>BMAV01016061.1:89870-105090 GCA_019973955.1 Trichonephila inaurata madagascariensis | reverse complement strand
AAAAAAAAACTGTTCTTGAATTATTAGACATTCAGACTTGAAATTTGTCAGTTATGTTTCTTAGCTGAAAAAAGATCTGCTAAAAATGGGTTTTATGGAAATTGTCTCCCACAGTGGCTTAAAAGATATTGCTTTTATATATTTGACTTTGATAATATATACATAATGATTAACAGATGAACTTGGAAAATACTGAGTAATTTTGCTATACTTATTTAACTTGCTATATTGTTCTTCACATGAAGTTTAATTAGCAACTTACTTAAAATTATTCAAAATAATTAAATTTTGGCATATTCTTTTAAACATTTTATCTTTGTTATATTTTTTAATTTACCAGTATGAAGAACAGGTATACCTCAAGGTATATGTATTTATAAAGGAATAAATATATAAATATTTTTTACTTATGTCATTTCTTTATTTTTTTAAAAATGTAGCCTTTAACAGTAAACAGATAGAACTAAAACTAATTTTTTAAAATCACATTAAAAATTATGTTACTGGAAATCTTACAATTTTAATCTAGTGGTTTTTGATGTTATTGAAATGTAACACTATGTAACATTCAGAAATACAAAATAAAAATTAAATATGCATGATGAGAATGTTATGTAAAGCATGTATGATTTCTGTAATATACAAAAAGCAATAAATAAATAGTATAGTATGTATAGTATGCATATACAAAAAGTAATAAATAAAAATTAAATTAAATGAATACTTTAACTTGTAAGGCAGTAGATGAATTATTATTATTTACAATTTAAACTTGACATTTAAGGCAATGAAACAAAATATTACTTACAGGTTTACCAGAATTCGGATGTATAAAATCAGCCCAATAACTAGATTTTTTTAAATGAGCACACATAGCTTCTGCAGTAGCAATAAACTAATAGAAAATATGTTTCATTATTCTACATTCTACCAAAAGAAAATACATAACAAAAGAACTATTTTTTAATATATAATATAATACTATTATATACCTATTTGGATTATGATAAGTTCATTTATCTTACTTAAGAAATTATAAATTTAAAGAAAAGGGATAATCTACACATAACAATTTAACTCATTACACAATCCTATTGGACAAACTATTATCAGCCCCAGTTATAAACATGCACTATCCTTTTTCTAAATAATTCACTTTTCCTGAAAAAATTCTACATTTAGCAACTTAATAAGTTTTTGTAAAAGATTTTTTTTTTAAACTTATATTATATATTCTGTAAAAGTCTCTTTTTCAAAATCATCTAATAACATTATTGTCTAACATCAGGATCTCAAAAGTTGTTTCAAGCTTGCATTTTAAATCATAATAATAAAATTTAAAAAACAGTAACAACAGTAAAAAGAAACAGTAAATACTACAAATATTGTACTGTACTGCTAAACTGCACTATTACATTTATAAATAGATTACTGAATACTAGGCTCTACATTATTTAAAATTTATATCAAGCACATTTTCAAAAGGCTTTAATATCACTAACATGAAATTTTTTTAGAAGAAATTTATTAGTATAAGTGAATTCACAGCAACTCTAATTTAAAAATTTATACTTTTCAAATAAATTAAATGAATAAGTTATTCATTCAAAATCATTTTAGAATAATTGATTTATATACATTCACAGCTGCATTAATGTACTTGTTGATAAAGCTAATTAAAAAAAGGGAGGAGGATCCAATATTATTTCTGAGATAATTTTATAAAAAAAACCTAAAGTAAAAATAAAATGTTTTGATGATAGAGTGTAACAGATATAATAACACAATGTTTATGGACTTATAAATGCATTTATTCAAAACACATACAATTACAATTCTAAAAGGAATAAAGTATGAATTTATTATGTCCCTTTATTTTATTTGTTAAAATAATTAATTTAAATTCAAAATTCATAATTAATAGTTCAAAAGAATATAGGAAATAAAATTAAATTACAAATTTAATTTTCAAGATATTGCCAGTGAAATATACACTCACGGACAAAAAAATTAGTGCACCAAGGAGTCGTCAAAATGAAACAAAATTTTACATACGTAATGACTACTTTAATATAAGTAAATGATTAGAAAATCAAAGAAAAAGGATCATTTATTTCAGAGAAAAAGGCAAAAGAACAGAGGATTTAATACTCTGTTGAACCCCCTCTAGCGCAAATGCATGATGCAATATGATTGGGCATTGTGGAATACAAGTTCTGTATGATGTCTTGAGACATTTCGTTCCATATTTGCTGTAACCTTGCCTCTAGTTCGTTCAAACTCGTCTGATGGCCAAATGACCAACTCGCCGTCCCAAATGATTCCAGATATGCTCGATTGGAGACAAATCTGGGGATCAGGCAGCCCAAGGAAGGGTAGTAACAATGCAGAGACAGTCTAGTGATACCCTTGCTGTGTGAGGCCAAGCACTGTCTTGTTAAAAAATGGCTCCTGGGAGCCGTTGCAAGATGTCATGGACATACAGCTGGGCTGTCATGGTGACACGGATCAATACTAGGGGTCACCGTGTATTGTAGGCAATGACACCCCATACCATCACATCAGCTGTGGGAGCGGTGTGTTACTGTAAAGCAAAGGTAGGATTGCGCATTCACCACAGAGTCTCCACACACGAACACAATTGTCATCACTGCTGAGATTGAATCTGGATTTGTCACTAAAGACGATCTGGTTCCATTCCGCTGCAGTCTAGTTTTCTCATGCGCTGCACCACTCCAAACGGAGGCGTTGATGGGTGGACGTCAAGGGTAGCACACGTAATGGGCGCTGCGATCCCAAATGTCTTTCAGCCAGGTGCCTTTGTATGGTTCGAGAAGGCACAGGGGCCCCTAGTGAAGGTGCTACCTGTGCCTGGATGGCGGCTGATGAAGCAGTTGGCTGTACATGTGCATTTTTTATGATGTGGTGGTCTTCTTGATGACCAGTCTTCTTGTAAATGACATTTCTCAGATCCACTGGTCCCAACACCTCCTCACAACAAAATCAGAGCAACCTAATTGATGAGCTACTCAACTAGCTGACCACCCAGCTTCCAACATGACGATGATTCTCCCCCCCCCCTTTCAAACTTTGACAGTTGCTCATATTGTCTTTGAAAACGGCGTAACTGCATGTCTACCTCAGCTCTTCCTTTGTAAATGATTCAGCACACTCAAACAAGCTTTGATTACCTATTTTATACTCCACAGAGAACAACATTAAACGCCCTCTACTGGCTATATGTAATGCACAATTACGCTGCATTTCTAATCATTTGCATATCTCCCTAACATGTACCTTCATGCCAAGTTTTGTTATGATACCGCAATTATTTCTTGGTGCGCTAATTTTTTTGTCCATAAGTGTATATAGAAGTTTCAAAAAGTATATTACAAATATAAGAATATTTTTTAAAAATACAATTACTAAGGAGTATTTTTTTCATAAATTTATAAGCTATGAATAGTTCAAATTTTCATAAACAGAAAGGATGTTTACAAAAATGAAAGTGACCATTTTATGCAGTATTAATAGATAAGGAAAGGCTACAATTATACCTAAGAAGTTGAACATCTGCAAATTTTATTCTTAATAAAAACGATTATATTTTAAATTTCAAGTTTTTGAAGTTCAAATGAGTAGAATTAATTATCAATTTGTAACAAATGGTTATATATATTGTAATGACTGCTAGATGGTGCCACCAGACACAGTACTAGCTTAGTTTCCTCCTGGTGGGAAACTGTGAGTTGATTCAAGACAGCGGATATTCTGGTGTACACATTGCGTGGGAAATCTTTCCCCATGTGTTCCTGTATTTTATATATATATCCTAGAACTGTATAGATGTACCTATGTACAGTAAATAAACTGTATTTAGCCCCGAGGTGAATTAATCTCATCGAAATATTCATAAATTCATCCCAGCGAGCTATAAATTAAAGCAAATTATTTATTTGAATTTTTATAATGTACACTACTGCTACAAGAATTACTAATTACTTTGGATAGATAATTCTGATCATGTACTATTGTCTTATCTGTACAAGATTATTCAGACATTCTACTTTTTTTTTGTATTTAAATATATAAAATCAAGATTAAACTTAACTGAATTAACAGGAATAAAATATTATGTCTTTTTTTTTTATTTTTGAAGATTTAAATATTAAAAGAGTTTCAAATTTTAATTTGAAAAAATAAACAAATCTTACAGTTAAAAAAAAATTTGTACAAAACTGCTACTTTAATATGCATTACAGTTATCATACAGTTGTTTGAAAATATGACATTGGAGAAAAAGAAAATCCGAGAGTATAAGACAGTTATCCAAATTATTAAATCTTATTTTTATCTTATCAAAAGTGTTAAATACAAAAATAATACAGAGAGAAGGGAGGCATGATCACCTTAACAATTATTTTAAACTGAAAAAATACATACATAAAAGAAATAATACTACTTATTTCTTCGGATTTTCAAACTGCATAACATATTAATAAAAATGAAACTAAAGATAAAAATGCAGCATTGTATTTACATTTTGTGCATGTTTCTCTCTTTCAATCTCTCCTGTTTCACTCCAAGAACTCATATCATTTTCAGTTTTTAGACATAAAGTTATGACTGTCAGATCATCGTTATTTAAATCTTTTGTAGGAAATAAATCCCCAAAATCTAAGAAAAAAGAAAGAACAAATATTTAGACATTTTATTTTTTTAACAACAAAGTATTTTAAAATCCAGATAACTAAAAAAAAGACATTTCAAAATAAAAAAAACATTTTCAACTAAATATTAACAGTGTTCATAAAACCCATGATGAAATTAATTTGGTTGCTATAGTATTTTTTTTTTTTTTTTTTTTTTTTTTTTTTATTAAATTTTTTTTCTTCTACAAGTGCTAAAAAATAAAGAATGAACATAACAGAAATAAACTGTTTAGTAATGGAAAAGAAAACAATTTACTGTACTAGAAAAAGATGCACAAGAGCTCCAATTTAAATAACAGGAATTTTAAAATGGAACTGCTTTTAATAAATTAAATTTTCTGTTAGTCATAGTAATTTACTTTTATGATATTTTAAAAGGTACAGAAATAATTGACATTATTTGGATTACAAATTATAACATCTGATGCATAGTTCAGCTTTGTTTTATTGTTAAGTTTTGAAGTGCTTTTAAATACTCTGAAGATAAACGCTTGTGTATAACTTCATTGACAGATAACTGTGCCAAATCACACTACAACTTCATTACATAGCCTTGGTTCAGTGATCAATTATATTCTTCAAACTTGTACTGGAATGGAGTTTATTCCCAGGCTGTTATTAACTCTGTTATAAGGATGGACTGTGTAATATCTACCATTCCATTCTATACCATGATTCCAACTTATTGATGAATAAGTTGAGAGGATACATCCTGTTTAGTTAGAAAAAAATTCTTTTTAAACTGTTTCATGAATGAGAGTGGAAAGTTTATTAATGTCACATTACAAAGCAACACTAAAGCTATTGACAATAGACCTCATTGTGTATCTTTTTGTATTGGTGACAAACCTCAACTCAAGTGGTATGTCACTTGATCTTGGTCAAGTGACAAGGACACCTGGGCTGGCAACCCCCCCCCCCTCCAAGTTACCACACCATGCCAATGGGATGACTTTTGAGCCTCAACAGATTCAACATATATCAGCCCCCTCTATACAGTGGGGGGTCTTCAGTAGCACTAGGACTTAAACCTGTGACACTCTAGCCACAAATTCGTGGTCATAACCACTAGGCTACTGCAGTCCATAAACTGTTTTATGGTCATTGAAGTTGTGGGACCAGTTCACTACGTACTACAGCTATGATTTAGTACTATTTATAGTTGGTAAATATTCACAAATCGGCAATATTCTGGTGAACTCAGTCAAGCAAAACAATGGATAAGATCAACTATTCAGTAATAATATAACTACTTGGTGAAAGCAACTATAATTCAAGATGTGAAATTGATCTTATTAAAAAAAAAATTTTGGAGGGGGGGGGGGAGATATAGTTCAAGGTACCAAAGATGCACCAGCTGAAGAAGCAACTTTTAAAGAAATAAAAGATTATAGACTGAGGAGCAACAGTATAATTTATTTAAATATTGAGAAATCCCATTAACCTTTAACACTGTGGATACATAAACCTTAAAAAAAAAATTAAAGCAATATTTTCATTTTATCGTCACAGTTACATCACCTGGGTGTGGGGTTGAATGAGGTTCCCCATGCCTGTGCTGAAATGGAGTTTCTGTGCAAGGCTGCTATTTTGTGTGTGACTCTGACTAATATTATAGACCATTCTACTTTATTACCAGTGAACCGTATATCGATGAATAAGTAGAGTGGGTATATCCTATTTCATTTGAATAAAATTCTTTAACATTATTTCATGACCATTAATCATTATAAATATTTATTAATATATATAACAATGTCAACGAAAGTATTGCTGTTCTATAAAAATACTTTTAAAATAGAAATAAAATAAGGAAAATGTAAATATCAGGTACTTAAATGAGTGGAACAGAATGGAAAATATGTTTACCTTTCTTTAAAAGTTCAGGGCAATTAAAGGCAGAACATTCTAACTTGTTTGACATAGACAAAGCTTTCTAGAAATTAAATAAGATATGATACAGATAACAGATACTATTGCCATGTACCTAAAAATTATTTACAAATGTTAATTCAAGCAGATAAATGAAATAAAACCATAATTAAAGACAAAATACATATTTAAACCCTTAACATGTTACTTTTTTAAAATTATTTTCATACAGACAAAATTTGCATTCTTTCAACATGTGGTTAAAATGTGTTTGGATGAAAGGCCTGCAATTAAAAAAAATTTAAGTAAATAAAGTCTTTTCATAGATAGTTAATTATACAGTATTATAAAAGATTGAAATTCACAACTAAGATACATCTGGGTATTATTTCAAACATAATAATACATAGTACAAAGTCATCTTAATTCTTCACTTTGTCACTCTTGAGTTTATACTCTTCCATTGATCAATGATAAAAAAACAATTACAACAGCTTAATGATTAAGTTAACACTAGAAATGTCCAGAAAAATTAGAATTACATGCTGATTTTTCTTTCTACTTCTCTATATAAATACCCAGAACTGATTATAAACAGGAACTTTTATAGGATAAGAAGAAAAATAATGAATCTAAATACGATCCAAATGATATTCTTGTATTCTTCCAGACACTGGAGAAAACAATGTTTAAGCAGATGTTAAATAATTTATGAAGAAAATGAGGAAGAATAAAATGAAATTCCGTTACAATTTCAAACAAAATAGAATCAGGTTTTGGCTATAACTTTACAATTATAGTTGGGCCTCTATTTAACAAAGTCATTAAATCCGGGAAAAAAGTTCATTATGTGGAAAATTCATTAAATAGAAATTCCTTTTTTAATGTACTTTAGAAACTACATAAACAAATTTTAAATTTACAAAAGCTATATATCACTAAAAAAGTAAATATTCACACTTTTTTCTCAGTAAATTAATATGTATTTATTTTATAAAGCTTACCCATTAAAGAGAAATTTGTGAGGATAACAAGGGGAAAAAAAACACTGTCCAGGAATACACTATATTTCCAATTTTAAAAATAGTCTTATACTAAAATTAATGAATTTTAATGACATTTCCTAATTTTGTGCCAACAAGTAATTTTAAACATACATTATTTTATCACCAGTAATTTTAAGTATGTATTGCCACATGCACCCTTCACCTCCCCTTTTTTAATGTTGTTGTCGTTTGGGTTTTTTTTGGGATACATATGAAATACAAGTGGAAGAACAGAAACATACAATACAAACAGAAGAATATAGACATTTCTTACAAATGATGATCGCAACATATAATAGAAAGGGTGTGCTGCTTTCCATTCAAGAAGGGAATCCTTTACAGGCAAAAGGCCGACTTTTTTCCCGAAGAAAATACATCCATACCTCACTCGGAATTCGAACCCGAACCCACTTGGTTACAAGCTAAGGGTCATATCCACCATACTGGCTGTCCAGCCCCTTTTTTTAATAAAATTTCTTTTAACCTCAAATGTGTGGATATTTTCCACAAACATTATGAGCATCAGTTGTTGGCAAAAAAAAAAAATCTAAGAGTAAAATTTTGCAACTAAAAGCCTCTTATAGTATTTATAACAAGATATTTAAATTTAAAGATGTCCCTAAAAATGTACTGCAAGCAAGGCAAAACAAGTGCATGGTGGTATTCACATTTTTTCACATGCAACTAATTTCAACAGAGTAACATAGGGCATTGTGTAAAAACCACCAGTGGAAAAAAAAAATAAACATACAACACATTCTCATTCATTATAAAAAGATTACTTGAATAAATAAAAGCACTTAGCCTGACCCAACAAGTATCCATTTCCAATACAAGCCTCTTAAGATTCTTATTAAATATAATAATTTTACTTTTTAAAGTCAATAGAATTTTTTAAATCAAACACCAAATTAATATTGCAAAAATATAACAACTAAAATTGATATTGTATGAATTATCATATATATTTCATTACGTAAAAGAACAATAATAAAAAAAAAACATGTTGACAAAGCTGGAGCTCAAATCAATATAAAGAATAAGACTTGCAGTATTTTTATTTAATATATTTGCCATTATTAATAGACATAATCTTTAATAACATATTCCAAGATACGATTACATTTGTTTACTGACAAATTGAAGATTTATATCCACTTCTTATCCAGAAAATATCGGATTATCAGGAAAGAGTCACCTAATTACAAACTTTAATATTTTCCATAATTAAACAGTGAGTTATAAGTAATATGCCAATGTAAAGAAAACTGTTTAACTTTTAGATTAATAACATTTCCTTTTTGCAATAGAAGGCAGCACTGCTGTCGTTAAACTGTTTTTAAAATTTTGAAAAGTGGAAATGGCATCTAAAGCAGAAGATTTGTTATTTGCTTTCATTTGCAAGTATTAAGTCAGTAATCACTGTCAAGCATGAATTTAGGAGAAAATATCAAATAATTAAAGCACCCACATCTTAGAATATTAGGAGGTAGTACAACTAGTCCCAGGAGACTGTAAGCCCGTGTGAAAGCAAAAGTTCAGGGTAACCAAATATTTCAGCAGAAAATACTGTAACAGTACAAGAAACTTTTTTTATCCAAGCTGAAGAAATTGATGGTGCATGCTAGTTGTGAACCTGGGATACCCAAGTCTACTGATTGGACTGTACTGAGAAAAAAATTGCATTTTTAAGTCTTCACAAATTGCAAACCCATGCAAGCACTGAAACCTAGCAATGAGTTGAAATGCATAAACTACAGCCTTTTTATGGATAAAGCTATGATAGATGAACATTTTTGCAATAAATTTATATTCAGTGCTGAAGCAACCTTTATTCAAATGGCAAAGTAATGAGCAAATTTAAGGGTCAGAAAATTTCCATGCCAACATTGAACACAATCCTCAAAAGTAAATATTTTTTATGAAGCATTTTCATCAAAAGTTTACAGATTTTTTTTGCCAAAAAATAAGAGTGGTACTACATACCTACCTAGATATGTTGGAAATTTTTGCCTTTTTCTCAGAAATGAAAGATATACAAAATTTTATCACTCAATAACATGATGTATCTCTCTGTTAAGATTTTGAGGTTTGTAAATTTCTAAACAGAGTTACCACATCATCGGATTGGTCACAGTGCAGTCGATGATTTGGTTCTAACAGCTACCCTCCTAGGCTACCTCAGTACATCCCATGTAACTTCTTCCTTTGGAGCAATGTCAAAGAATTTGTGTTTATACTATTTTTGACAATAAGTCTGTCTAAGCTTAACACATTTGTGATGCATTATTAACAGTTAACAATGAAATATTAGAACATTTTTGGCGAAAATGGCATACTGCAATATTATACGGATTACTGAAAGAGGTCATGCTGAACACTCATGAAAAAAGATTTAAAAGTTTTCCGTTAAAATGAAATTTATAATTTTTTGCTTGCACAGTTCAGAAAAATATTAAAGTTTGTAATCAATTGATTCTTTTCTGATAACCTTGTACCATACAACCACACATATACAACATGCTCCATTAATTTTGTAACACATTCAAAATTTCTAATTTGGAAAAAAAGACAGCATACTTTTTTTTTTCCAAAAGCTTTTACCAGTCTACAACTGGCAATTGTTGCACAGAAAAGAATCCTAATCAAAACAATACCAAGAAAATAACCAAAACATATCACCAAGGACAGAAAAGCACATAACAGTCATCTTTTAGAAACACCTAAATCTCATAGCAAGCAAAGCAAATATCTCATTCTAGAAAAGTACTACATTTTTAGATAATCAAAAACAGAAAAAAAGTGATTTTTCTACAAAAAATAGTATTTTTGGAACTAATTTGATAACGGGGGTAATAGCGCCAAGTGCTGCTTGGCGTGATAAGGATCACGCCAAGTGCTGCTTGGCGTGATAAGGATCACGCCAAGCAGCATTGCGTGCTGCTGGACTGAAATCCAATATGGCGGCCTAGTGGTAGTTTAATGATACACAATTTTAAAGAAATGTTTTGAAATATATTTAAATGTATTTGAAATAAAGGATATAGGAAGAGATTGAGAATAACCTAGATCAATCAATAAATAATGATTAATATTTAATAAAAAGTAACATGTACTAATAATAGTATTATAAGCAGCATATAATAAGCTCATATTATTTTATCGTAATTTTATGTAATATTCATATAGTACGATTATATAACGGTTATCAGAAACAATAATCATAATATAATTAAATAGTAATTATTAAAAAGAATAATCGTCGAATTGTAAAAAAATAAAAATAATGCATAAGAGAACTCGTAATACAGAACTATAAATAAATAACTTAAGAATAGCTATAAATAAACAAAAATAGTTATAAATGAATAAGATAATAATTATAATTAAATAATAATAATTATAATTAAATAACAATAATTATAAATAAATAACAATATTAATTATAAATAAATAACAAAGTATGTAGTAATATTTATAAATAAATGCTAAAAGAAACAATTATAAGTAACGAATATTATATGATTATTACACATAGTAATAATTGCATTTTTTTTTCATTATGAATAAAATAATTACATAATGTATGTTAAAATTAATTTAGAATATCAATTACAAAGTAGTGAAAGAGTGCAATATGAAACTTGCACTGTAAGTTCCTTCAACGAATTTCATCGAACAAAGAACGTAAAAAAAACATTTTTAAAACGAAAATAAATTATTTATAGCGATAATTAAAAGCACAACACTTATTCTTTTAAGAAATAAATATTCTAGTACTCACTCATTTTAGAAATATCCATATTCGAAAATAGAGAATTAAACAGAAGATGCAAGCAATAGAAAAATTACACTGAAAATGCTTAAATTCTAACAGAAATAAGAAATTTTTATTAATATCGTCTGAAAGTAAAGGGTTACAGCAGGAAAAAACGAATTAAAGTTATTTCTAATATACGTTATCCCCATGGCAACCACATCGACAGACGATGAAAATATTAAGGTAACCATATTGTAATATCGCCCATCTTAGCGAACATAAACAACAGCTTGGCGCTACTACCCCCGATATCAAATTAGCACGGTATTTTTGCTTTTAGTCTGATAAATCAATGTCTGCAACAATATTGATGAATGATTGAAAAATTTCTCATATTGCCAAAGGCAGATTTTAAACATTTTAAAAAAATTCATTTTCATGGAGAAAAAAAAAGTAAACTAAAAACAAAGATTTTTATATTAAAAATAAATAAAGGTTAAAAAATTGTTCACAAAGTGTTTTTGCTTGAAAGTTCAGAAACTTGGTAAGCTTTAAGTCTACATCTTTACAACTTGTCAGCACTAATTCATTTATAAAATTGATGTTAAACAAAATTAAAATTTTTATTTAAACTTTTCAGTTAAATTCTTCTAGTCGTTCAGTCTTCAAATTAGTTAAAATGCTGGTATTTTCAATAGAATTTTATTATATAGGGACAAATATTTTATAGTATGCAATTCAAAATCACACTACGACTTTTAACATTTTTCAGAGAAAAAATAACAGAACACACATAGTGAAAAAGTTTTGAAAAAACATTTCCAAGACAACAATGTACAAATTTTATAGATTACTCAATCTCAAAAAACTTTATACAGCACAAAGCATATGAATATTATAATATTAAATATATACAGAATAAATTAATATATAACTTACCTCAGTAGCAGTTTGTGCTGCTTGAGAAAAAAGGCTGTGATATTTTTCTTCTGGTAATGGAATTGATTTTTTCCACTGGTCACCAGCTGGTGTGGGTAATTTCTGAATTTTTGTCTGTGAAATGAGAATATTTCAATCACATTTTTAGCCAAATCACATAATAAAATTATACATTTTGTGAAAACATTACAATTAAAATATTAAACACCTTTTAAAAACAATAAGTTAAAAAATGCACGTAAATCCTTAAAATCAAGTGAGGAACATTAGCAGTGTTGCTTAAGAATGAAATAATTCATGATTACGTACAGTATACAACATTTCAAGTGGTAGTACACCCATATTTCCTGGTAAAGGTGTTCGGATGTCTACAGGTGAAAGCAAACAAATTTCTTTTTCTCCATAGCCTTCCTTCTTAGGACCTATATATAAAAATACACCTTTATTAGTATTAATTTATTTAGGCTTATGACAATTTCTCTTAACTCTAAAGGAAATTTTTAAAAATAAAATAGCTTAAATACATATTTAAAGAAAAAAAGGATAGAGAAATGTGCATAATTTTTTAAATGTATGTGCTTATTACCTAATATGATATGCATTTTACTCCTTTTCATTATAACAAATATGGGATAATTCTAAACAAACTATTCTGATTAGATGCATTAAGTTCAAGCCAAAACGTAGTTGATAACACATTGGTGCCAAAACTTCTAGTTGAGTTTTGCTTTTCTCACAATGAATACTTCATATTGAATGTAATCCATACATCATACTTTTAGAGAATAAAACAGTTCATTACAAATCATTTTGAATCAACTGTTTTACATTAAAATAGTCATTTTGGTGGCCCTACACTTTCAATATGTGAAAATTCACAAATTTTACTCATTCAACATATTACATTAAATGGTTTAGATGAGTAAATTATATTAAACAGGAAGATATAAAATTAGCATCTTAAATGTTTGGCATGCATAAAAATTACCTGTGGCGTGATTGGTATCTGCCTATATGGTGCTGCACTAAAAAGAGATACCAGCTCCCAGGGAATGTATTAGGTCTGCAATGGTAAAACACCCATCTTCCGCCCCATTAGAAATTTAAGAATAAATTATAGTTTTTAAAAACACGTAAAAAACAAGCTTTTATAGTGAATTGAACTAAAAAGTAAAAAAATAATTCTTAATATAAGAAATAAAATGATTAACGAGAAAATTAATGTCATTGGGATAAAAGCATGGGGGGGTGGAACCCTATATCAATTGTTATAATTTTTTACTAGTACTATTCCAAAATGCTGAGTTAGTGTAAAAATGTAGTATAAAGCACCCCACGCTTTTACTCCAATGATATTAATTTTCTCGTTAATCATTTTATTCTTATATTAAGAATTAATTTTTTACTTTTTAGTTTGATTCACTATAAAAGCATGTTTTTTAGTTTTTTTTAAAACTATAATTTTTTTTTCATTTTTTAGTTCGATCTAGAATAAAAACCTATTTTTTATTCTCTCTGTTTATGTTGCCTCAGAAGTGAGTCCCATATCGTTATATTTCAAAGATTCCGTCTCTATAGATACAGGTCTAACTAATAAAAGTGTGTTAAGAAGAAATATTAAATGTCAATTGTATTATCACCTTTTAAACATATCGCTATAATGTTAATTTGCATCATCACTTCTAAATGTATTGCTTTATAAAAATAAAAAAATATTTAGCAGTTAGAACATAAATTATTTTTATGTACATGTCTTTTTTCCCCCTTTCTCACATAAAGAACACTTTTTTTTTTATTTGAATGAACAAGCGTTTTCATTTTTAGGGTTGCACCTATTTAAGGGGTACGGTCTTTTAGTCGCCATATCTGGAATTAGCGGCCAAATTTGGAAATGGAGTATGGAATTAGTCACCAAATTTGGAAATGGTATATGCAATTAGTCACCAAATCTGGAAACAATATAATGAATTAGTCACCAAATCCCGTAAATCCTTAAAATCGTTATTTTTCACAATTCTATAATCAGGACGATGGAACAAAATTTTGAAATTATTGTATTGTCATTGGTCCTTGACTAGTGTGCAAAATTTTGAAGTAATCTGACCTTTTAAAGTGGGAAAAATCGAGTCTAAAGATTCCATTACATACAAATGAAACTTATAAAAGAGTGTTAAAAAATGTTTGGCATGCAATAGAAGCTACTTTCAGATTCTTGAATTTGTGAGCATAAGCTATTACTTTACAAGTGAACAATTACTTTATCACAAATCAAACTAATTTATCTTTTAATTACACTTAATATAGAAAAAAATGCCTTTTTTAATGAAAAACTTTAAAAAATATCTTGACATATTTTAATGTTCTTTTCTATAAAGCCGACATAAGAGATGTACACAGTAGAAGTTACACATTACTAATGAAATATATAATTATTTCATCACATATTACACTGCAACATAAGGAATCTGTTAACTATAATATGTTTCAATGGCAAAATATCAATTCAATGGCTTAGCTTGTCCAGATCAGTTTTATTTGGAATCCATCAACATATATACAAAATTGCTTTAATTATATAGTGGTAACTATTTAAACAGGTTATACAATATTGTAAACAAATGTGTGTGGCAGCACCCTCTATATGTAGTAAATGAGTGGTGATTCCACATATATATGTGTATGTATCTTCCATGATAATCATGCTGAAAAATTATGTCCTAAAAAAAGCATCAAAGCAAGTTTGATTTATTATTGTGTGAAATTTTAATCAATAGAATTTGTAAAAAACAATTATTAGATTCTTAGAAATATCAAAGTATTATTACAGTGGTAATATAAATATAATGCAAAAAATTTCAAAATAATAAAATTTTGCATATAATATTCCTCAA
>BMAV01016061.1:61583-77394 GCA_019973955.1 Trichonephila inaurata madagascariensis | reverse complement strand
GCTTTCTGTACTTTAACGGTGTTTTTCCCAAATGTTGTCAAGAACTACTGGGATTTTGGGATGTTTTTGTATTTACAGTAAGAAAAATATGATACTCATTGTAAGTAATGTAAAATAATAAAAGGAAACTGAAATATTTAAAGCATCCTTTTGAAAGTAATTATTCACTGTTGGAGAATTTCATAGATTTTGTAAAAGAAAAGGAATCCTTTCATATTTCCTGTACATTATTCATTAAATGACTTTTTGTATGAATGTTATATCTTATTTCTCTTTTTAGTCCAGTTTCAAACTGTGCATTACACTTATTAAAATCTTTTCTTCTACTAATTATGTTATTCATCTTGCCTAATGTATTGAGGACAAGTCTATGTGATGAAGCTTACTGACAAAAAGAAATGATTGTATCTTGTGTATCAAAGTTAAGGTAAGGTCTTGCTTCTTACGTATGTTGTATTTGTAAATTTTGTAAACTGTGGATGTTGTGTATCTATAATTGAAATTAAATGTTCAAGTTTTCTTTGCATAAGAATTGTTGGGCATACAGTTCTTTGAAAGAAAACTTTTGCAATGTCAGAAATTCTTTATAAAAGACTATGTTTGATAATTGGTGCATTTTTTATTTGTGCAGTCAAAATGTGCTGGGGGAAAAAAAACTGTAATTTTAAAATTTTATTTTGCATTTTGTTGCAATTAAATTTAATTAGATTAATTCTCTTTGAAAGTGTTTGCATATTCCCAACAATTGAATACCTTTGTTAAATTTTATTAATAACCGAGTCAGCTATTGCCCAATTTTGATAATGTGAATTGTTTTTATCCTTTTGTACTGAAATACCATTTCAATTGCTTTTGAAGTTGAAGTTATCTATTATAACTTGGCTTGTATTTTCTGTAACTTTCAGTTTTGCATATGAATATTTTAAGCATATATTATAAAACTGGTGGTTTTGTGTTCTTCTCATATTTCTATCCTTGTCTAATTCACTTATTCTCTCAAGTTTTTGCATCTATTATTTCCTTTGTAGAAATATAGTGTACAATATTCATTGTAAGTTACTATTCTACATGTAACAGCAAAATGTGTTACTTTAAAATTATAATGCATGCTATTTTAAAATTTAACTGTATGGGGGAGTTTTAGTTTAAAAAAATGTTTTTAGTAGTAAAAGATGAAAATGATATGAAGTTTTAAAAAAACTGAGTTGGCAATTTGATTATTTTTGTTTTCCAATGTTAATTTCATGAAATTTGAAATGGTTGAAACTATAATTAATTATGTATAGGTAACTGATGCTATAAAATTATAAACTGTTTTTTATTGTTATCATTAAGTTGTAAACTACAATAAAAATTTATAATAATTATAATAACTCAAATATTTAATATAATGGATTGGTTTTGCTTTCAAACATATATATGTAACTGATAATAAACATATATAGTATTGATAAAAAATTAACTATTGACAGTCTTGTATATCAATTATATTACATTTTCTTTTTATTCAAGAATTTTGATGTTATGTGCACTAATGAAGGTTGCAGAAGCAATTGCCAACTTAGTTTAAACTGGATCTTTTTAGTATAGATATATTTTATTTATTTTATATGTAGCTTGTCATTAAAATTCTTGTTTGTAAGAAATACCAAATTGCATTACATTCTTTCTCTCTTTCTACTCATTTCTTGTTTTTTGCATGTAGAAAAATTGTGATTGTTATTATGTGTACCAAATTATGTTCAAATTGGTGAGAGTAAGTGCTTTCAAAGTTAATTTACTTTAAATAAGTTATTGTGTATAACATTTAAATTAGATTTTTTAAATACTTCAGGAGTTTTAAAAATTTTATGAATATTAAAATTCATAGACTGCTTTTTAAATCATTTATTGTATTTAAAATTTAACAAACTATATATTCATAATTTCAAGTTAGTTAGTATTTCAAATATTTTGTTTTACTGCTGACAACTTGTAATGAATTATATTGAGTCTGGAAGATGTAAATAAATGGAAACCTGATTAGCTTGCATGATTTTACCAGGTTCTTTTTTACAAAGCTAAATAGTTATCAATAATTTATAATTTTATTTCAATTTATTAAATATTTTGTTGCAAGTATTTGTTTTGAATAAAGGTCTAACTGTGTTTCTGTTAAGGCTGCCTTCAACTAATGCTATAGAACAGAACCTTGACTAGAAATATTTTTCCAGATTTAAAAATATGTACTACAATGTGAATATGTTCACTGATGCATATTGAGCAATTTATTCAATGCATTGCTTTTGTTGGTGCATTTAATATTTTTCCTGTGTGAAATATTTTTTGTATATTCTATATTTCAACATTTAAAGGTAAAAATATTTCTTTATTAGAAAATGTTTACTTGTTTTTAAATTTTAACTCATTTTTAGAAATGTTCCATAAATGTTAAAACTGTTATAATGTTATGGCATTTTTCTGTTTAAGTATTTCCAGTTTGGGTTCTGTTTTCTGATATTACATCAAGTAAGAGAAAAATGTTTGCTAAATTTGTTTAAAACAAAGCTGTCTTTTTAATATGTTGTATTTAAGTTTTAAATCATTGTTAAAGAATGTCTTTTTCTTGTGAAAATCTCATTTCTTTGTTACACAAGAAAGTAAAAGTTGGTATGTGAAATATTTTTGAAAAGTGTCATTTTAAAAAATAGGTATATATGCAGTTTTATATAGTATATATGCAGTTTTATAATTAAGTTGTTTTTTTTTTGATTTTGTATTGACAGCATCAAAGGCTTTTTTTTAAAACATAACATGTAAGGTAGAAGTTTAAGTTTTAAAAGGTATTAATTTTGTATTGGAGCAAAGCTTAATTTTTTATAGTGTAATATTTTACAATAGTCTGTGTTAATTTTGTAATATGTGAATGCTGTATCCAGTTTCAAATTTCCTGAAAACATTCGTATTATGAAGAATTTTTATTTATTGTATTTATATATTTAATATATTTTAAAGACTCTCTAAACTGTAATTCTGAGTCATTTTTTCACTATAAAAATCTTTCAATATTTGTTACTTTTATTCTTTAAATATTCATTTTTAGCTTCTGTGATTGTTTGTTTGAAACATATGTATAAATATGAGCAACATCAATTTTGCAATTGCATCATTTTATTAAGCACTTTACTTTTTTCACATATGTTCAGTGAAAAAAATAAAAAATGTATACTTAAAGCTTTTAAGATTTTTTTGTATTAATTATATTTGATATATTATTTACTAAAAAGTAAAATATTTTGAAAAGCATATTTCCATTTTATAAAAGAAAAACTATATTTTTCTTTTTAATGTTAAAGAATTAACATTTAAAAGTTAGTGTTTTTTGTTGGAATTCAAATTCATTGCATTGAACTGGAAATTTTATTATATTTAATGATATCAAATGTTTTACTTTAATATCATTTTATTTTTCAGATGATTTGATTACCACATGACTGGTATTTCAAGAATCTGGAAACATATTTTGTTTAGCATGGCAGCAGATTCTGTTTCCATTGGACCTATGAGATTAGGAAATGTGGATGGATATCTTAATAGGAGCAATGAAGTTATATATCACTCCTCTGCTTGTCAGTCACCAATTGGATGTGTTATATTCTTTGGAGGTGATATGCAGGTAAGCTTGGATGCTCATAATTTTCTTATTCAAAGGTGTATATAAATATCTGTCACTTTAAATAATTTATTTGTATATTATTTAAAAAAGTCATTCTTATTCAGAGATTGAAAAAAAAAATTTAAATCCTATTGCTAAAACCATTTTTCATCACATTTAATAAGAAATTGTAATGGTAAAAATATTTAACGATATTTTAAGATTTCTATGGAGTTTTCAACATCAAGTTATATAATTTAAAAGTCTTAGTAATTAGTAGATGGTAATCATTCCCCATAAAAAAAATGTAAAGGGGGGTGGGGGATTATTTTTAACAAACAAGCAAAAGTAGAATTGAAAGTATTTGAGAATTATTTCTATAGGGTTTAATTCATTTTTTTAAAGTAAAAAAGGTATATTTTCTTAAAACTATATCAACAAACATAGCATTAATGTATTTGGAATACATAACATAATTCAGTTTGCTAAAGCAAAGATAGGTATCAAATTTTAATTATCCTTAAAAAATTTTTCCATTTATTTATTAAAAAATCAAGCATTTAAATAATATTCTAGTGTCTTTGCTGTTTTCATATAATCACTTTATGGTATATCTAGTTGCAGTTTTTTCGTTAGACTGAAATATGTTTCGTAATAATTCACTCTTTCATGACTACAATCACACATGTGATCAACCTTTCTATCCACTAAGATCTGTAATCATATGAGTGTGATTTAAATTTAGTATGTTATTTTTTTAATTCACACCGGATGGGGAGGGGGGGTCAATGTACTCCCTCGAATAATGTTTTACAGAACTTTTACCTTTAATATGTGCTTTCGGTTCCAAGTTTTTAAAATTTAATCTGGGATATTTATAAATGTAAGTACTTGCACATGTTCAGATCGTTCAAGAGAATTAGGCATTGAAATGCTGCATGGCAGGTTTTTGTTTATACTTTTGATGGAGTGAGAAAATAATGGAATGTGAATTGGTTTTTGTGGAAATAGACTTATTATTTAGGATTTTTAAAATAGTATTTTGCATGTTTAGCATTTGTTTTATTTTAATCACCATGATAGAAAGAATGAAATATTTGAGATTTCTAAATTGTGTGATGTATGAACCAGATAGTAAAATAAGAGCTTTTTTTTTTTTAATATAAGCTTTACTGAATCTTGGCTATTCAAATGGTAACATTGAAATAATTGATTATGTGGGAAAATAGGGCAGATAATTTAAGTGTGAATCCCAAACAATGTTTTAAAATATTACCTATGAGCAGTTCAGTCCTAGGAGAGCCCACACCCTTGGCGTGAATTATTTTGGTTGGTGATAATTGCGCCATCTTGGTAAACCCTACTTTGATACACTAGATAAGGTAAACCTAACTATTTCTGGAATTTTCGTATTTTGTCGGCAGGCATTTCGAATTTCATTTTGTTATTGGACACTGGGTTGGAAGTATGGCTGATTGTGTGAGTGAATATACCTTAGAATTTTTTACTTTGTTGAATGTGAAAGGTAAGAAAGAATTGATTGATTGGTGTATGAAGGAAGGATTGATTGCTTCGAGTTATGAATGTCCTAAATGTAATGAGCGAATGGGATTATACAAACAAAAGAGTGCAGTTTGGGATGGATTTGAATGGAGAATATATATGGCGGCGCTCACGCGATCATTCGCTTAGCGATGAGACCTTATGACTTTTTTTAAAATCTGTTATTACTCTGTACCCTCCACTTGGAAAAGATCACTAATAAGAAAGTAAGTGCTGTTTTTATGTTATTTATCTCAAATGTTTAATTTCAGTA
Organism: Trichonephila inaurata madagascariensis; assembly: GCA_019973955.1. Taxonomy (NCBI): domain Eukaryota; kingdom Metazoa; phylum Arthropoda; class Arachnida; order Araneae; family Nephilidae; genus Trichonephila; species Trichonephila inaurata. The sequence goes on along the minus strand of BMAV01016061.1, from coordinate 71,944 downwards.
TTGTTTACATATATTTTCATTACACATCCACCTTATCCTGCTATATTCACTTGCCGCCATTGTCGTTTTCGCTTGGCGCCATCTCGTTCTAGCTTGGCACTTGTTTCGGTTTGTCGCCAATGGTGTGGGCTCTCCTAGGATTTTACCCTAGTGGTGTTTTTTTTTTTAAATATTCATATGCAAGTGTATGAAATTTTTGTCATTTTCTGAAAGCATATATTGGTTTAACTTTTTTTATTAAAATAAAAACATGCTTTAAAAAATCCCCAAAGTTTTTTTAAATACTGTCAAAATATTACTACAGTATATTTAGATATATTATCAATGATAATAAATTGTAAATGTCTGGGTATTTAGTTCCACTAAAGATTTAAAGGGAAATTCACCTAATGCCTTCCTGAGGGGCTCCTTTAACTGCTCCTAAATGAGTTAACCAATATTCGTCTTATTTTAATTAATATGTCAAATTTTTATTGTGCTTTGATTGTCTTACCATGAATTATATATCTTCTCCAAATTGAATTCATAAAATAAAACAAATTAGCAGAGGCAGCTCTTCATTAAATGTAACATCCATTGAAAATTTAAATGTTTTTTCAGATGATTCTTGTCAAATTATCGAGATAACTAATATTTTGTTATACATATTGCATTTTCCTTCTTTCTTTAGATATTTTTATATTGATTAGATGAGTAAATGTCATGCTGTTGCATAAGTTCGCTAATGATGCAAGCAGTGTAACACTAATCCAATGTCTCAACCTTTTTTTGTTGCGGTCCACTTTTAATGACATTGCACAACAATTTTTATAACTTCACTTTCAACTTTTTGCCTTCAAAATTTGGTAGCACACTAACAAGTTTAAAATTTTATTATTTATTTATAATATACTATGCAAAATAGTTTGATAATAATTTCCGATGTTAAATAAAATATGTACGACAAAAACAAAAAAACTGCTTGTTGGGTAAATATAAAAATAATACATTTAATGCAAAATCAGAGTTTGATGATTTTTCATAATTTCATTTATATGGTCTTAAATACAAACCCAAACAAATTTTGTTAAATCTAAATTTAGGAAGTAATGAATAACTCTCTTTTCTCTAGTGGTCAAACGGTCAATAACAATTTTATGAATGTATTTCCATAAAATAGCCAAATGATTTTGTTCCACATTTTTTTCTCTCAGAGTATGATTAATAATTTTAAAAAGTTTGGCAAAACAGAAAAGTGCTGCGGCTCAGTGGTTGAGAATCACTGCACTAATCTGATGTATGCAGAAAATTTTTTTATCTGTGGATGATTAAAAATTTTATTGCATACTATTTGAACATGTGTTATTAGTTTTCTTTTTCTTTTTTTTTTCAATAAAATTGCTTTGACTTTAAAAATGATTGCATTCTTGAATCAGGCGATATTTATCCATGTTGGCTATAACGTTCAAAAATGGCAGTCTTCAATGGCTCTTTGGCATTGAGAGGCTATTTATTTGTCTTCTCTCAACAATGCCCCAGATATAATAATCCTTGGGGTTCAATGGGGGCTGCATTTTTTGGGTCACATGATCACGATAATTTTCTGCTAGCCACTCATGGGTCACTTAGGTTCTGTGACAGGAGGCAGTCCTGTGCTGGAATATATAAATTCTTTCCTGAACTTTCAATATAAAGAGAGAAACTTTTCATTAACATGTTACAAGGATCATCCAGAAAGTAAATTTCCCACCTTGCAAAAAGATGGTGTTACAAATTACAAAGGACATGAACTTAAAGGCACACACAGTATAAATAGTAGATGTGGGACCATCATATGTGGCAGTTGTAACTTTTTGATTGCTTATATTAATGTTATGTTGTGTAAAGATGTCTGTTCTCATCTCTTCTCCTACTAACTGAAGATTCTTAACAAATTACTGAACAACTAGCCATCCAGAACAAGAAATGTGAGAAGCTTAGTGCTGATGTTGTATTAATCCACAGAAATACTCACCCACATCTGGCAACTTCCACATCTTATTGCACTTGAAATAATTCTTGTTTGCTCATCCCTTTCTGACAGACAGATTTGCAGGCAGTTGTGGCTGGCTTTTATGATACTGGATTACAAAAACTTGTGCCATGGTAAGACAAGTGTTACAGTTGTGGTATGTGGTTATTATGTTGAGGAATATAGATGAAATATTGTATCTTCTGCAGTAAATTTTTCCAGGTAATAATGTTCAAGTTTACCACGGTCCATGAAAAGAAACAAAATTTATGTGATGGTCATCCAGAAAGCACTTTGCTGAAGCATGTAATAATGACATGTAATTATAGAACTATGAGCTTAGTATTTGAGAAGTGAAGCAGTATGACATGATTGTTGTTGCTTACTATCCCTGAAATTATCACAAACGATGAAAATTTGAAATGTATATCTGGGGGGTCTTGGCTGATGTTGTACAGAGCCAACTGTCATATCTTCTGTTCACTTTTTGATTTTGATCAAAGTTCTTTTCACCTTTTAAGAAACAGAATGTGTGGGGTCCTTCATCTAGCTCTCTTATGATAATTAGAAATGGACCAACATCCTATCCTCATCCATCGCATGTAATATATTCCTCATGTACCACAAGTTTATACATATCTTGTATACCTCATCTCCACATTTTATGTAGAATAGAACATTTAACAATAGTTATGAAAATTAAATTTGTATTTATAAATATATGTAAAACTGGGATATGACTCGCATTGTTCTCAAGTTGTATACACTTTGTAACAGATTAGTGCTATTCTTTATTATCAATATTGCATTAAAAACTTAATGGGTGCATTTACGTGTGATCAAAAAAATTCATTTTATCTTTAATATGTCCTATTATGTTTATTTTTATGTTGTTTTGTAAAAGCTAGTCAAATTACTTTTACCAAAAAAGAAATTATGCACATTTTAAAATTAATAATTTAAAAGGTATACATTTCAAGTTTAATTTACTCTAGTAATAAATAATGTATTAATTAATTTAATATCTAACATTGAAGAAGTATTATATAAGTAATTACATGTGAAGAAAAAAAATTATTCAATTGTAACAAAAGTTCTTTTTTGATGGGCTATGAAACTTTCTTGTTGAAAACATTTTAAAGATGGGAAAATACAGTTTTTGGAAATGTCTTATACAATATTATTTCAGACTTGGGATTTTATTAATTTATATGTTTGCAAGTTAGCATATCAATTCATTTTATATTTTGTTTTTATTATCAGTTGCCTCTTTCATTTGTTTGATAGAGATTGATTCCACTCAGAGATGATTATATTTAAAAATAGACATTAATGGGTAATTTTTTTTCAGTATTAATTTTATATCAAGTACTTGAAAAGAAAAGAACTTTGCATTCTATGAAAGCACTCGTGCAAAGAAGTTAGTTTTTTTCTAATAGCAGGTGCAGTGCAGAAGTTGGTATAATTATTCTCTAATTTTCATATTTTTAAGAATCCTAATATAAATTAATATTGATGATTTAAAATAAAAACCATTGAGAAAAGTACATGAAATGCATGAGTGATATTGCACAAATGAGTACATAAATTTTATGTATGAAATCTTCATTTAGCATAGTCATACTTAGGTTGATGGATTTTCATTATATTTTGTTTATCTTGCTTAGCTCTTTGACCATAGACCTGAAAAATAATTGCCCTTTTTTATGCTATAAGACTTAATTTTAAATATTTTAATTTTTTGACTTATTATTTTCTTAAAGCTTGTTCAAAAAACCAGGAGGCAAATTTCTAGTAATTATGATGTGTTTTTTCATATTTCAGGAATGAGAGACTAAATGATCAAAAGTATTATATCTATTTTGTATAGGTATTCTTTTACTTTAAATTATTTACTCAAACATTTGTTATTGTTCTGCACATTATTAAATTTGAATCAAAAATTGAATTTATTGCTTTTCCAGTAATCTGGTGTCTATTGTTTTTAGTTATAATTGTTATATACAATGTGAAATAATTGTGGTCGTTTCAAGTTTTTCGATTAAAGGAGTAATTTTGTCAGATCATATTAATCTAGTTTTGATAACAAAATTATAATCAATGATCCCTTGAACAACTGTAATAATTTAATTTGTGTTTAGTAAAATACTTATTAATGTGCTTAAATATAAAATTCTGTTTGCAGAAAAGTGCTGCGAATAAAATTTAAAACAAAACAAAAGATTAGAGGAAGTTTTTTTTTAAGCCCCCCCCCCCTTTTAATGTTCTGACCACCTTGCATAATGATTAAATAATTTGTAGGAAAAGATTTTAGGTGCTAGTTGTTTAAGGAAGAGACAAACCTTAATGGATAACTTCTAAAGAAGGGACATTTTATAATATGAAATATGTTTATAATGTAAATATAAATAGTAAAAGAGTATGTGGAAGATAATCTTGCAATTCTTAAAATTAAATCCCTTCAAAACTCCATTATAAATGTATTACTAGTTGTAGCTTCAACCTTCATTAAAATTATTTATTAACAGTCTTTGTGTAACAGTTGTACATGACTTATACTTTTTCTTCAATTAAATGTAAAGAAATAGGCCCAGTGGTAACGTATCGTGCTTCCACACCAGAGATCCAGGTTCTATTCCCGGGCTGGGCCAGGTCGACTCAGCTTTTCATCCCTACTGCAGTGGGTCGATAAATAAGCACTAGGCTTGCTTGGGGACTTAAACACAGGGGGTCTTGCTTCAGACTGACCACCTGATCGGGACATCTGCTCGTGCACCTCGATGCCCAATGGGCACTGTAGGTACTGGCCCTCATGGGCTGTTGTGCCATTGAGTTTGAAATGTAAAGAAAACAAACACTTTTTTTTCTGTTGCATGCCTAATATATAATACTTATTAAACCATGAATTATTACATCATTTAAGTCTTTGTTATGTAATATGTTGAACAGGTAGTCTGGTAATTGTATGAGCATATACATTATTTATGTTATAATTTATGTATGTTTAGGATTATAAAGAAAAAATGCTTGCTCATCGAGATAATCGACATTATTCAAAATGGGATCTGGAGAGTACTGCTGTATTATTACACAACCACTTTCCTCAACAAGCGATAATTATTGTGAAACCAGCAAAAATGTCTCTCATGACTTTTAGCTGTTACGAAAATTTTGTTAATGTGAATAATTTTGGCGCACCTACTTATGAAAAAAACATTGACTCTTTAAAGCATTTAAAATTACTTCTATCTAATGCAGGTACAGTGATACAGAAGAAACAAAATGAGGCATCATCAATAATTGAAAATAACATTAATTTGCCTGTACCAGTACCTCTAAATTTAATAGAAATTCCATTAACTGTAATTGGTTTCAGCAAAGGATGTGTGGTTTTAAATCAGTTTTTGTATTCATTTCAATCACTTCAAGAAGATAAAGATGAAGAGGTAGCATCATTTGTGAATAACATATCAAATATATATTGGTTAGAAGGAGGACATTCTGGTTGTTCCAGCACTTGGGTTACAGATAAAAATGTATTACAGAATTTTTCTACAATGAAAATAGATGTACATATCCATGTAACACCTTATCAAATTTTTTGTGATACTAGACCAAGAATTGGCAAAGAAGAAAAAATATTTCGAGAAAATCTTTCTCGAATGGGTATGAATATATCACGGACGCTTCATTTTGAATCTGAACCAAGATCCTTAGAAAAACATTTTGAAGTTCTTGAAGTTTTCAAAAGAGCTGCTTAATCCTCTGTGTAATATTGTTACCTTTGCATAACAAAGTAATATTTAAATGTATAGTTGTCTACTTGGGATTTTTTTTAATAAAGTAATAAGTTTTGATAATAAATTGTCAGTTTCTGTTTATTTACATTACTTTTATCAGTTTCATTATTTCCTTTCAAAAGCTTATATAGATGCTAGTACTTTTGATGTTGACCTTGTGTGTGTCATTTAACCGCAGTTCAAAATTGATGAGGTATTTTGCCAGTAGCTCTTGTATTGTTGTAGAGTGCAGCATGAATAAAAATCAAATTATTAATGCATGTTAGAGTATAGTTTTAAGTAAACAAAAGAATATTCTGTGATCAAGTGAAACTCATTTGCCTCATTAAGAAATAGCATACATTTCAAATTGTAAGTTATGCATTTAATGTAATATTTCTTTGTGGTTAATAACATGGAGGGTTTTTTTGTGTGTGTGTGTTTGATGAAAGTGTGCTAATAAAACATCAGTATTAAAAAAGCATGATTAAAATCAATTTATTTTAAAATAATAAAAATATTGATAAAATGCTTGTAGTACCTAATTGTATGAACAGCTCTTTAAAACAATGATGATGGCAATACATAAGTTTCTTTGTACTTATTCTTTTTTGATAACCTTTCTGGATGGATAAATGAAGATTAAACTCAATTGAAATCCAGAAAGTACAGCACCAATGAGATTTGGAATCTGGAATGATAAATAATCCCTTATTTCATTTTAGCTTTTAATGATGGTTTAATAATAGTGTATTACTAAATGTTTAATTAAAGTTCTTTAAAAATTTTTGCATATGGTTACATTAAAAGAATTAGTTTCTTCAAGTACAAAATATTCTCAATGTAAATGTATTGATAAAATTCAAATACTGAGACTTTTTAATAATTTTTTTTTTTTAGTCAAATAGGAATTCTAAACATTTTGTTAAATTTAAGTTATTTTCTATGTAAGTAAACATTAATTTTATTTCTTTATTAGTTTGACTGTGAAGGTTTCTTTGTGCTTTAAATTGCAATAAATAGGAAAAACTTGCTGTTGATGTGAGTAACAATTCATCCATTCCTAAACTTAATTAAAAAATTGGAGCTCTATGTTTTTATAGATTCAAATTGGCTACTTTCCTATTTGTGAGTTGTACAAGTCAAACTGATTTATTGTGAAAAGGAATCTAGTGTACAAAATTAAGTACCTGAATGAAGCTGTCTTCTACGAGTACTCCATAAATGAACCATAAAGCCGTGACAATGAATGTTGAAAATATTATTGGAGCTGGTAAACTTTCTGAGCTTTTTGTTGACAAAACTTGTGACTGCAAATAAAATTTAATAATTAAGATGATTCATTTAAATAAATTACAGAACAATTCTCCATGTTTATTTTACTGGATTTGTCTAAATTGAGTTGAAAGGGAGGCATTTTTAATTCAAATTTAAATAGTTCATTTCCAAGACATTATATTCTGACTTATTATTTTTCAGAGCATAGAATGTAATCATCTATTAAACTATAGGATGTTTGTGTAATATAGCAACTTACTGTTAGTCAGTTGATCATGGTTGCAAAGTTATGGGCAGTATCTTTATTTGTGGGTTAAAGCCCTGCTGCCACTAAAAATCCACTGCATAGACTTATTAAGAGCGGAATGAGTTGAGTGAAGAGTGGGATGCCAGTTCAGTTTTTATCCTCATCACATGACCATGTTTAAATTTAGTCTTCACTAATAGCCCTGATTTTGCTTGGTAACACAATTAATCAAAAAAATTTTCTGGATATTGAATCATGTTTAAAAATTATGTTTATTCACCATTTCAAACATTTAAAATAACTAACTGGTTGAATAATCAACCTATTTAGAATGATGGTATATTTTATTATACTTATTGATTTCCAGATTTTTGACATCTAAAGCATGAGAAATAGTATAATAGTGTATTTTTTTGGTTATATTTGGTATGTACAAACATATAAAACAATGATTTTATTACATTATATGTGACTTATGAACACCCAAATGATTGAAGAACCATTTGCTATAAAATGTTTTTAGAATATTAGCTGTTGGAAACATTATTAAATAGTTTTGATATGAGTATTTGTTTGTGCTAATGCCCTCTAATGTTTACAATAGGTAACCTGTCTAAATTGATGCATCTATAAGAAGTACATCTGAAATGCTTATTTGAATCTGCTTTTATCCATTTCTGTCTTATAAAGAATATCTTTTGCATTTTTTACTTTTAATGCATAAATATTAATGTTTTCAAATAAAATATTATGCATTCAAGTAAAACTAGAAGAAAAAAAATTATGATTTAAAAAAATGAGCATATTATACCACAAAAATATACCAAATACTGCCAGTTTATGCTAGAGTTTACTCATGTTATTTTAATTGGTGGTTTGGTTAAAATTTTAAAGTATGTATATTTGGAGATTTAAATAACATTTTTAATTGGTTAAATACTTACAACACTTGCTAAAGGTGCAGCACTTGCTGCTATGCTACTAAATGCTGCCATAAATCCTATTGTATTAGTTGCTGCAGTTTTGCCAATTATGTGAAATCCGTATACATAGGTTAAAAACAGGAAAGTAATTGCAGTACCTAACATTTGTAGTGCTGTTTTCTAAAATAAAAGGTAAAAATCTTGTAATTATATATTGCAAATTTTTGTTCACATTCATGTACTAAAATATCTTTCATTTCTTAGTTTTGAACAAGTTTTTAATTGAGGAATTGTTTACTGATAACTTGAATAAGTATATTTACCTTTTGACTTGTGATGATAGAATAACATAATACATACATTGTTTGTAGTAACGTGGTTATCAAATTGACTGTTAACAGCTTGTTATCACTCAGAATTATGCTATACTGAAGCCATAAATTTGTGCTATACATAAAGAAAAAAAAATTATATAATCGATATTGTCATGCAATAATTTTTAAAAAACTTGTTATTCTTTTGAAAGTATTCTTCACCACAGAAAGCTTGTGCTTAAACACAATATGAATTAAAATTTTTAATGTGGATATTTTAGTATAAAGTTTTTATTTGACATTTTAATGACATTTTCAGTTAAACTGCAATAAATAATTATTAAAATACTCTGGGGTCAAAGTATCTTAGGTCTGGTTGTTTGAAATACTGTACTTGTATGTAGGTACTAAACATTATATTGCTTTCTTGAAACAATTTATTTTTAGTTTAAATTTCTGTTAAAGATTTAGTGTTTGTTTTATTAATGACCCCATAATTTAAATTATTAAATAATTTAAACTGTTTGAGGGGCAATTAAATGCAAGATTTAATTATCATTGGTTGCATATTCGTTTACTTTATGCAGTTTTGTCATTTTGCAATATTATATGGAGAAAAATCTAAATGCAAACAAAGTATTACAATGTAAGGAAAAATCAAACTGAGTGTTTGTTACTCTTGCACCTTTTTCCAAGATCTATTAATTTCTTAATAATGTTACTGTTTTAATTAAAAAAGTAAAGAAACATTTTATATTTAAAAAATTTCCTTTTTGATTTCTGTTTTATCTTTTCCAATCTCTAGATTTTGATATTCATATTTAATTTGCTTAAGAAACATTCAGTAGTGCATTTATTTTGAATGAAATGTGTTAGATTAATTAGTACTTTATTTTTTTTATAAAACAGTAATGCCCAAATAATTATTTAAACTCAATAATTAAAAATTTTTTGAGTAGAATTTGAAAAAACAATGATTATGTTAAACTATTACCAAATCATGCCAGCCAAAAATGGTAGTATAGAAGCATTTAAAGTGGATCCTTTCTGGATAAACTCCAAGCAAATAGGTCTGAAAATTGATTGTGCAAAGTTATTTAAAAGAGCAACTATGAACATGAGCATTTTCAAAAATTTAGAATCATATACATGGAATATTACAAACATATTTTCTGTAACCATAATTTGATAATATTCATATTGGATTTTTCAAATCAGTTCATGAATACAACAGACATTTACATAATTTCTGGCTCAGTTGCAGGTAATAGTAATCTCAAGGTGCTTGTTACAATGTTTTTTTCCTTTAACTTACACTTTTAAAGAGGTTCAAAACTGAAATAAAAGTTTTAATTTTTTTTTTTTTTTTTTTGAAAAAAAATTGTGAAAAGGCAAGGTTAAGGACTAAAAAAATTTTTTAATCTGGTGTTAAATCAAAAGAAAAATTATTCTTATGGTTTTTGCTGTGAATTTGTTATTTAAAAATCAGTTACGAGTCGAGAAACATAAAGAGTACTTAAAATATATTATCATTTTTCTGATGATATGTATGGAATACAAATTGCTGTTTGTAAAAAATGCAACACCATGAAGGAATCGTCAGAATTAAATGAAATTTTATGCACAACGATAACGCACCCTGGAAGGCAGCGATCATCGGCATAGCGTCTAACACGAATGCGGCCATCATGGTTCCAAAAAAATTGAAGCGTGATTCATCTGAAAAGACAACTTGGTGCCAATCAGCTTGCCAGGCTCTTTGCTCATGAGCCAATTGCAGACGCAGCCGTCGATGGTTTGCCGAGAGGGGGGGATCCTGTGTAAAGGTCG
>BMAV01016061.1:51026-61183 GCA_019973955.1 Trichonephila inaurata madagascariensis | reverse complement strand
TTTCGTCGTGGAGGCATACTTAGGTTTCACTAAACGTTCGCCACCAACAAATATTATAATCATTAACTATTTTCAGCGTCCCGCTACAGCCCTCTATACGCTTTCAGCATCAGTTCAGAGGGCGCTGCGCACGCCACACTTGCGCGGTGGCTCTGAAACTTTACTGTTTTACGTAACATCCCATAATTGATATATTTGCTGCAAAGTTCTTTTAATTCTAATGATTTTTTCATGTTGCATTTTTTTTTTTTACAAACAGCGGTGAATATAATGTAAAGATGTATTCACATTTTGTGAATCGTAGTCATGGCAGTTAAAAGATTTGATCTATGTCTCGATTTTTATTTTGGTGATGTTAACATCAGATGAGAAAATTGTGCATACTCGGTGCTTGAGTGCTAGGCAAGCAAAAGAGGCAATTGTCTCTTTTCTGTATTTAAATATATTGGGAATCAACTAATTTATTATTATTTGGGCGAAATAACTCGAGTGACATTAAGTGAAAAAATTTTTCCCAAATAATATAAAATGCAATAATGTGCTCCACGCCGTAAACATTTTGGGTATAATGTTTATCCAAGAAAAATTGTACGTTAAAGAATACCTCAGTACGGCTGATTGGTTCCTGGAAAGAATTGCTCTAAATGAAACATTTTTGTATGGAAAATCTTTTACCTGCTATCAAATAGGGAAGAGGTGTAATGTTTGGGGGTGCATAGGAAGCCTTTTGGTTGGTAATCTGGAATTAATTGAATCAACAATGTACAAAATTGATTACTTGAACCTATATATGAAGTAAAATATCAGGGCAAGTGCCGAGAAACTTGCGATGAGTGATGATTTTTACTTTCAACGGGACAAAGGTATCAAGCAAATGTCTTGCATTGTGAAGCCATGGCTGTTCTATCCAGTTCCGTATAAGCCATCCCAGACCCAAACACAATACAACATTTATGGGATTTACTTCGGTGAATAATCAGGGAGAACGTAATAACATCCAAGGAAATGCTCTGTCACGTAGAAGAATGGAACAAAACAACCACAGATGAGACAACTAAGCTGGTTGAATCCCTGCCAAATACGTATGTTGAGAGAGTTATAGAAAGAACGGAATAGCTTTAAAAGTACTTTTATTTACAATCTATATTATTGTAAAGGTTTTTCCCAGTGTACGCAGATTTTTGACGCGCATGATTTGTGTCGTTCTCTAATTATAAATATTTGTATTATTTTATGTAATAATCAGATGATGTTGCTTATATACTATTTGAATTTACGACGTTAGAGGAATTAATAAAAAATGATATTCATTCAGAAAAATTTCATTTAATTAGCGATCTTTGAATGAATATGAAAGATGATCGTCTGTACGCAGACTTCTCTCTCATTAAAAAAAAAAAAATCTTTAATTTTTTTTTTTTTTTTTGAGTTTATACACTTTAATGGTCGAAAAATTATGTAGAGTAATACCATCAAATTGTATATCAATGGAAAAATAATTAAAAAATGTAAAACAATAAAGCCTGTTTAATTATTCGTATTCTAACAAAATTTTTAATTGATTGACCTGAAAAAAGCACAACTTTTCCTTCATTTTTATGTAGCCAATAAAAGCAATCGAGTGTCATTATCATCAAAAGAAAAACTAAGTATGACACGAAGATTATGTCAGCTACCTCGTTAAACGAAAGGGGGGGGGGGCCTGTTTTACAAAACATGTTAAATTAATGACTAAGTATCGACTAGTCATCCAGAAAGCGGTGTAAATTACAGCTGTTTAATGAACAAGGTTACATGAAGAAATCAGAACAATAGGAATGTGGTTTTAAAAAGGTCCACAACAGTAAGTGATGATGGGAAAAATTTAAACTGTCTAAATGGCAAAAAAATAATCATTTCGTATTATACAAAAAGAAATAGCAGAATTCAATGTGAAGTTAAATGCATGATCTATATTTCACGCAGAACTGTTAAAATTATCTCAAAGATCGAAAAGGTTAAACTGGACTAAAATACGTAAACAAGAAAATGTTATCTGTAACGTGTAAAATAGAATCGGGTATTTGGGCAGTGATTTCGTAAAATACATTAGAATCCAAGATTTGCATAACACACACGCATTTTTATGATCTGGGATTGTATGAGAGCAAAAACTGCAGGCAGAATAATGTAATTATTGAACGTGTGATGGAATTTAGATGCTCAAGCGTACATAAATGAAATACTTGAGGAAAAATCGAAACATATCACTCGTGATTTTTTTTTTGAAAGATGACGAATCTTTTACCTTTCAACAGGAATATATGTCACGTTATTGTGTGTAGAAGGTGTAATCTGAAGATAATCATATTTTTCTCTTGTATTGACATGGCAACAACCCAAACATTAATCCGATCGAAAATCTATGCACCGACTAAACTTACCAACCGTATACGTAACCTGGAAAAATAAAACCGATTTTTAATAGAAGCAATAAATTTAAGACTTGGTTTCTTATAATAATAGATGCTGAACTAAAAAACTTTGTTAGCTTATGTTGTCGTTACTAATGCCACCTGATCGGCAAAGACCAAATCAAGGCCCACGAAAATCATGACAAAGGGTTAAGTGACGCCTGTCGTTAGCCGTAGCTTTGAACACTATACAGGGGACAGAACGATTTAGCTGTTTCACCCCAATTTTGAGGGAAGAACACCCTGGGGGTTGGTCAGGAGCCTCCCACCTCTCTTCACCAACCTCACGAGAGGACTTGCGGCTCGACGACTATTTAAAGTACCCCCATCCCGCGAAGGCACCATACATTTACAAAGATCCATATCTTTTCCGGGATTCAAACGGCACAGCAGTCAGCATCGCTAACCACTATAGCGGGTGGGAAACTTGTTAGTTTATTGAGGCCGCGTAATTTCGGCTAAAAAATTCTCGCTTGAGTATTATTTGACATGGTGAGAATATTTGCTCATTCATTTTTTTTACTTGTTTCTATTTTCTTTTTTATAAAAAGAAAAGCTTTGTCGAATGAAAATTTCTTTTAAAATTATTAAAGTATGTTTGATTCAATTATCTTTCCATTTATATATAATTAAGATTACACCGAAATAAGTAACGATATGAGCCATTAAACCACAAAATTACCCTGAGTATTTTTGTGAGCCACTAATTAATGTATTGAACACACGTGTCTTTAAAAGCATAGCTGACAAGCTCCATGGTCTTTCAATATTTTCGACCTATTTTCTTGTTAGTGTAACCCTCCATCAAGCGCGCGAATCTCAGATGTATAGTACAAATAATTTTGGTGTCGCGTTCACACGCGGTGAGTGGAAACGCGCCCCTCTTTCTTCTATCTGTCTTTCATCACTCGCTCTGGTGTTTAGTGCCAAGGATGAGGTTGACTGCCTTACATTTTGGGCGGCATGGGCCCTTAAATCTGACAGATGTAGTGAGCCCAACAACGAGATTTTCCAATTTTTCGTTAATTTTCATGTTTTTATATAACACGAGTGTAGTTTTCAGTTTTATACTAAAATAACCTGATATAAGGTTGGTTTTTCTGCTGGAAATTGAGAGATGCTGAGCGAACAGCCTAAGATGAGATGAGTTTGGTGTTTTATGGCGCAAGAGCCAGTTTTGGCTATACTGCGCCAAACATTCATAGGTCTGTGGTCTGGACGGGAAAAGGAGAAATTGGATGACAAGATGGAGGATCGAAAATAGAGAAGGATCACTGGGGTACCCCGTGGTCGTGACATCCGTGTTTACCAAAGATAGTAAACCCCTTGGGAAAAGGAAAAGATCACTAGGGTACCTCGGGATTGTGACAACCGTACCCACCTAAAGTAAGACCCTACCCTGTGGGGGTGAACAGCCTGAGAGTGATACGCACATGCCTCGTTCATTACGACTCGAGACTGAAAAAATATCTGGTATACAACGCCCTTGTGTGTCCAAGACTAAGAACCAAGAGAAACAACACCAAGAGCTTTGAAGAGGAAGTACTGTTCACCTTGTCAGAAAAGATTACGAAAATATGACTATAAAATTTTTGTTGCGAAAAATCTATGAGCCTTGAACATTTTAAGATGATTTGTGAAGACTGCAACAAAGGATCTTAAAATGTAATGATCGTAAAATGTGTGTAAATGCTTGAGTGTTACAGGCAGATAGGTACTTCTGTCTATTATCTATTATTTCGGCAACAATCCATTATTTTAATGAGTAAGTGATGCTATAGATCAGGGGTGGCGAACCTTTACTGATCAACGTGCCATTTTTTCTAAAAAAAAATGTTTAGTGAAGTGTAGACGTGCCGTCTAATAATTTTGACTTGTGATTACTGGGAAAATAATAAAACTAAATACTATAGCAATTCAAAACTCTTTATTTTCTACGAAAAAATCCATTTTGCGGTATAGTAGCAAATGTTTTAGTTATACGTAATTCACATTACACACACAGTGACTTCTGTTATTGCAGATTAGATGATAAGTATCTTATATTAAAGATTGTAAGATGTTACTTTTAGCATCTGCATGCTGAATTGCAATTATCCGCCAAACGGTTTATAAGATAGTCTTTAATATTATTTATTTCTGAAAATAATGACTCGCAGGCATAGGTAGATGAACATATGGTTCAAATAGCATGATCCAGCTTTTTCAAACAGTTAAATGTATCTGGAATTGAATTCCAAAATTTCGTTACTGGCATCGGCTGCTGACCGATCATTCACGTTTGTTCGCAATGCATCATAGTGGACTTTGTTACTTTGAACTAAAGCGCAAACTGTTTTGATCGGTGGCGTGCCCAAAATTTTGTGTCGAGTGCCATCAATGGCACGCGTGCCATTGGTTCGCCATCCCTGCTATAGATAATACAAAAATTAAGAGCTTTAGTAACAAACACTGCCCATTTTTATAATACTTTAGATATAATATTACTCTTTAATGTCGAATCCCGCCAAAAAATTGATTAAATCATCTTCAAACGGAAGTTTGAGTTTATGTATCCGCGCGAGAGATGCCGCCCATGGGTGGAACTTCTTGAAGCGCGCCTAGCGGAGGGTTAAATTACAAATATACATTAGTAACAAATATTTATACTATGCATTTAGTTACAAACAAATTGGAGTGTTAGCCACAACCAACCAACCAGACATGATTTTCCCCCCACGAAAATGATTAAAACTTGATTGATAATTCCACTCTATACAAAGAGGCAAGCAGTCGAAATATTTATTTTTCTGAATGACATTTTATTTTTACATGATATAATTCATTGTATGATTTTTTTTAATCTCATATTTAATGAATACATATGCATTTTAAATCTAACATCCTGTAAACTGTGGTTTATTTGATAAAGCAAAAATGAATTGCCGAAAACATTGAATAAATACAATAATGCGACAGTAAATATTCATTTTTTGTCAAACAATAATTGAAAACAAAGAATTTTAGAAGAAAGGAAGAAGTAAATAAACTTTTTAAAAACAATGTGCTTTAAAATTAAATTTTTGCATCTCCCTATACCAGATCTTGAAATTTTGAACCATGGACAAGTGATGAGGACGACACCTGTAACTTCCACGCCGCTATAAACGGCTGAAGAAACTGCATTTTTATTCTACCTCACCCAGGGGCTGGTACGGTGGATACTATGCACGTCATTTAAATATTTCAGATCATTTTCCCTAAAAATGAATTTGAAGAAGATTATACAGTAGAGTTCCGTAAATTCGGCAGTCGAATTATCCGAATTCGGACACCCTTGCAGGTCGAAAAAAGCACCTCATGCAAACCCGTACTCTGTACATTTCTAAATGTTCATATAGTAAATGCTCTACGTCTTCATGAAAAAACTATTTTTCTTTTGTTTAAGGGTATTTGAACAGTTTATTTTCTGTTCCACTTCCAAGAATAAAATACAAGTGCAGTACAATATTTTCTGAGGAACACTTGTGCTTATTCTTTTTTTAATCCCATTTTCGATAACCAGGCATTTTCACAAACTCGGCTACCAATCGGTCCACATTAGACCGAGTTTTTGGGATTCTACTGTATTCTGAAATAGCAGAAGATGAAGAGATAGAAAACCCGGATTGTGGGAATTTAGATGTTATTTATTAATACTGTTATTCATACCGTTGTTGTGTTTAGTCAAAACTGGCTCTTGCGATGCTAATTCTACACCCACTGATATTGTTATTGTACAAATAGAAAATATATTTAAAAATGCACCAAATATTTTTTCTGATTTCAAATGAATCTATTTTATAAAAACTTTAGAAAAACATGAATTAGAAAAATGGTCCGTAAACTTAGAATTATTACAAAGATGTAGATGTGAAAACCGAATCCAGAAAATTGGTTTGCTATGGGTTTGTATTTTAAATGAAAGGCATGTAAATAACGCATAAGACACTGCAATAAATTCTAAATAATTATAATAAGCTATTTCTAAATGTGTTAGCTGTGTTAAGAATTTTTTTTTTTACACTGTCAGTTACTATAGCAAGTGTCGAGTCCATTTCCAGGAAATTTGAAACAAAATTGCAAAAAATTGTTATTTTTATGAAGTTATTGATGTACTAGCAAAAAATAAAATCATGCATTAAATAAATATCCATTAGTAATATATGCTCGTATTAGTAATTTTTTTAATTTTACAAAAAAATTAGGGCCTAAAAAATATTGTTTTGCGCCCTGGTCCCTTTGTGGAGAAGGCCGGCTCTGAACTCAGCGGAGAAAAAAAAAGAAATTGGAAATGAGCCAAAATATCGACTTACCGGCGAACTCTAGTAATATATCATTATAAAAGTATCACTGAAATAAAACGTGCTTGTTGAAATCCAACTGAGCATAATTAATCGCTTTGATTTGAAATGAGCAACATTTCATAAATTTAATATAAAATCTGCTTTTTTTAAAGGTTTTATTTAGATGTATCATAACAAATTCTCTATATAAACTCATTTTATAAAAGACGTACATAGCAAATAAGATTTTATACTTTTGTATGTATATACTAATTATATAAAAGTAAATAAATAACCGAAGTTATTTGTGACTTTGCAAATTTCATAACTTAGATTACATGCTTCAAAAAATGATATGCAGAGGATTGTTGTGAAACTTTTAATTTCATTAATTCTCATTTATTATTATTTCATTTACTCTCTAACTCGTTAGAACAAAATATATTTTAATCTAAAGTACTGAAATTTTTTTAAGAGGTCGGCAGTTTAACAACCTCTTGACGCATAACGCACG
Source organism: Trichonephila inaurata madagascariensis (assembly GCA_019973955.1). Classification (NCBI taxonomy): domain Eukaryota; kingdom Metazoa; phylum Arthropoda; class Arachnida; order Araneae; family Nephilidae; genus Trichonephila; species Trichonephila inaurata. The sequence goes on along the minus strand of BMAV01016061.1, from coordinate 53,912 downwards.
GGGTTATAATATACATATATAGTTTATTTTCGCGAAGCGGGGAAAAATTTACTGTAATTACATAGTGAATGTACACAGTAACATTGGAAGAAATTTCATATTAAAATATATTAGTTTATTCTTTGATAAACACTATTAAAGAGAGAATGATAGATAAATACATACTGGATAACATTTTTTTCTTATTAAAAAGTACTTACAGACCAGATAAGCCACTCAAAATTGTACAAACAATAGCAACATTGGCTACAATCGTAATTAAATCCATCTCACATTGAAACACTTTTCTCCCGCCTGCAAAGTACGACTTTCCTTCTTAAATGTTAACTATTGGTTTTATCTTGTGTGAAAAACTAATAGAAGACAAATAGATCGTTCGTCACTGCTGTCGAACGGAACTTTAGTCAGCTGATGATACACGGCCTATTTATCATTTGTTATTCGTCTAACTAAATCCAGCTCTTGAAATCAAGATAGCTTTTGAAGGACGGAGAAATCTTTTTCTGTTTCCGCTTGTGACGTATTATCCAACAGAATATAAACCATCTTCACTGTGTGTGGTTTTTTTTTTTTACAACACGTATTTTTTATTTATTTTTGCTGTTTTTTATAACCTGCTGAATGGCATCGCCGAAGAAACTTTTTTTTTTTTTCATAATTTTTTTTAGCTCGTCTATATTATGAGAATATTAACCTCTTATGCACGAAAATAAAATGGAACAAAAAGGTGTTTTAGTAATATGTCAACTCACAGAATTAAGAGTTCGAATATTTTTATTAATTGATAACGAAAAGAAGAAAGGCGAAGGGATTTGGGGAAATTTAGTAACCTTAATACATTTTTCTCAAATTCCTTGATATTTTAGCGGATGTATTGACATGTGTATAAGCAATGATGTAACGTACACCCCCGTAACACCTTCATCGCGCGGGACTGGGCGAGATTCTAGGGGACCCAAAACCTGACTTTGCGGGGGAGGGGCGGCTTAATATACTCCGTTACGCCACTGTATGTAAGGTAGCATTTATATGCTTGTAGTAACAAGTATCTTGAATATGGTGGCATTTTTTCAGTACATGCCAAGACATTCTTAAATCTATCATGTCCTTGCAGTATTTTATAAAATATGAGACGTGTACACTTTTGACATAAGAGGACACAGTTACTGTAGTAAAACCTATTAAGTGATTCAACAATTCATTCTCATTAATTTTTTTTCACTGAATAAATAATAAAATTGATTTATATTCAATTTTATTGATTTCTCTTTGTATTTTTTCTTCAAATTATCAAATGTGGTCGTGGTAACCGAGTGATCATGGTCGTGAACTCGTGACCGTCGTTTTCGAGTTCTGATGCCGCTGAAGACCCACCGAGTAGAGGGGCCGAGGCACGTTGAATCTGCAGAGGCTCAAAGTCCTCCCGTTTGGATGGCGCGGAAGTTTGGAGAGCGTGGGTGCAGATCAAATGCTGTCCCGGTCCCTTACCAAGGCTCAGTCTTGCGAGGTCCGTTGCTAATAGCCTTCGTCTTGCTAAAGAGTGCGACATAAATTAAAAAATCAAATCGGCATTCCTACTTATCTTACTGGAATACTCGTAAAACAGAATAGTCTAATTGTATACTAGAGAGTGAGTGAATATTTAAACCACCAACACACTACACGAGGGCTTTCGGTGATGGACCTCGTAATTTTGAACCATGGCCAAGTGACGAGGATGACACCTGAGTTGACCCCACCCCCTCTGCTAACTTCCACACCAATGGAAGGACGTTTGAGCTCCGACAGATTTTACGTATACATCAGACCCTCTATACGTTAATTCTTCAGCGGCACTAGGCTCGAACTCAGGACACACCGGCCACGAGTCCGTGACCTTGACCACTAAGCTATCGCGACCTTGTCTATGTTACATAAACGTTAACAATTAAGAAAATGTTTGCTTGAATTTTTGGAAAAGTGCTAAACAAAAAGTAAAATTGTTTCCTAATAAATTTGCAATTTTTAAGAGTCTACTGCAGAAGCTCGTTCGTATACTTGGCGACCTTCAAGGTGGTGTTTTGCAATATTTGGTGAAAGAAATTTAAAAGCAACGAGTAACCTTCAATGGTTAGAGAATGGAATGAGGCGACAAATCATCGTGGGATGATACATGGATAGTCTCGAGTGAAGAATGCCAGAGATTTTAATTAAGAGAGAGAGAGCTAACAGGAGGGCATCACAGAGCTTCATGCGGTCAAAATTTAAAAGATTATTGCTTCCAGAAGATTACAGGAGAGAGATTGGTGTTTGCAAGAAGACCTATTGTTTGTGTTCCATTCTTTTCATCGTATAGTGCAGATAATAACATTGCAGTAGAAACCAGTGAGAGACTACTTTATTGTATGAAGAGTCTAGATTTCGCTTTGATATAACTTAAAATTGTGTGAATAGGAACTATATACTATAATTTTAAATTTCTATTGTGAAACGAAATATTGTCACACTCACACACAAACAAACTCATCAGTTTTTACTGCAATAGATGACAGTTTTTTACTGGCACTGAAACTTTTTATATTTATAAAAAAAAAAATTATATCTAGATAGATATAAACTTTTATATCTATCTAGATATTATTTCTCTTCTCAATAGATATTTTGAGCAAATACATAATGATTGACTGACCAAACGAAAACAGAGAGAAATAATCCGATTTAAAATTTTCTTCTTTCATCCTGAAAACTTGTCAAATAAACATTTATTTACCATCGATTGACCTTCATGAAGGTATTTTCTGTGCATCTACAGTAGGTTGTGAAGGTCATTGTTACTCAAGGTTACGAGATGACGTTAACAATCATTGGTTTTATGTACACAGATGAACAGCACATATTCCTTTTTTT
>BMAV01016061.1:40509-50626 GCA_019973955.1 Trichonephila inaurata madagascariensis | reverse complement strand
AACCGTGTTATACGAAACTTTGAAATTATATACATCAAGGCAATGTGTGTGTGTGTTTACCGTGTTATATAACGAAATCAAATCTTAGGTGTAAAATTTTATGATAGCTGAAATTTCGTTCCAGTAAAACATACAAATGAAAAAGTAGTCAACTTCAGGTTTTTAATTAAAAACAAAAATATGAGAAACAAAAATTAAAAAGGCATTTAATAATAATAATAATTATTATAAAATAAATATAAATGGAGCTTATTAAGGTCACAGAATTAATTTTCATCATCACTCTCATCTGAAATTACAGCTCTTATCTACTTTTTTCCTCTTCACGAGTTATTTCTCCATCATTACAAAAGTTATCTGACGTAGATGTGTGCACAACTACCTGTCTGTTTGGATCTTGTAATTCTTTCTGGATTTCTCAATAAGTAGCCAAAGAACTTTTAAATTATCTTTTAAATTTTCCGCTACGTATTACTGAAAAATTTTTTCAATGACATTTCTTTTGTTGAAGCTATTCTTTCTTGTAGACCAGTTAAATTTAAATAAGCAACCGATGCAATAATACAAATGTTTTCGGAGTCATCGGCGTAATTGGAAGTGGAACGCAATTGAAAACATTTATTGAAAAAAAAAGTCCATTTGGGAACTGTCCTTATTGAACGAAAATGATATTTAATTTTCTAAAATCGTGTTATATCAAAACCGTGTAATATTAAATTCAAGTTTTTGGCCGAGCAATAATAGTAGCAAATTTTGTACTGTGTAATATTGAAACCGTGTCATACAACTACCGTGTTATACGAGAGAAATAAGAGAGAGAAAAGAATTGAAATAAGAAACAAGGAGAGAGAAAAAAGTCATCCATTTATACAGTAGTGGCAAAAAGTCCTGATCCTTTTCTTTATGAAATCATTGCACTATTTTAATGCTGTTTTCGGGTAATGTTAAAGAAGGACCCAAATTCGGAATAATTTTTCAGATATAAATGTACTGAAACATTAATATTATATTCTGGCTTTACTATCCTGTAGAGCAGTGGTCGCCAAACTTTTTGACCTCACGGAGCAGTAAATTCATAATTTAAATCCCACAGACCACTAATAGGATTTTGTGAATTTTAAATATATTTATAAAAAAAAGTGTGATCTAAGAACGCAATCTGTTGCGAATGGAGAGAGAGGGGTTTGTGCGAAGGAGTGAACGACCAGATGACAGACGAGTGCCTGGGGTTTCTCTTCTCGCCTGTGGCAACAGGGGGAGGTGAAACACTCCGAAAAGGAAAAGAGAGAATTCCTCTAAATGCGTTTGGAGGGATTAGGTGGCTATGAACGTGCTCGATAATATTTAAGCTTTTTTTATGCATCTATGTAAATAGCTTAATAAATGTTTTATTTAATTGAGAAACACTCGTCTCCACATCATTTATTTTGCACTCTGTTTATTGTTTTGTAAATGAGTACTAAATTGAGAAAGAACATTTTTTGGCGCCCGTGGGTGGGCGACGAGTGTTAGAAAAACATTTTTGAATATAAAAAAGTAGAACATGAATGCTTTAAAATTGAGACGCACGCCGTTAAGGACAGCCGTCACGAAGGCTGTAAATCATCTTCAGGGAATTACCGAAAATGATCCGGAAGATGTAAATGTCTAAGAAACTGCTTTTGAAAATGTTTAAATGTTAAACTGAAGAAAATCGACGAATAAATTCTAGAATTATGATCGAGTCAAATTGTACGCAAAAAGCGCACAATTTTGAATTTGAAACCATGGAAGGTTATACTGAAAAAATGATTGCCTGGCAAGTTTGCGTGAAAAATATAATGAAGGGCAGATGCTTCGGGACAGAACGACAGCCACAGTCTGGTCACATCTTCGTCCTCATCTCTGCGTCTTCCCAAGATTCAGTTCAATCAGTTTTCCGGAGAGTTGACGGATTGGCTGCGTTTCCACAACCAGTTCAAGACAATCTATGAAGATAAGAACATTGATGAAGCTCACGAATTTCAGTATTTAATTCAGGCAACAACTCCAAAATCTCGGGCCAGGGAAATAGTTGAAAGTTCTCCGACGACCCCTGTAAACTACAGAAAGGTTTTTGAATACCTAAAAATGAGGTTCGGACAAGATGTCTTGATACAAGTTTATGTCAGAGAACTTTTAAAACTAGTTCTACAGAACACAGAAGTCAAGAAGGTCAATTTATCTTTGCTGTATGACAAGATCGAGGCCCAGTTACGCGCCTTAGAGTCCCTGGGAGTCACCAAACAGAAATACGCTGCCATGCTGTTCCTGCTGGTGAAATCCTATCTTCCAGTTGAAATTCTGCGTGCGTGGAAGAGATACGTTCGATATTCTTCAGATGAATCAGGTAAGAAAGACCTTAATTCTCTAATGAAATTTTTATCGATAGGAGTATCAAGTGAAGATAGGATAAAATTAGCCAGAAATATTTTTGATTCTGATTGCCTTTGAGATCTGGTTTGGAAACCGAAAGTGCAAGCACTGAGAATAACACGTCAGCTATAGTTCATCTAGCACTATTATTTTAGCTAATCAAGCTTGCACTTCTGAAGTTCTCTTGCAGACTCTTGTGGTTATGTTGCAAAACGGAAACCATAAGAGTTTAGTAAGAGCTTTAATTGATATCTTATCTCAAAAATCTTATATTTTAAAATCTACTGTTGAAAAACTAGGATTTAAATATGAAGGAGAAGAAGAATTTGTTCATTTAGACAGCGGTTATAATTGGGGATGGGGCGGGGGAATAGGAATATTACTAGGAGCAGATGTAGCTGGAAAGCTATTGACTGGAACTATGTTCTAATTAAAATCTGGTCCTGAAGCAATAAAAACTAAATTAGGTTGGACTCTTATGGGAAAAACCTATAGGAATGTGTGAGACTAAGCTTGATAAAAATCATTTTATGAATGTTACTTCTATGTTTGTAAATGATATATGTATTTCCGAGATGTGGAAGCTCGATTCTCTTGGTATTACATATCCCGTAGAAACTAAGATAAAGTTAGAAATACAAAAAGAGACACTATATTATTTTCAAAAAATCCATAAGCGTAGATTTTAGTGGTCGATATGAGGTAGCTTTGCCTTAGGTTCTAGATAATAAACTTTTATCATCTAATAAGAAATTAGCTGAAAATAGACTTCAAAGTACTAAAAGAAAATTAATTGCAGTGGCTAAAGTTGAGGAATATCAAGATGTTTTAGACCTTTGGTTATCAGAAAAAATAATTGAAGAAGTTGATACTAACAAAGAAAATTTTGTTCATTATCTCCCGCATAGGCTCGTTATTAAAGAAAACAGTACAAGTAAAATAAGACCTGTTTTTGACGCGTCCGCGTGAACAAAGGGTTCTCCTTCTCTAAATGACGGTCTGGAGAAAGGCCCCAACTTTATTGAAGTCATACCGACTATACTTAATCGTTTTAGAAAATACAAGATTGGGGTTATTTCGAACATAGAAAAATCTTTTTTACAGATAGGAGTAAGGGAGCAAAATGAGATTTTTTGAGGCTTATGTGGTATGATAGAGAAAATAGGGACCACATTAAAATCTATCGTCACCGTCGTGTAGTTTTTGGAGTGACACCCAGTCCTTTTTTGTTAGTCCTTTTTTTGGATAATGCTCCTGAAAACTTTGAAAATGTAGCTAAAATTTTGAGAAAATCGTTTTATGTTGACAACTGTGTGACTAGTTTTGAGACCGAAGTTGCAAAAATTTATAGTTGAATACAAAATATTATTATCTTCTGAGCATTTTAATTTAAGAGGCTGGCAGTCACACAAATGTATTATTAAATCTTGAAAAATTTTCAGAGTTGGAAAGCCAACCTGATAACTTTGAGACTATGGTTTTAGGATTAATTTGGAACCTCAAAGAGATGATTATTTATCTTGTCACATTAACTGTCAGAAAAATGAAGGTAAGGCTATAACTAAAAGGTTATTGTTATCCATAGATAATCATATTTTTGATCCGATTGGTTTTACGGAACTTGCGACTTTAAAACCAAAATTAATTTTACAGGAAATTTGGAAACTAAAATTAAAATGGAATGAAAATCACCCAGAAGTTATTTTAAATCAAGTTAAAAAGTGGTTAGAACAACTCCCTATACTTGCAGGTATTAAAATACCTCGATGTTTGAATTTGAGCTGTATGGAATTAAACGGATAACATTGCATGTGTTTTGTGACGACAGTAAAAAAGCGTATGCCGCTTGTTTATTTTTGAGGATAGAATATGCTGAAAATGTTTTTGTGAAACTGATACAAGCAAAAGCGCGAGTAGCCCCATTGAGAGATATATTTATTCCCTGTTTGGAATTACTGCCATGTAGTATCGGTGCCAGACTTGTGGCTTCTGTTAGGAGCGACTTAAACTTGCCAGATGTGCGTATTTATTATTTGACAGATTCCATGACGGCTTTAGCATGGATGCGATGCAATAGAGGGGGGGGGGCAATTGTTTTTAACTGGGTGAAAGAAATTCGAAACCTTTCTGATGTTAGTGCCTTCAGAACAGAATTTCGCGGACATACTTTCTCGGGGTTGTAGCATTCAACAGCTTATTTACTTAAGATGGTGGGATGGACCCTCCTGGCTTTACGAGACTCCGATTCAATGGCCGAGATCTAAACAAGTCTCCGATGAAGAGGCGATAAATATAGAGTTAAAGAAATCTGTTTTGGTTGATAGCGCTAGAAAAGTTGAGGAGTTTAACTGTTTCTCATCTTACTTAAAAGTTAATCGCATGATTGCTTGGATATTTCGCTTCTTAAAAAATACCAAGAGGATCGATGTTTGTAATACTTCGGAAACAACATTTTCTGAATTTGAAAATGCGGAAAAAATTGTAATTAAATTAATTCAAATGGAAACTTTTGAGGGAATAACGGATGAGAAATTGTGTTTTTCAAAACCATTTTTAGATGAATTTGGAATTTCTTGCGTGCTAGAACAAAACTTAGTTTTCGGGAAGATACAGATAATTTTAAGTTTCCTATTATTTTGCCTAACGAACACCCTGTTGTTTATTTGATGACCGTGCGTAAACATGTAGAACTTATGTATGCAGGTGTATCTATTGTAAAGAATCATTTGCGAGAAAATTTTTGGATTTTAAAAGCCCGAAAATTAATTAGACAAATAATACAAAAATGCACTCAGTGCAAAAGATTCTCGGCTAAAAAAACTGAAGTAGTGCCATCTTCTTTACCGAAAGATAGGGTAAGTAACCCCAAAATATTTTAAATTGTAGGTGTTGACCTTTCCGGTCCACTTCATATAAAAAAATAAACGTGAGGGCTGGGTCGAATTATTCACTTACGCTGTATTCTGTGCAGTTCATTTTGAACTTATTTACATCTCTTTCTACCGCAGCATTTTTACAATCTTTAAGACGATTTATTTCTAGAAGAGGCCGACCGACTATTATTTATTCTATAATGGAACAAATTTTGTTGGGACTAACAGTGCACTAAGTTCTATTGACTAGGATGTAGTAACATCTAAGCTAATACCCAAAAAACAAGTAATATTAAAAAAAAATTTGAAGTCAATTCGTACTTAGATCAACAAATTTTTATTTTTATTTTAGCTACTTTTAATTAAATAGTTACAATTAATACAAATATATATACATAGGACAGAATCACACCATTAAGAGGTAATTAATTTTTTATTAATTATCATTAAAGCATCGTATTGTCATCCTAAACAATCCTGATAGTTGAATTTCAGTTCAACTGAATGCTTTAAAACGTTAGAAATTTTTTTTTTTTTTAGTTTTGACCCAAGTCGCTAAAAATGAAACCAATGTAGCTGTATCTGTAATTCTTTAAATAATTAGTTTTAGTCAATTATTTTTAATTAATTATAATTAAATTATCGTATTTAAACCCAAAACAATAGTGTATAGAAAATTTAAGCTTAAATGAGCGCTTTAAAATGTGAGGAAAAAAAAACCTTTTCAAGTTTTGACACAAGTCGCCAAAAATGATGCCAACGTGGCTGTATTTGTAATTCTTTAAATAATTAGTTTTAATCAGTTGATATTTATTAATTATAGTTAAAATACTGTATTGTCATCCAAAATAATCATGTATATAAAATTTCAGCTCAATTTTGATCGCTTTTTATTAACGACTGAAAATCCCACCAAGATAACTAAATATATAGAGTGTGAGCTAATAGTAGGAATTGTGTGAATAAAGTGGAAATTTAATCCTCCCAGTGCCGCGTGGTGGGGAGGATTTGGGGAAAGAATGATTCAAATGTTGAAACAAATTTTGAGAAAAATGTTAGGTAGAGCTTCGTTATATTACGAAGAGTTAAATACTGTACTATATGAATGTGAACATGTGATCAATTCTAGACCCTTAACATACATTTCTGAGGTTAATGATTTATCCCCATTAACACCAGCTATGTTTTTGCAAGAAACTGAAACGTCAGATGCAACTGATGTAGATTGTCTAGATCAGGGGTGGCGAACCTTTATGGATCAACGTGTCATTTTTTCTAAAGAAGTGTTTAATGAGGTATAGACGTGCCATCAAATAATTTTGACTTGTGATTATTGGGAAAATAATAAAACTAAGTACTAACAACTCAAAACACTATTTCTAAAAAATATATTTTGCACCTTATAGCAGTAAATAATTTACTTATACGTGTAATTCAAATTAAAGTAATATTGATGTGATTTCTGTTGTGTTGTTTTGATGAAAAATAACTTGCATTAGAATTGTAAGTTGTTACTTTTAGCAGAATGCTTGCTGAATTGGAGTAGTCTGTCAAACAGTTTCTAAGCGAGTTTTTAATGCTATTCATCTCTGAAAATAATGACTAGCAGGCGTGGGTAGATGAAAATATGGTTAAAATATATGACCCAGCTTCTTCGAACAGTTAAATGTGTCTTGTATCGAATCCCATGTTTTCGAAATTTCATTATTAGCATTTTTACTTATATTGCTTGTTAATTTTTCTGTTTCAATCAATTCCAATTTTCTCCTTTTTTCAACAAATTTTTGAATCTATATTAAACTGGACTGGAAATTAATCGGTTGCATTTCAAAATTTTCAATTTCCAATCAATCGAATTGGGTCAGGTTCAGTTTATTAAATGAAATCAATCAGGGTACATAAAAAAAACATTGAACGTTTCCCATAACTCTTTGAACTGAGAAAATCTCGCTGAAAACTGCGACCGATTACTCGCGTTGTTCGTAATACTTCATACTGAACTTTGTTATTTTGGATTAAAATCCAAACCGTTTTGATCGGTGGCGTGCCCAAAATATTGTGTCGCGTGCCATCAATGGCACGCGTGCCAGTGGTTCGCTATCCCTGGTCTAGATCATGAAGAAATTAATAAGAGGCTTGACATGTTCAAGCCCTCCGAGAACGGCTTAGGAAAAGATTTAGAATTGAGTATCTAGGTCAACTGAGAGAGCACATTCATCACCACATGAAATCAAGACCCTTAACGGGGCGAGATGTAGTTGTATTGGAAAATAGTTTAAAGAATCGAACTCTGTGGTCGCTTGCTAGAATATTTCAACTTATTCCTGGAAAAGATGGACATGTTAGAGTCGCTCGAGTAAGAACTGAGAGTGGGGAACTGGTCAGACCAGTGCAAAGACTTTACAATTTGGAACTGCAAGAACCAGAAATTAATTTACCAAAAGAACAGACTGATTCTGTCATTCGTACAAGGAGAGGCAGAAAAGTAATTTCTCCTAAGCGTTTGAAATACGCCCCAAAAATGTATCCTGTAAAAGTATTGTTTTGGTGTAAATTTTGTTTCATTTCAGCACCAGCATTTTGTAGCACCTATATTGTAATTCTTATTGTTGTATTTTATATGCTGTGTTTGAGTTTTTTCACAGCTTCCAAAACTCAAAGGTGAGAGGATGTTGCGAATGGAGAGAGAGGTGTGTGCGGAGGAGTGACCGACCAGATGACAGACGAGCGTCTGGGGTTTCTCTTCTCGTCTGTGGCAACAGGGGGAGGTGAAATGCTCCGAAAAGGGAAGGAGAGAATTCCATCTGGATGCGTTTGGAGGGATCAGACGGCTATGAGCGTGCGCGATAATATTTAAGCTTTTTTTTATGCATCCATGTAAATAGCTTAATAAATGTTTTATTTAATTAATGTTACTCGTCGCCACATCATTTATTTTGCACTCTGTGTTTATATATATTTTTTGTAAATGAGTACTAAATTGAGACAGGACACAATCAACGCATCTTAAAACATAACTTTATGTGATAAGTGAGTATATTGCACATTTTTCTGAGGACCAGCGAAATTTTTTCGCGAACCACGGATTTCCACTTTGGCGACCTCTGCTGTAGAGAATCATTTATTTTATCATACTACTCATTTTTATCCGAATTGGCACATTTTTCTTTTATAAAATGTGTTTCGCATTTTTCTCCTATATCGTAATGCTAAATGAGCTATCCCTTTATATGTTAAAAGAAAAAACTGATTATTTATAAAATATTTTGAAAATTTAAACACGCTTTATTATAAACAAATGCATGAGATACAATGTCACAGATTTTTATAAAATTTGAGGTATTTTTTCTGCCTGAAAATGTGCGCCACGTTTGGTTCACATTGCCGTGCATATGGCGAAAACAGCCTTAAATGTTGTTATTGATTCTAATATATTTTTAATGCTAATTTCAAATCTGTTACTATTTTTTTAATACCACACTTTTTACACTTCAGCTGCCTGAACACAAGGATGTATAGTATGTACACACAACACAATATGTAAAAACATATGTGTGTGCATAATAGAATAACTCAAAACTCTACAAACACGGTCCATTTAACTTGGCTTTTTAAAATGAATTATGTATGTTTGAACATCAATATTTTATGGGCCAGTCGTTTGCTTTAATTACGGCTTTTCATCTTTTGGGTATAGAATGCACCAATTTCACAAAAGTTCTTTCACATGACAACATAGTTGAAAAAAATTATTAAAACTTCAACTAACTTACGTTTGTTTGAAGGTTTTTTTCTTCCAAATATCATAACCAATGTTATGTCATATGTTCTCTATCGGATAATATCCGAAAACTATCCTGTCTAAGTCATTTTATTCACAGTATAGTCTTCGAACCATTTTTACACAATGACATGGAACATTATCGCCTGAAAAATTCACGACTGATCTTCAAAAGTATCTCCCATTGTTGCTAGCAATTCATTTTGTAGTCTTCTCGGGTTTTCTCTGTTCTTTTCACGATGTGAAGCCTTATAACTACATGAGGAGACACCAGTGCCGATTAACGCTCATTTCGGGACTTGGGCGCAGAAGATCGGGCCCCCCTTGGCACAGGCGGATCGAAATATATAACCGGGAAATCTGGTTAAGTCCTAGAACCAAATGGATAAACCGGCACTGGGAGACACGCAGCCTCATTTAATCACTTTCATCCATTCCTTTATGTAGGCTTCAGACACTGAGTCTATTGTCTTATATAGGCATTATTTTTGTTTCCTGAAACACAAAACTGACTTTCATTATCAGAAATATTACCTTTTCTAACAGTTTATAATGAATGATTCTTTGCCTGCGCCAAACAGTCAGTAATTGTTTTGGGTGAGCTTTTTGAAGCCTCGCAATCCAATTTCCAGCAGTTTTCCTCTCACAATTCGTGGGCACACATTCACATTCGATGTCAAAATTCCTTAATTCAAAATTTGTGGTTAATTAAGCCATTTATTTAAAATGAAATCGAGTGAAAGGTTCTGCTTTCTCGTTAAGTTGTTTTTATCGGATCATCGAGATCACTTCCTGTTAGCAAAAGAATTTGTTTCAGAATAAAGTCCACATGGTACTTCAGTAGCAATTTGGTGCAAGGAATAACATTCTTCCTTCAAAAGTAGTATTTTGTATCTTTCGTTATAATGTAGAAACAAAAATTTACCCATAATTCCAATATTATCCACCACACACTTCAAATTGCACTGCAAAACTGCTTTAAATACACTAAAATGTGCTTCACATTCTGTTTTTAACCCTTTAACTCTAATTGGTTGGAATAATGGTGTACTTCATTGGTAGAAAAAAA
>BMAV01016061.1:18066-40109 GCA_019973955.1 Trichonephila inaurata madagascariensis | reverse complement strand
CACAAGAAGGTTTGACTGACTTGCCCTTCCGGACGCAGCTTAGAAGTTCGGGGCAAAAATTTGATGAGAAAGGCTTGAATTGTGAAAAGTATTCCAATAAATCGTGACGAAATCGTCCCAAAGAAAATTATAGTGAAATATATATAGAATCAATGCACATTAGAAATTGGCAATGTGCAGTTTTAAACGGAAAAATAAATGTTAGGACGCCATTTTGAATAGAATTTATAAAATAAAAGAGAGAAGGATCAATTAGGTGTGCCTGAGTCTATTAAAATTTATTTAAGTCAGGGGTATATTTTTCAATAGTCAAGACTGTGTAAATCTGAATATTAATTTAATGGAAAAAATTAAACGCAAGATTTCTGATGAATTGCTTAGAAGTGGGGGGTTTTATTCGCTGATCTGAGTTCTGTGTTCCTCATAAACCAGCAAGCATTTAAATTTTGCCTCAAAATAACTTTGTGACGTTTCTAATGATTTAAAGAGTTTTAGCTGCATGTCCTCAGATTGGAGCAGCATAGGTTAGAACTAATCTGAGGATCAGGATGTAGATATACAAGCATTTGGTTTTCTCAGATGATTTTCTTGATATTAGCAGGTTTAAACTACACATGCAACTGGCTTAAAATTACATTATGTAGAGAATATGATATTTAAATGTGAGATTTTTTTTTTGAGAATTATGCTTAGATATTTGGTATGTTGAGACCAGGTTATTATATTATTATTTAGGTAGATATTTTCCTGACTTTAGAGGAAGAATAGCTTCAGAGTTTTAGTAACATTTAGCTTTAATTTCCATTCTTTATACCAATCCTCAAGGAGAGCAATACTTCTATTTAACCCTCTGATCGGAACATCCGTCTCTCAGACGGGGATGATTTGCTTTGATGCCTGTAGATAACGCTGTGGTGTGATTTTTGGGGTGGGTTGCCTTGACATCTTCAGTGTCACTCTACCCAGTGAGAGGATCACGTAGTGGTACTAGGCGATTTTTCTTATTCGGATATTCCTAGTTTTTTTCTTTTATGGTATTTTTAAATGAATAGAAATAATTTCTAATCAGTTTTTATAAAAATACAAGTCACAATTCTTGTGATAAAAATATGTTAATATAATGTATCTCATAAAGACTTAAATGTTAAAAATTCTACTCAATTTCATGAGCGATATATAAGAGGACATTTGAAACAATCTTTAAGGTAATAAAATTCAAAAAAATATTTGGGTATCCGCCTGTCAGACAGATGTTTCTAAGAGCAGGAAAAAAATTGATGTTCAGGCCAGAAGGTTAAGTGATGTGATATCAATCTAGCATAAATGCATACAATAGTGCGTGTTCTGATTTTGGGCATACAAAAAGAGAGGTTTAAGAGCATGGGGCCAAGAATGGAAATTTAAGGTATCCTAGCTTAAATGAATTTTAAGTTAGAGAATTTATACTGAAAAATTTCTGTGATACCGTAAAATCCGGCGTATAACGCGCACCTATACTTTTAAGCTGCATTTTTAGAATTTTAGGTATATTCGCCGTATAACGCGCACCCCCTTTTTTAAGAAGAAATCTGAAATGTTAGTATACAATGCTTTGTGTTTTGAAGTCATTTATTCGAGGTATTATCTCAGACTTTTGAAAAAATAGTATACTTCTAGAACTACAACTCTTTTAGTTCATAAGGCACGTCATTTCTTTTAAATAAACAGTATTTCCATATGAGTAGAAGTAAATTTTTTATGCTCATTTCTTTTATTTTTAAAGCTACCGCTTTTATACCCGGCGTATAACGCGCACCCTTAAATTTCGATCTTGTTTTTTGTGTTAAAAATGCGCGTTATACGCCGGATTTTACGGTAAGTAAAATTAATGTGTGTGGCAGGGAGTTACTCATGATTTTAAATAATAAATTGCAGATAAAGATTTTAAAGGGAATATAAATGAATAAAGTGTTATCTACATCATTCAAATATGGAACAAATATTGTGATATTTGTTGCTAACCCACATATTGTTCTACAGCAGTTCGATCCTCTGTTATTAAATTAATATTCCAAGAGAATTATTAGTCACTTTAACTTTAAAACAGAATGGTTTCAGAAACTTATATAATACAATAGACATATAAATGCAAGTAAAATCTTTATTAGTATATAGAGCTCTTTAATTTTTCTGCAAACAACTTTTTGAATGTGAAGTTTTCTTTACCTTTAGCACTATAACTCAATGCAACATCAATAAATTAAATAAAATATATTCTAACATACATCTATAATTTTCATTGTTTACCATTCTATGTTGAATTCAGAAAGTAAAATATTCTGGACAGTTTCCAGATATTAAAACTAATTTATTCTTCAGGGATTCTTAAATATTATGACAACAATTGAATTTTAGGCAGCCAAAAAATAAAGATAAAATTTTTATCTAATAATAGTTTTTTCTTATAACTGTTTGATGCATTAACCCTCCAAGCGCTCTGCACGTAAAATTCCGCCATTCCAGAGATGCTTTTTCTGCCTTCAAGCAAGATTCCCAAAAGCAGCCGAGCTGCATTCTTAAAAATACGGCTCAACCGCTTTTGAGAACCCCACCTGAAAGCAAAAAAATATGTGCGGTGCATTTTTGAAGCATCTCCAGAATGGCAAGACTAAGTGCAGACTGCTTAGAGGGTTAATACAACTAAGTAAAAAATAATATAAATAAAGGAGGATATTTAACAAACAAAATTTTTACTATTTGTTGTACAATCACATATCATGCGATTCTTTGTTCACAGTAGAGGTGATAAACCTGTTTTCAACAAAAAGTCTCATGGACTGCACTAAATGTAGTCACGATGGTATTTATTTCTTTTTCTTAATAGAAGTATTGTCTGTGATTTGAATTAAAATGTTAATGTTGTTAAATGTTTTATGTTATATAACTTTGGTACATATTAACTGCATTATGCATCAGTTATTTTCCTAGATTCTTTCCAAATTATCTAAAACAATTTAATGAAAGTAGGTACAGTTCAAAGCAGTGATTTTCAATTAATCTCACATCTACTACAATAGATTCCCGAAAGCATTGTTTTAATTAAAAAAGAAAATAAATTCAGCAGCATTTTTCATTACAGTTAGCAAGATACCTTTTTCTCTCTTCTGATTATTTCATAAAGCAAATGATTTTTGTTACTTAAAATTGGGTAGTTTGAATAGTTTGTAGTAATATTAATTTTCTAGAATTTAAATTTTACAGAATAAATTTAAGTTTTTGTAAGTTACACATGCGAAAGATTATTTGCACTGAGAGTATCAATAAAACTAACTGTTACCTGCCTATTACTTAAATATTTGTACTACAATGCAGGTTCAGTTTGTTTTAACAGCCAATACAAAATTGTAACATAATATAATACAGGCAATATAAACAGTTAATCTCAATGATTGCAAGATCGCAAATGTAACACTTGTAAAAAAAATGAATACAAATAATCCAAATTGAAGCATTCTACTTTCCGAGAAAGGAATATATACATAACAAAAAGAAAAATATATTAATGTTTGCTCTTAACAGGTTAAGTAGTGATATCATCCAAATAAAAATTAATTTCAATTTCATAGAAAGAAAAATAAGAATTATAATGTCGCATTTGTTTAGGAATGTGGAAAACCTTTGCTTATCAAGTTAAAATTACATGTTACCAAATCACATATTAATGGGGATCAACCGTGTACATAGGGAAATATTAACTAATTAGTAGAATAAGTATTCTCAGTTCTGTACTTACATTAATCCCAATTTTTTTGCACGTATTATTTACACTGCAGTGATAATAACCAGGAGGGTGAGAGAGTTATATTAACGTTGCATTATAAAGCTGCACAAGGGCTACTGACACAGACCTTAGAATTTTGAACAATAGTCTAGGGCGACACCCGAGCTAGCAACACTTTCTCCTTTCCACCATATTTAACGCATACTGGCCCCCTCTACATGGCAGGTATTCAGCAGTATCAGGCTCGAACACATTACATGTCAGCCACGGGTTCATTATCTTGACCACTAAGCTCTACAGTGGTCACATAACCAAAAAAGCAGGACGTTATATGGATGTAAATAATGCCATGAAGTATGGTGGGAACCAATCCATACATGGAGAAGTGTGAACCACTTCTGCGTATCTTAGTTATTAACATTGGCAAAGTGGATCACAAAAGCACCAACCAGTGAGGAAAAAGATTTTCCCTTAGAGAAACACATCTAATGTAACTAAAGGGTATAAAATTCTAAAACAATTTCAAAATGAAATTAATCCAAATCAGAATTTTCAAGGTTGCCTCCTCTGCCACTGCCTAATTTGCATATTGGATTTTACCTGTGGTATGTTATATATTACAGTATTATCTGAACACTTATCATCCAGCGTGTCAAATATCCGGACCAGTTTTTTTTGTCAACTACATGTACTGTATATGAATACGTTCTCGAACAGTGCAATGCTCAACAGTTGCTTCGCATGAGGCCTAAAGTTAAGGGAAAACCCAAGGTCAGGAATATTTTAAATGTGTGATTTGGTAAACTTCTACGCAGAATATTAGGTCAGTTTGTTTCCAAGTGAGAGGGTGTATACATGCTCTTTTGTTGAGTTGTGAACTGCTATGGCTTCAAATTCAAAACAAAAGCGCAACGTCTTGAACATAGAGACAAAACTTGAAATATTGAACCATCTCGCAAAGGGAGAAAGTGGAGTGTCTCTAGCACAGTTTTATAATGTTGGAAAGTCAACAATTTCTGATATAAAAAAAACCCCCTGAGAAACCATTTTAAATTTTGCAACAAAACTTGACTCAGAAGATGGTTTGAAGAAAAGGAAAACCACAAGGGAAGTAAACGATGTTGTTCTTGACTGTGCACTCTACTTGTGGTTTTCACTTGACTTCAGTGCAAGAAGAATCCGACCCTGTTGACGATAAAAATGAGGACACAACAACAACGAAAGTAGCAAGGGTCCATCAAAAGCTGATGTGTTAGAAACAGCTGTGGAGTGATATGAACAACAATCAGACCTTGCAGCAAAAAAACGAAGGTGTACAATGGTACAGTGAGAAATAAGTGATTATTTTTCACAATAAAGGTAAAATTGCGACTTTGTGCATCAATTTTGCTTTTTCTTTAAGCACGTTTCCAGCAGGTGATGATTTTCAATATTCGTATGGCATCCGGTTTCATATACTGCATGGATCGCATTTGGTTTTCGGTTATCTGAACAATCGCATATCTGAATGGTGTCCGATCCCAATTGATTTCAATAAACGACGTTCTACTGTAATATATAAAAATATTTTTATTTATTTTCCATGTATATTTAACATGATTCTCTTTGCATCTTTTTTTGTTTTTTGGCCAAAGTAGTTGGACTTAAAATATATAAGTTTAATTTCACTCCATATAAAAAATTAAATACGAATTTTAAGCCCCCCCCACTTTTTTCAGGTTTGAAATGGAATTATATTGATTATTTCTCAAATTAATAACCCAGGACATTACAACAAGAAAGAAATGTGTCCATTGATTTTGAGAAAATCTGTATTTCTTTTATTCCTTACAAAGTATATATAAAAGTATACAAAAGAAACTATATGAGTAGAATCCATGTAGAGTAGAGAAAAAAGTTATAAATTAAATTGAAAGTTTACAATATATCAAAACAATTATTATTCACTGAAGAAAAAGCTAAAGCCATTCCATTACTCATTAATACTAAGTTACATACAAATATATTAATAAATTAAAAAAAAAAAAAAGAAGCACATAGCTATTGTCATTTATGAAGAATTATAACATATTAATTTTATATATTTAACAAAAGTCTAATTTTCAGTATAATGATCAAGTCCTAGATCTACCGATATATTTTTAAATGATAAAAAAATGTCATTAAATAAAGATAGAAATTTAAGAGACAATTAAATCAAATAATTAATTGATTTGAGAAATTTTCAGAAGTATCTTAATGACACAAGTGAAATCTCTAGTATTATTGTTACAATCTCTATTGATCTATTTCCCACAAAGGAATATAATTGAAGTACAGTGAGCAAGTTTTTGAAAAACAAATACAAATTCTATTTTATTAGGCAAGTAAATATTGAACACATTAGTTGTAATGGAAAATAAGTCAGATGAATTGTTTTTAATAAACCCACAACATTCCAAAGTATTATCTAACAGAAATAGTATTGAACAAAATGATGAAACAAAACAACTATAAAAACATTTAGAAGCTCAAACATGTAATATTCTTTTAGTTTTATTTACAGTATTCTTAATAAATATAGTTCCTTAAAAACAGATTTTTTACAAACAAAAGAGATCATTAAATCTACCTAGCTTAACTTTTTAGCTTTTTGATAAATAGAATCAACAACTTTTTCAAGACAATGAATAGTCTCCAATGCAGCTTCATATGTTTTATCACTATCAGATGCTTCAAAAATTATAAGTATTCCTTGACCTTGATCTAATATTCCTTTAAGAAAAAAAGAAATTAGAATTAAAATTTTAAAGGGGGAAAAATTATTGTATTATACATACATAAAATAAAAGTGAATTTTTTTTTAAAAAAAATTATGTTAATAAATAAATTTCAAAAACACATTCAATGCAGACAAATACATGTAATTATTAACAATATCCTAGGATTGAAAGAGGCTTTATTTAAAAGTATGCACTAAATTCTGTATTAACCAAATATACAGTGGAAGGCAATTAAACTACATTAATCGAAGAAGCTTGTACAATGAAGAGAAAGTAAGCAAATATTTTCATGTTCCACATAATTGAAAATTTTACTAATTATGCATTGCTGAACCTATGAACAATATAGATTTTCCAGTAAAGAATAATTTGAAAATGAGTTGAATGCAGTTCACAAGATGAACTTTGCTTACATTTTCATCTTTAACTTCCCAGCAGTTCCAAGTAGGAAAGTTATTTCAATTAGGGCTAGCAACAACAAAAATCAAAGAGGTAACAATGCAAGAGCTGTTAAAACTTCAGAGAATGTACAAGGTGTAGGAGTAGCAATTACATGAAGAGACTATCTTCTGGAGTGATATTCAAAAAAGTAAAACTTGTTTACATACATACTAATTTCTATTCCTCATTTAAAAATTTGTTGTAATAAATTAAGAAGTGCTTTCCAACATTTTAAAAATACTTTAAAATTTTTTTCATACTGTTGCATAAAAAAAAACACCCATAAATGACATTAATACATACCATTAAGCTTTTTATCTAAAATCATCTGAGACATCTTTTTTTCAACAGTTGGCTAGAAAAGGAAAATTTGAGAAATAAACATACCTAAATTAAATGAATATTCACTAGCTAAAAGTATTTAAATATATTATTTCAAAACTTACCAAAGGCAATTCAATAATATCTGCTACATGTTGTAACTGAAAAAAAAAAAAAGAGTAAAATTTTTAATTTAAAATTCATTTAACTTACAATTTCATTTTAACATATAATCTGCACAACTTTTGGGTGCTTTCCTGCATTGAAGGAAAGGGCTAATTTTTTTCAATTAATTTCTTCTGGTGCTAGTAAAGTAAGATCAAAGACTACCTATAAATTATAAAAAAATTTAATTTAAAGATGAAAATACTTCTGCTCTTAAAGGGTCAAGACAAATACCTTTAATGCCTCTTTCCTGAAATAAAGTTTTCCCTACTTAAACAATCTTATATATTTGATGCAGATCACAACTAAATATATATTACTCCATTTGCCATTAAATCATTGAAAAAATAAAGGGCGCAATATATGCTCCTTCTTGAAATAAATATTTTCTTGTAATATTAACAGACATGTAAAGATTGTAAAATGTATGCTAGAAATAACACAGTTTCATCTAAACTGAGCAGAAATGCAAGAAGGTTTAAATATAAAACTTAAGAATACTTAGCAATTTATTGAAACAGTTAAGGATCTTGTAATAATTAATAAAACCAAATGTACAAGCTAATTGTTCATATCAATTATATATAGAAAAAAATAAAATTAATGTAATGATCATGCATTACAGCACTGAACCCATCCTCAATGGAATAAGATAAATA
Source organism: Trichonephila inaurata madagascariensis (assembly GCA_019973955.1). Classification (NCBI taxonomy): domain Eukaryota; kingdom Metazoa; phylum Arthropoda; class Arachnida; order Araneae; family Nephilidae; genus Trichonephila; species Trichonephila inaurata. The sequence goes on along the minus strand of BMAV01016061.1, from coordinate 32,001 downwards.
ATAAGAAAATGAAACTAAAAATTTCTGAAGAGTATATTGACAGCATAAGTGTCTGATGCCAGAACACTTGGAATCCAGTTTTGAATTTTATTTTTAATTCTTTTTCAGTTAGAGTAACTCTTTTAAATTTGATATATTAATGCTGACTAAAATGATAACTTTTAAATATTTGCATTAAGCTAATAAATTTTTCAGATATTCTTAGCAAATTAGTGAAATTGTATTCAATATGGCCTAGATTTTGCTTGAGCAAGAATTACTTCACAAACAGGGATTTCAATTCAATTTTGTTTCAAATAAATTAAACATAACATTGCAATTATAGATTAACTTCAGTAGATATTTTAAACAGGCCAGTCAAATAAATAATTCAATTTATTTGATTAAATCAGGTTAACTTGCATTTTATTGTTTATTTTGTAGGAATTCCAGAATATAGAAGATAACAATTTCATACAATTATAATACAATTTCACCCTATAGTTATAAAACTTTCAACTTTTTAATATTTTTTTTTATAACCAATCACACTTTCAACTCATGATTGTATGTTAAGGGCACATATCATAATGGTTGTACGTAAAGTGTGCAGATCATAATAAGATTTTATATTCCTATAATCAACCCCTCTTCTTTATATTTGAAATACAACTTTCAACAATATGGCTGATTTAACTTGTTTGTATCCATATTCTTGTTAAAATCTGCTGAACTCAGTGAATTGTGCTCAAGTTTTCAACAATTGTACCTGGCAGTTACTATCCCCTTACAGCAGGGTATGATATATATATATTACAGGCCACTTGATATATTTTATTATAAGTTGTAGGACGCATGTTTACGATTTTCAAAAAAATCAATAGAATATGCTTCATAATGTATCATGCATTTATTAATGTAAAGCTCAATGTATTGTACATTATACACAAGTAGTAGTTTTAATTTCATGTTATTTTTAAACTTAATCTATACATATTTTATATTTTTAATAAAACCCCCCCAATTTTTTATGAATTTCAATTTAACATCAATTTTTACACAATACAAGTCATCAATATTTGATTAAAAATACTGAGCTGAAATAATTTTTAAAATTCACAACAAATGTCGATTGGGGTTAATCTTATCTTTCTGAATTATCGCTATTTTTCATTAAAGAAAATAATTGCCCGCATAAATACATGCTTCCGAACTAACGATACATTTTAGGAAAAAGATCTACTGATAAATACGAGTATGTATAAAAATCTAGAATTCCAACTTACATAGATTTTTGTACGCTTTCATCAACAATTTCAGTATCGATTGAGAGAGAGATAAAAAGTGCGAAATTATAACTCACAGCTCTTAAAATTAGAATAAATAATTCCTTTTCAAACAATTTAATTTTGTGAGAATATTCAGTAAATAATTTATGTGATTTAAACATATATTGACAGCTTTCAAAATGAGGCAAGTTTTCTTTTTCTATTTATTTTCTCGCCACGGTAATAACATTTAATATTATCTATTATAATTGTAAAAACATGTTTATTTTTGCCTTAAAGCTTAAAATTAAGTTGATTAAGATAGCTTGCAACATCAACTGAGAAATCCAGGTTCTTTATCCATTGTCCATCTTTTAATTCAGCACATTCATAATAATTTTATTTCCAAGAAAATTATAATTTCGTCCAAGAATTTCAAGAATCGTTTTAACACTTTATGATTTGAAAGCCATTGAATTTCCATTTAATATGGTAGATCATTGAAATCATTCTCTACATCTTCGAGAAATGAAGCTAATTTACGATGATTAAGTCTGTGTTCTCGAATATAAATTTTAATATTTTGCTGACAATTTGTAAAACATGTCATATGCTTAAAACTTAGAGCACAGTACCTGCTGGTGTATAATACCATGAAAATGCTCAAAATTATTGTCATGCTGTTTGCCTGTTTCTTTTAATCTTGCAACAATTCCTTTAGTAATATCGATCATGGTAGATGCACCATCATGAAAAGTAGAAACCAACTTTTCCAAGGGTAACTTATATTTCTTCAAAACATCTATAAGTACATTCAAAATATCAGCTCCAGAAGTTGTATTATAAATATGAATTATTTCTAAAAGGTCTTCACTTATTTTTAAATCAACATCTCATCCATGAAAAAAAGCGACTTGCTGAGTGAAATTTTGAACATTTGTACTTTCGTCAGTATTGCAATAAAGTAGGCTTGAAATGTCGATATTATTGAATTATGCTGACTTCTCAAATTATTGACTATTTCATCAACTCTGCTACCAACAATATTTCGACTTAAACTTACATTTTTAATTTGCTTTGTTTGTGCTGGGCATGATACTTCTGCTGTTTTAAAAATAAACATTAACTAATAATTTCCCTTTCAGTAAATGATTTCGATCAGCTTGTGAGGTGAAATGTAATATATAATTTTTACAGCAGCTGTATAATCCTCAACAAATTTAATGAGCGTGCTTTACTGTTTTTGAAGAATTGATTTCACACACACAATTTGTCTTCACAAAGTTTTGGTCATAGTTTGCTTCATGATTTGTGTCATATAATAATATATTCCTTAAGAATATATTCCTTAGCAACTGAAATACTTTAGATATCTGGCATATTTGAATCTTATTTTGAACACAAAAAATATTAAAGTTACCATTTTCTTGAAAATTACGGTGTTCCTTTTGAATTGATCTTTCTTTACTCATAGTTGAAACTTGATTGTGCTTTCATTTGCAAACGATTAAGTATACACTGTCTTTATCTTAAGTGTCCTGAATATTTTTTAAGACTTTAAAAAACATCCCTGATTGCCTCTTGCTGATTGGATACTCCAAACAGAAAAGGAGGAAGAGAAATAAAAGTAGCACACATGAAGAATCAAGTATCATCCATAGTAAATAATATGCATAATGCATTTCAGAATTTACTAAAACAGTAATTTATTATAGTAAATTCAAATGAAAACATTTAATAAAATATTTTTAATCAAAAGGCTATTTGTATTATCAAAAAGAATTTCTTTTAAAACAAGAACAGGTAAAAGGCAAATATATAGTAGATTTATATATATAAGGTCCACCTCAAATAAATTTCAAAATGAAATTTTTTTTTAAAAACCTGATATTTAAAATTTTTTTAAAGGAGTCGGTGGGCCACATACAGCCCACGTGTTTGACACCTTTGCCTTAAAGTCTTCAATAGTTATTTTCAGAGCCTACAGTTTACAGCATTAATTGTTGATATAATTTATCAATTAACCTTATTTTTTACAATATTAATTATTAAAAATCAATATTAAAAATTCCTTTCATTTCATCATATTAAAAAATATAAAACATGTTCTAAAAATCTGAATTAAAAATAAAATACAATTTTTTTTATATTTAGAAGAATGTGTACCAATGTTAGTTGAATTAAATTAACGGACAATATAGCCACATTTATCGTATTATTTTGATAGTAAATTTCCAATTAGTATCTATTTAAAAATAAAACATTCTACATATGTGTGTATAAAGGACTACAGCAAACTTAAACACAACTATCAACTAATTATAAGAATTTGTCCAGATAATGATTAATTACAATAAAAGAATAACTTTCTCTGTGTTTAAGTTGTAAGGTTAACATTCAGACTGTGAGATAGCAATTTAATCTTGTGAATTTATTTTTCATAAAGCAGAGTTACCGAAAACAAGTACAATTTCAGAAAATAATTATACTAGCTTAAGTTAAAATTCAAATTCGATTTAGATGATATTCCTGATATAATAATTGAAACCATCTGGTATGAAAAAATGTCCCAATAATTCATTGTGTGTGCGCGAGTAATATAGTTACTATAGAAAGAAAGTTTATCATTCATTTTTGCAGAAATAACAAAGGGAAAGATTAAGACACGAGAAAATAGAGTGCATTAATAATGAATATTAAGTTAATGATATGGAATTAATGATATCACAGAATTACATCAATGCATGATGTTATAAATTTATTAATATTAAAGCAATGTATCTGAAAATAAAATCCTAATATGAATTAGTAAATCAAAGCTTTCTTTGTATATGGACTAGTATATCTGTTTCAATTTCTTAATAAAACAATTTACAATATTTTACTGATTATAAAAACATACAAGATTCATACACTAGACAAAATATTTAATAACTAAAATAACTTTTTACCTGAACTTTAGAATATGGTTCAATAATCCTACAGAGATTCTTTTCTAACATTGTGTCATACAAATCATCCAAATGAGCCCTAATGATGACATCATCAATCAATTGCGTTTTGTACTTTTTTAAAGCCTATAGTAAAATAATAAATCCATTAAAAGTTTATAACCAATGAAATTTATGCTCAATAATCTAAATACTTTGTATACTTGTTTACAGCAGTTTCCAAGCGAAGTTGCAATAATCTAATTTTTACAAATTCTTTATAAAAATAAAATAATCTACTACACAATACCCAATTAAATAATCTGCTACGTAAAGCACACTTTCTTACAACAAATTAATGCATAATTTTATGAGATTAAGATCATACATTAATTTGTTTCGAGGAAGCTGTGCAATTTTACTAACTGATAATGAAAATCAATTTCAAGAAATACCATATTTACTTGAATCTAAGGCACACTTTTTTTTTCAATATTACAGCTATGGTTTAGAATTGAATTTAAAAAAATGTGTTGGATGGGGCAATTAGAGCTATTTGAGGTTCTAAACTATTTTGCATTATTTTTAATTTTCCACAAAGACTTGACTTCAAGAGTGTTTTTCACATCATTGAGTAACTCTGAGCAAAATACACAACCTTTTAGTTTTACAGAGAATATGGCAATATTTTACAAAAAAGCATAAAATTATTTATCAATATTCTACACAGGTTTAATATTTAAAATAAATTGAAAATCACAGAATATATATACAGTAAATTTCTGCAGTGAAATCACAATACAAAAATTTAATAAATTGTTTTCCAAATTTAAGACATAATTATTGCTTATTAAACAATATATATATATATATATATATATACATATTTGTTCCTGTAATCAGCAATTTAATAAAACTAAAATCTTTTTATAACATCATAGAAAAGCTAAACAGAAAAATAGAAAGGTTTGGATAGTTTAAGAGTTTAAAATAGATTAAGAGCTAATTGTTGATTTAAAATATGAAAATAATTTATATGACTTACTACTTGGAAATCTGCCAAGGATCTTTTTGAGCTAGCTGCAGCTATTGTTTTCATGGCATCTACATCTACTCCTGCATATTTCAATGCTAATTTGCCCATTGTTAATGAAATAACATCATCAGGCCTATAACACAAAAAATATTGAATATATTAAAATTTAACTACGAAGCTATGGTAAGATTTATATTTAATTAAAGTAAATATTTCAACTTTTTATTCTTATCAGTACATAATTTTGGATCATTGTGCAAAACTGAACAAGCAATAATAATGAAGGAATGAATTAAATCACTGAACATTTCAAGGAAAAAAAAAAAGAATTTCTAAGTTTTTCAAGTTAAACTAAATATAAATTTAATGATGCATTACACTTTTCAGGTATAGCACAGTAAGAAAAATAATAAAATAAAATTACAATTTTAGTAAAACTATATGGAAAATATTCTTTTTACAAAGAGTAAAATTTTTTCCTTCAAATATTGCACACTTTAGAATCAATGTGTTAACTTGTATCTATAATCTAATTTGACAGATTTTTTCAAACTTTAAAGAAAAGAAAGAATTCTAAAAGACTCATATTAATCACAAAGGCAATATAACAGAGCTAAAGCTAATTTTTAAAATTCAAAATTTAAGAGTCTTAAAAGTAAAAGACTCCATTAATCCTGGTAATGGCAATTATAGCTGAGAAACAATTATTGGTATTAAATTCCTAAATAGAAGTACTATTTTTTTTTTAATGAAAACATATAAATCATTTCAACAATCAAATATGTATGAAAACCCAAGATTTATTCTACACACAAACCAGAGAATGATTGGAACATGTTAAAATATGCTAAACTTACTATATACATAAATCATATTAAAAATGTTTTAAAGCAAATCTTTATTTGAAATCATTTTAATACCACATTATCTATAAAATAATGAAAGCTGGATTAAGAACATACTATGAAAATAATATACAATCAAGAACAGCAGGTAACCAAATTTTAGTCACAGTACCAATACCATATTAAGAGATTCCTAATGAGCCATGATCATGATTCATTTTTAAAATTAATAGATATGTTAAGTAATCTTTTTTTAAAAAGGAAAAACAAAGAAAAAAAAAATACATAAAATATTTCTGAAAATCTATCTTGCAAGGTTAGCTTATTAATCTTCATCAACTAAATGAACACTATGATAAACTTACTACATCAATATTCAATATTAAAACAGATGAAGCAATTCAAAATAAACAAAAAAATGTACTTACTCCCCCAACATTATTTTTGAAAGCAACATATACTTTAAAGCTACAACAGCTTTTGGATCTTCAACCGATTCATATCCTTCAAATGCTTCAAAAAAATAGGAGAAAGCTGTCTTGAAATCCTTTTCATCAGCAGCATGTAAAATACCTGACTGCAGATCTAAAGCAGCTTGAAGTTTAGGAGGACAATAAATACCATTTGCTGTAGTTCTTGCAGCAGTTAAAGCAGCTCTATGTAAATAAAGATAAATAGATGAAAGTTTCAAATACAATTAACTTCAACAAAATTCACACATAGAAATTTATTTCAGCAAACAATGCGATAGGTATCAACAAATTATTTGTTATTTCTCACCTTGCTCTAGGAAAGTTTGTCAAACAATGATACACTTTACTCTCTAATAACTGAACTTCCACTAACAGATTTTTATCATCTAATTTCTTTAGCTCTTTTAATAGAGTACATCCTGAAAAATCAATATATTATTTTAAAATATTTTAAACAACAAATTATACTTCTAATGGTTACATTAAGGAAATGAATTTTCTTTATTCAAATGCAGAAACAAAATAATTTTCAATGCATTTAATNAATAAAGAAACAGACATAATTAATTATAAAGAATGTTGATAATTTTTCAAAAGATTATAAAATTATTAAATGTGAAACAATATTCACTATTAAAAGAATTTTTAAAAATAATTTTAACAAAAAATCGATAAATGATAAAATAAACACCTTTTTAATATAATTTTATCAATTTTTCATAGGTCATAAATTGACTATTAAATGTTACAGAATATATGTTTGAAAGACTAACAATAAAAGTGAAACATGTGTATAAGAGTGATTCACAGTAACTTTCAAAATATTCAAGTAAGATTTCTTAGAAAAATACTGATATGAATAATTTTATTTCAATTAACTTTCAATATGGACAGTGAAAAACTGTCATAATTAACATATAAAATATACAAATTAATTTAAAAATTTATACTGATGAATAAATGAATGTAATATTATGAACTTACCTAAGCTCAGTGCTTCTGTATATTTTTCTGTATCATAATACAGAGAAATGAGCTTTGCCTATAAAGAAAGAAGAAAATATATTTTAGTAATATTAAGTAAAAAATAAAACAATTTAAATTTACTGATATAATTTTTTCACAAACAATGTAGTTTTTTAGATATACAGTAGGACATCTATTTTATGAACTTTTTCCTGAGATCAAGAGAAAAATATTGAAAGATGAACCTCTATTTATGAATTTACCGCACAATGAAGGTATTTTGGGATTTAGTGACTTTGTTAAATAGAGGTCCAACTGCATTTCTTAATTTATTTGCTTTGCATAAGGAACATTTAAATATTTCTTACTTCTAAAGCTTGTCTTAAATAATTTCTTTTTTCTTGCTTGGCCCATTCAATACATTCAAGACACAATTCAACCTGAAAAGGAAAATTATAAAGTGATTAAGATAATTCCTTTAAAAAAAATCAATTTTGTAATAAACTTTTATAAAATAATCGGATGCAAGTTTGATACATTGAAATAATTTTTACCTCCAGGCCTGTAGAAGCTTCCATGTCTAAGAATAAATCAACTAATGTTCTCACAAGTTTTGTGGCCTTTGCTTTGCTAACTAACCCAAGGAAGGGTCTTGTAACCTTAATAAGTGTGGCCAAATCTGAAAATAAAATAGAACATTTTTTTTAGAAGGGAGGAATAGAAATGAATATGTCTAATATATATTTAAATATAACAGGAAACTTATCAATACCTTTTGCCTTGCCAGACTTTGCAAGTACCCTGGCAAGATCCAGTAGATTTTGTTCTTTGACACGAATAAGTTCTTCATCTGGTTGAACATCTTTTGGGAAAACTGAAAGATTTTTGTTTAAAATTTAAGACATATAAATTTCAAGTTAATAAAGCCATAATCACTAATGCCTAAAGAAGATAAACTGAAATTTAATATTTTCATGTGACAAAGCTCAACTGAGATAGACTCGTTATTTAACACATAATACACTAAATTTGATTTTACTTAAAAATTTTGACAATTTTTTAATATCTAATTTTCAATAACCAAATCTCAATTCGAGAGCTGAATTATGAACTTATCCTGATACTAGAGTTATTAAATAAAATTTTGATACTTATCGGTTATACGGATTACGATGCCAAGCACAGCTATATGTAGAAAATATGCCAAATTGTGTTGGTAGTGAATACATCAGATAATGTTTGTATATACTGGTGACAATGAAGAAAAATTAACACCAGTCCAAAGCCTATAATTGATCAGTGCTAAAACTATCATTCAATAAAATTTTGAAATTAAAGCTTCAGTTTGCAAATTCAAAAGCACAAATAAAGTCTATTTTGTATCTTAATAAACAGCTTTTAAGTAGATTTAAAACCATGGATAACAGAAAATCCTTTCAAAAAATTTATAAACATAGGCATGAATAAGATTTTTAAAGTATATTTTTGAATAGTTTATTATGGAAGATTTTATAATAAATCAGCATCAAAATATAAAATTTGTGACAAATTTAAATGTGTGAATATTTTAGGAGAATATATAACTATTTATATATTTAAAATACCAGAACTTTTCCATTTCTCCAGTGCAGGCAATACAGTCACCAAAATGGTACAACCAAAGATCAATGGAATATTCCTGCTAGTAACTTTTATCAGGCCCTTTTTTAAAACAAGCCGCACACTTTTCTTAGAAGTAACATCTTTTTCCTAAATATGTCAAAAATGAATGAAAAACCAATGTAAATTTGGACTTGGCCTAGAACAGTTGCTGTGTATATTATCACCAATAAAATCTGCTTGGTGATATTTGTGCAGGCGAAATGGAAAAGTATCAAAGTACCTTTGTTTAAAAAATATAAAATACATATACTTTTAGGCTTGCATGAAAAAAAAAAAAAAAATTCAGTATGTTTCTTTTGTACTTCAGTAAATTCATTTAATATTTTTACAAAACTAATTGTTTCAATAGTCGAAAAACCAGTAAAATTATTTGTTAATCAGAAAAGGAATTCATTTTAGCATTTTTTTCTATTTAACTTTTTCCTATAGAGTCATTGTTCCATTAGAAACTAAAATTTTACTCTAGAATAATTTATTCAATGCGTATAGTTTCATCTATGCACTGAAGCAATTTAAACAGTTTTAATATTTTTAGAAGGAGGTAAACTTTTTCCATTTGCTACTGTATTTTTCAATATTATGGATTTATCTTATTGGATATTCCATGGCACATTCATTGATGCTCTCTCACTATTTAATACATACGAAATGGAAAGTGGGAGGGGGAGGAAATAGCGAATAACTTTTACCAAATTTTACCCCTAATAATTTGCAAAATTTAAAAATACATAATGTGAAACATGTTATTCACATTATTAATACTTAAGTTAATAATAATTTCAAACATGATTGAAAAATAACGGTTAAAAAACTAATGAAATTTTTGAAAGATGAAATCCACATGTTATAATTCCGAACAGCATTTAATAATGTCATTTATAGAAAGCCTAAAATGGTCATATACATTTTATAAATTATTAACTCATGAATTTACGAACATGTTATGTCATTCAATGATGCACGTAAACAAAGAAAAAGCATTTTGAATAAAAAAAATCTGAAACGATTAGAAAATTTAATTCCTTCAAGTACAAATAATTACATTATTGGACTAAGATTAATAAACATAAATATCAGAATCTTTAAAGTAAAAAATAATTATATCAAAACTAGCAAGTCATCATGACATGAATAGTAATGCTATTTATTTCACAAAGGATCCTAGTCATTCACATCACAGAGAATTTAATAATACATCATGCATGAGTTAAAATTAACACAATTATTAAATGAAAGATATACTGTTAATTCTGATTTACCAAATTGTTTGGCAATGTCCACATTAGGACTTTCATGTTGAGCAAGAACATCTCGACCCTTTAACACTGCTGCAGCGGCTGCCATTTTTTCGACATCAACAAGAAAGTTGCGTTGCCAATTTGAGGTTATTTACTCTTTGCAAATACGCTGACAAATTCTATCATGTTTTTGAAGCTCAAACACAGCTCAAATTTATAAATGCATGGGAAACACAATTCCCATATTACGTTTTTGAAAAATCATTTTATTAAAAACTAAATAGCATACAATAATTATATGAATTTCCGTGTGATAGTCTGAAAGGAATTCAGAATTCCTGGTTCAATGTACTTAGGGAATAAATTAGTATTATAAACGTCGATCGGTTTCACCAACGAAAAGATATTGCCAATTAAAATTTTTTTTGTCAAATGCTGTCATTGTGATTATTGTCATAGTTACTGCGCTTCCATTTCCAGCTGAACATCGCGACGTTTAGCAATACCTTTTGATTTGACGATATTAGTTGACTGTATGATACATAAGTACCATATGAATAGCTTGTGCCTTAACTGGTTAAAAATAATGCTTTACTCTACCCACCAAATGCCTATTTACCATGATTTTAGTTGTGTTAAATAGGCAGGGGCATAAAGGAGTATATTAGGCCCCCAGCAAACTCAAGTTTAGGGCCCCAAGCTCAAATACGTACTTAGCAACGTATAAGTCAAGCTTCGGGGCACTAAAGCTGAATTCACACCAAGGCGTACAAACGTCGAGTGTCAAGCGTCTAGCCAATCAGAGACTTCATTTCGCCCGAGATTAAGTCTCTGATTGGCTAGACGCTTGACACTCGACGTTTGTACGCCTTGGTGTGAATTCAGCTTTAGAGTCCTTGCCCTCCCCCCTCCACCATCATGCGTCGGTTATGTGAGTGTACGTTACGCCACTGTAAATAGGCTTTAATATTAAAAAGAAAGTGAAACAACAATAATTATATTAACATTTTCTTATTTAAAACGGCACTGAAAAATATGAGCTCCAGGATAAAAATATAGAACTGTAGACGATTTAGTCACAAATAATGTATGGGAAAAATAAAATAATTATTTAGAATTAATTCCTCCTTTTTAAATGATTAAAAATAACAGAAGAAAACTACTTAAGATTGTTAAGCTTTTTATTCTCGTTTTTACATCGCGCTACAATGTCAATAGCATTTTGCGGGCCGTGGGTAACCTAGTCATGGGACTCCAGACCGGAAGGCCTGGGTTCGATGCCCGTTGCCACCAAATACCCTCTGAATACACACGGAGTACATGCTCGTTAAGGCTCTTTTCGGTCAGTGTTAAAGAATAGGGATCAAACGGGAAGCACATTTGTGGGTAGGAAAAAGTTCTAATAATAATAAAATTTTTTAGGAATATAAGGAAAATAATTGTTTAAAGGATAGTGTTCTTTGAATTTTGATTTTTCAAAAAAAATACGCAGTTTTCAGCATTATTGCAAAATGAAATTTGAATTTTCTATGTTAAAGTATAGGAGGTGAAAACGCGAAACACATTTTAACACAAAAAAAATATTTTTTCGAGTAGTATTAAATAGTATATAAAAAAGCATGCCCTCTTTTGACTGGTGTAGCCAGAATTATGTTTTATGCTTTAATTAATTAACTTTTTTTAAATTTTAAGTTCTTTCTGAATTATATTTGGTTTAGTTCGGACTATCTCAAACAGATGGCACCACCACGGTATGAAAGGCGAATTTATTCTTGTATACGAATATTTATTTTTGGCAGTATCTTTCTGAAATTTAGTCGCTAGCTGAAATTATATATGGTAACTTGCAAATTGTGATAAATAGTGGACAGTGGAAAAGATTTATGATGTACAGAGATTTAACATCTCAAATCTAATGAACTTTCCTATTTAGGAATGTTTTAAATATTTTCTGCATGTGTGCTTTAAAAAAAATTCATTTATATAGATAATTTATAATTATGCTGCTTAGATTTTTTTTCTTTTATTTGTTACTATAGAAATGTCTATAGAAATATTTAAATTCTGTGAAACGACTGAATGCAGAATTGAAAGTATACTTATTTTATACTTGACCAAAAGTTGTGAATTAACTAATGAACACAAATTACCACTCCTTGAAGCTCACAAATTAAAATTTTAATCTAATTATTATAATACAATTACTATTATTATTATTATTATTATTATTTTCTTTTAACTAAAAAAGAATTTTTTTTCCCCATCGAATAGATTTTATATTTGACGTAAGATTTTACCATAAAACATTGGAACAATTACTAAGCAAATCTTGTTTTCTAATTTAATTAGCAGAAGCTTATTTTTTCAATTCATTATGATCAGTTTCTAAGCCGCACCCAAATTCTAAGCACATTTTTGTGAAAAAAAAATTAAAGATAGAGTAAAATATGTTATTGATATATGATATATTTAGATATAAAAAAGTGTCGACGGTAGCCTAGTGGTCAACGTAACGTAACGTAACGGAACCGTGATTGGCGTGTCATGAGTTCGGTCCTAGTACCGCTGAAGACCCACCGTGTAGGGGAGCGATACACGTTAAATGTGTCGAGAGCTCAAACGGTTCCCCCGTTGGTATGGTAGTTAGGAGAGGGTCCTTATTTATATATAACTTTTAAAAATAAACGAGAACCTGTATTTATTCTATCCGACAGTATCTTGTTCGATTTTCCCCTGCGATGAATTTTTCCGTCTTTGATTCTAAGCTGTACCCGATTTTTAGTAGCATAAACATCGGGAAAAAAGTGCGGCTTATAGATTCGAATAAATATGGCAGTATCACGATTTTACTCTGTATCTAAGTGCCTTTTTTTTCTATTAAAAATTACTCTCTGGCATTTTCTATCATTGAACGTTTTCAATAGCCTGGTCAAGGACTAAATTTTTAATATAATAGATGCTGTGATTTCTTTGCACAGTACATTTTACACATATCAAATTTAGAATTAAAATTAATTCCAAATATATCCATTTTAGTTACATATATGACAAAACTTTTAAGTAGTAAAATTTTTGATTTAACTTTTTTATATGTGAAAAGAAATATGTGGGGCATTACCATATGAATATATATTTGGTGTTCATTGTAGTTTTTCCTTTTAGTACTATAGTTAAAATATTGATTTTTATTACTAGTTTATTTTTATTTTTAAATTAGAAAATAAAGCATTCACAAAAAGATAATCTGCTGAATAAACTTTTAAAAACACTAGTTTTTATAAAAATGAAAACTTAATTTTCTAAATATTTAAACGGTGTTTTAATTTTTTTAAACACAAATATACATAATTTTTAATTTTATTAAACTTCTAAAATGAATGATCTATTTTATAAACGAAAGAAAAATATAGCTGAGATAATTAATTATGTGTGCTTTTTTAATCTCGCAATTGTGAATCGAATTGCTCGATTTTCAAAAGTTAAAAAGTTTTACATTTCTCATCTTTTCCATTATTCATTGACTCAGAAAATCTCATAA
>BMAV01016059.1:0-245388 GCA_019973955.1 Trichonephila inaurata madagascariensis | reverse complement strand
GTTAAAGCTAACATTAAAAAAAAAATTTTCCAGATCGTTATGTCCGCGTTAAGTCTAACAAATTTAGCTATTTTTGGCAATTGAATATAACACATACACATATTGTTATTGACAATTGTAAAAAAAGTTTTTATAAAAAAAACACACACACACAAAAAAGTTTTTAAAATTTTAAAAGGGATTTTTTCTTTTACAAATTTTCGGCTAATAATTAAAATAGAGGGGGAAATTTTCCCGGTCGGCCCCAGTCGGGAAAGCCCACGCTACGCCACGGGAACTAGGACCAAAAATCTTAACCCGCAATGTGCGACTGGGAATGTCAAAGATACGAAATAAAAAACTTTAAAACATCGCGGACGAAGATAACGTTCGCCTCAGCTTGATAAGGTTTGAATTTACCTCTTTCTGCTCGTTCAATAATCAAGTGAAGCGTGCCCAATCGATCAATGAGTAATTTTAACGAAATAATTGGATTACGAAAAAGGATCGCATTTCGCCATGGGACTTGATGCTTTTCGCTTACGTGGAAATGAAGCTCCAATAATGTAATCTCCTGTATGTTCACTGTTTGTAAATTTTTTGTTATACATGTGTTTGTAAAGCTAGTCCAGGGGTACTCAACCTTTTTTTCTGCTGGGCCGCATACATATATCAACTATTTCACGCGGGCCGCAATATGAGGATAAATGGGGAAAGGGGGTCTTTAAGACCAAGATTTCTTTGGAAATTTAAAATGTGGAAAATTGATCAAATTATCATAAACCCTGTTTTGCTTTTTTTAATTATGATGTTTTAAATTTTTGTCGCTAACACTAAATTAGAAGCATTTAAGAAACACTCCTTCACAATCTCTGCATCAGCAAACGGTTGCATAATTAACTTCCGCTTAATTACCGCTGTGATATTATACCGATGTGACTAAACACTTTGTTGCTGTAGTAAAGATTATTCAAGAAAACCTCCTTATCACCTCTTGAAAGAGATCTTCCAGGAAAAGTGTTATTGAATGATTCCTGTTTATTCCTGTATTTAAAAAATACAGCTCTTTCGTGACAAATCAAACAACCATAACAACGTTTTAAAGCATTCAGTTGAACTGAAATTTTATAGACACGATTGTTTTGGATGACAATACGATACTTTAATGATAATCAATAAAAACTAAATTTCCACTTAAGTTGGATTCGTTCATTTTATACGATTTAAATTTAATCGTAACTATTTAATAAAAAATAGCTAAAATAAAAATTTTCTTTGTTATCTAAGTAGGAATTGACTTAAATTTTTTTTTTTTTATTACTTGTTTTGGGGTTTTTTTGTGTCAGTCTTCAGTGCTGTGATCAATATACATAGCTAGTCATGTCAGCTACTTCTTTGCTACGGAAAAAAATGGCACCCGACGTAGTGCCCGATTCCAACATCCACTGGATGAATAAGTAGTATTTTTACGATTTGTCATCTAAACCTTGAGATGAAGTTATTTTTAAAGGAATTATCTTCAAAGTGTGAATGTCGAAATTCGTAATACTTGTTTCTGAAGTACACAGTCTGACCTCTATTTAACGAAGTTTCAAAATCCCGAAATAAATTCGACATGAGGAAAATTGGTTAGAAAATCGTTTTTCCATTTATATTTTATGTCAGTGCTTCTGAACTTTCAATATTTGCGACCTAATTCTCAATCTTAATTTTCATCGTTCCCTTCCATACAATAACAATGTATTAAATTCAATAATACTATATTTTGACGCTAACGCTACAATACGATTTCAACCTCTTAAGTGCCACCGGCGTATATAGACATCTCACTCAATCTAAGCGTTAATTGCTCCGGACGTATATATATAGTCTTTCCGAAATACGATTTTCTCTGTGTACTGCTATCCATAAAATTATTCCGAAGGCTTTAAAATGCAACAAAAGGGACCTTGACAGTGTTTGCGAAGGATTTACTTATATATTTCAGAGAAGGTTATATTTATTTTTATTTCTTTTCACCCCCTCCCCCTACATCACATTCGTGCGCCTACGTGGAAAACGATGGCATTGGGGAGCGATTCCCAAACAATCGGCAAAAGGGTTAATTATAAAACCCTACAAACCCATCAAGATAAAAGTTTCTTTTTGGGAAAATATATGACAAGCCATGGGGCTATTAAACTTGTTCTTAACTAGTTTTGTTAAATTACTTATCAAATACATCGTGCAGTAGTGATACATTTGTAAGTGTATTATACCAGTGCTAATATGTATTTCATATTTTATTATGTCAAAATGTGTTTTGTTTGTTTACTTTCAGTAAATTTTTTTTTTCGTTTTCGATTTCAATGTTCCCCCCCCTCGTAGAGTTATCACGCCCCTCTAGGGGGGCTCGCCCCACAGTTTGAGAAACGCTGCTTTATATTCTTGATTCCAGGAAAAAGTTTGCAACATAGAGAAATTCGTATAATAGAAGTTAAAATGGAGGACCGACTGTATTTCCTTTATTTTGTATGTATTCGAATAAAAAATTGATTTTGTTTTAATGTTAAATTCTCGCCTGTATACGTAACCTTGCAAATTAATCCGGATTTCAATGTTTGAAAAGGTTTTAAGTTATTTATAACTGTGTGTATGTATTTAAATAGATATTTAATGATTTTGATTATTCATTTTGAATATTAGTGCTATAGAGCAAGGGTATCTAACTCAAATGCTAACTTGGGCCAAACAAATAAGGTTTAACTTTTGGAGGGCCGCAAAAAAAATCAATACTCATAGAAATGTAAGTTTAATTCGAATAATACATTATAATAAACATATACAAAAAAAAAAATTAAAAAACGTTTAACGAATTTTACTATCTTATTTTTATTTTGCTTTGTTCTGTTATTGTGTGCGATGTATTAGCCGAGCCGCAAAAATAATCGTTGTGGCCCGCGTGTAACTTTTGTAGTCTAACAACCTTGAACTCAAAAAAAAAAAAAAAAAAAAAAAAAAAAAGAAAAAAAAAATCTCACCAAAAGAAAAGCGTACTCAACGCTAGTTGGGTGTATAATTTATTTCCTTTTAGGTTCGTTTTATGAGAGATAATTTTTTGCGCTTTTTTTTCCATCACGATATTTACATTTTAGATTTATTGTGTATAACCATTCTTCAAACACTGCATTCCATTGAATAAAAACATTACTTACTAGAAAAATTATAATTTTCCAGAATTTAGGATATTTTATTAAAAAAGAAGTTGATATATTCAAATCGTTCTGAAATGAAATATGACTGATACAGAATTACTTCAAGTACGTGTTTTGCAATATTTTATGAGTAAATATATACCATTGTGTGTATTTAAATAATTTGTAGGCAATGAAAAAAATTCATTTTCCGTTTTGTTATAAACTAAGCTACAATATAATCCAAGGTTAGTTTTGGAACCGTTAAGTCATATTTGTTTATTTCTTTTACAGGAAATTTTTCTGTATAAATTATGATTATAATGTTCATTCAACTATTACGCTGTTCATTGCACAAAAATAGTAAAATATTTTTATCAAATGCTCTATATATTTCTTTATAATCAAATTAAAATTATCGCTATTTTAAATTAAAATTTCATCTGGGTGCCATATTAATGAATAAAAAAAAAACATTAAATATAAAACACATAAGTATAAAACTAACTTAACGGGTGTGAACATTGTAAACTTTTAATAATTAGCTTATTTTTAGATAAATAAATACGAGTATTAAAATAATGTTTTATAAATCCCAAAAAAATTTTATCGTCTCCCCCTTTCGTCTTAAAAAATTTTAAATTTTTCCTGGGTTTTTACTAATTTGAAAGTTTGAAAATATGGAGCCGTTATTAAATTATTTTGTAGTAAATGAAAGTTTGGATCAAGTTAACAACCGTTGAGGAATTCATGATTTATGTGTGATTAGTTTTTATTTACTTTTAAACAAGTGTTTCTGTGCATATTTTTTTAAGTTACTAAGTCCAATAGCAAATATTCTATGAAAGCTTATTTTTTACGAATTGTGCATTTTGCAATTAACAGTGTCTTTCTTTTTATCATCATGGAATTTTTGAAAGTGTTAAATTTTAGTATTTTGATAATAGTTTCCAAAATTCAAAAGTATTTTAATGATTCGAATTAAATGTCATAGCAGAATGGAAACTTTTAGAAACGTCAGGTTCTCTAAAAATTTAAGAGGTTATCGGACAATGGAATGTAATTTTTAAAATTCTAACATAAACAGAAGTTGGGGTTTAGGATAATATGGCGTTTCTACAGTGAAATAACTCTTGCATTGGAGCTTGGTCTGGCTGTGTCGGGCAACTTAGTAGTTATATAAAAATTAAAATTATTAGGAAGAGCTCCTAAAGAATAGGCTGACACCAGTGGCGTAACGTCCACCCCCGTATTGGGCCAAGGCCATCTTGAATCAAGATAGCCTTGATTGGGCGGGGGGGGGGCTTAATATTCTCCGTTACGTCACTGGCTCACACCTATAATTGAAGATCGCATAAAAAGAGAGAAGGTAGCTGAGGAAGAAGAGTGATTACTTTAAAAGCACACGCACAAACAAGCCCAAATTGAGAATGAGCTAAAATACACTGCTGGCCACCGTAAATGCAACACCAAGAAAGACAAGAGATAGCACAACAAAATTTATTTTGTAGATAACATGTTGACCAAGTATCAAATGATTAAATTTATGGACTTCTGTGAAGTGTGGTTCCTGCCAGAATCAGTAGCCAGAGTAGCCGCCATTGTTGGAGATCACTGCTGCCACACGCCTCGGCATTGATTCAAAGAGACTTTGGATGTGCTCTTGGGGTACAGTAGATCAAGCAGCTTCCACACGTTGCCAAAGTTGATCTGGTGTGGCAGATAGGGGTGTAATCTGGGTCAATCGTTGAGCAACCATGGACCACATGTTTTCTATCGGTGAAAGATCCGGAGAGCGAGCAGGTTGAAGCAATTCAATCTGGTGATTGACCAAGAACCTTTGGACAATGCGTGCCACGTGTGGTCGCGCATTATCCAGTTGAAATATGGCTGTGGCCAAGCCTTGAAAGATAAGGAAGGACAACTGGCTCCAACACCTCGGAGATGTAGCGCTGGCTATTTAAAGTACCGGCAATGCGTACTAGAGGAGTGCGAGAGTGATATCCAATACCGCCCCATACCATAATACCCGGTTAAGAACCAGTGTGGCGGTGCATAACGCAGCTGTTCAGCATCCTCTCTCCACGGTGTCTCCAGTCTCGAATCCGACCATCGTGGTGTTGCAGACAGATGCGTGACTCGTTAGTGAAGACAACTTCATTCCATTCTGCTGCCCACATTCTTCTTTCATCGTCCCATTGGCGGCGGAGACGTCTGTGGTTCTGCATCAAGGGTAGACCAAGCAATGGACGCCTTGCGGACAGACCACTTAGCTGTAAACGGCGTGGAATGGTACGCGCAGACAATGAATGATGCGTTACAGACTCAATATGCTGTGCTATTTCGTGATGTGACTGAGCGATCCGTCACTGTCATGCGCACAATTTGCCTGTCCTCACGTGAAGTGGTGCACTGAGGTGGATGCGATCGACCACGTTGTACCCTCCTGCATACAATGGTCACATATCCGCATTACAGTTGTTTGGTTTCGTCCAACACGACTACCAATTTTCCTGAAAGATAATCCACAATCTCGGTAGGCCACTATCCTTCCTCTGTCGAACTCGAATACTTGATCAAAAGCTGATCGCTATTTTACGAGACATTACTGATTATTTTTTGAAAAAAACACAAGAAAAACACAATTGCCGAACTTGAAATCGTCGAAATCTCCAAGCCTTAAATAGCACTTTGAAGTGGCGCCACAGGCGCGCGTGATGTTTGTCTGCGCTGAAACTCTAATCATTTTCATATCTCACCTCCGCTAATGCATGTTGTAAATTTCATGTTATTTGCATGCTTCTTTCAGGGTGTTGCATTTACGATGGCCAGCACTCTACAAACCCGAGTACGTTTTTTTATAAGGTTACCTGTTTTTATAATGAAAAGGAGGACGAAAAATTACGACTATATTTATGAAACATTTTATTAATTCAAGCAATAATTACGCTTATATCCCTTTTAATTACTTACTTAAACGAGTATTTTTCCATTGAATGATTTTTTTTTTGGTCAATATATCATTTTCTAATGTACCGGAAATTTCGGATCAAGAAAAATCCTTCATATTAAATTTTACGGTAAGTGCTGCAGTTATATAAAGTATCAACATTCAATCTTCATTCTATTGTAATTGGAATGAAGATTGAATTAATATTCATTAATCATTACCAATTGAAAAAAAATTCTTTCAACTGCTGCATTAGTCTCAGGACAGTAAGTACAATGTAAATTCCACAAGAATAACTAAATTTTCATGTAGTATGTGTTCATTTTTGAAATGGTTAAATATTTCCACCCATCTTTTATCAATTTTAACACGCTGATTTTCCCATTTTGTTCTAATTTATCAGAATTTAAATACAGCCTCTGACAATAAAGTTCAGTCTGAATAGTCCTGTAACATTAACGTACATGAAATATTAACGAAAGTTATCTTACTACCGCGCTGAGATCCGTTATACATGTCCTGGAAATTTTGCAAGAAGTCTTCATTTGGAATGGAGTTCAAAAACCTCGTCACGCGTTTCCTTGGATATCAGGAATATCAACAAATTTCTTTATTTTCAAAGCGAGTTTGAGTCGTGGGAATAGGAAGAAGTCTGGAGAATGAGATCTGGCGAATATGATGGATGTTCCAATTTGCACCCCTTTTTTTTAAGGAACTGTTTGACGATATTGATCGTGAGGGTGAGCCATTGTCGTGAATCAAAAACCATGAACTGTGGTGTGCATAATCAGCACCTCGTAATGGGACCTAACTGCATTACTTTCACCAAATTTAAATTGAGTGGCGCAATGTACGTACTCTGTGTATAGGCTGAATATTCTTAATTTGTTTTGTACTTCATTATATCTACCGCTTATCATACTGGCTCCATCATAACTTTGACCCGCACATTTTTTTAAGTCGATAATAAATAATGTAGTCACCTGGTTGTCTAAATCTGCTACACCATGTTGCAACCTGTCTTAAAGGTGGGAAAAATTATCTCAAATTCGGCTTGTTAGGTGGAAAGTTCGAGGGCACAGCCCTTTTAGAATCTACGCTATTCATAGTACCATTTTCAAAGGGTTCACCTATGTGTAACCCGTTGTGATTATTCACTCACCGTAGGACATGTTTCCCTTTTAACTGTGAGTTCGCTTCAAACATTTTAAATTTTACACTTAAACATTGATTGATTTCTTCAAGAGAATTTCTCCTAATCACACATTAAATTTGTGCAAATTGGTTTTTCATACAATCAATTTTAAAAATAAGAGTTTTTATGAAGACAAAATCGAAGTTATGTTTGACATAATTTCTATATTGAATGATTTTTAAATATATGTCTCAAGAAGAGACTCAGTGCCACAAATTCAAACCGACGAAGCAACCTAACGCTCGTCTTCACCGTCGATTAAGAGAGTGAGTATTAACGTCACAATGTTCAGCTACACGAGGGCTTTTGGCGATATTCAAGTGACGAAGATGATACCAATCCCCTCTCCTAACTACCACGCCAACGGAAGGTCGTTTGAGGTCTCGACTGATTAAACGTGCATCGATTCCCTACAAGGCGGGTCTTCAGCGGTACAAGGCTCGAACGCATGACACACCGGCCACGAGTCCGTTACCTTGACCACTAGGCTACCGCGGCCACAGGATCGTCGGTTAAAGGAAGAAAACTTGGGTTTCGCCGCAAGTTTGTTTCAGCATCCCAAATAAATTTTTGCCCAACGAAATGTTGTCACAAATTATTTCTGAATATAATTAATTTTTTTTTTTTTATGTTTTTACAATATGCATGATTTTTGTTATAAAATATCGCAACAAATTTTTGTAATAAAAGTTATTAATTCAATATTCATATTACGATTTTGACATTTAATTGAGGATTTTCTTTCATTGAAGCCAATAGTTTCTTTTGCAACTCAGTTTCAGATTTTGTTAATTTAATCTGTTCTCTCAACAGCTCCATCCGCAGTTCGTGTTCCTGAACCTTCCTCCTTTCTTCCATCTCCATATATTTCGTGGTTTCCTGATGTTCAGCTTCTATGCAAGAAGCAGCGGAGAGAACTGTCGGTTTTTTAGAATGTTTTGGGAACGTCGTCAAGGTTTTCTGTCAGTAATTGGAGCTTCCTTTGTATTTGCTTCATGTATTACTTCATTTTCGGCATTCCTACATTCCATAATATGCTAAATAAAAATTTACACGTTTAATAGAAGTAAACTAGAAGATCTAATTTAAAACTATATAGAATTTACAAACAACCCGATATTGTAAAATTCATCCAAATTAAAGAGACTGGTCATCCGGCTAGAATGAATGAAGATCGTTGCTGTAAGAAAACTTTTCTGGCAAATAGACCTCGAGGCAGACCCCGGCTAAGATGGATTGATTGTATCGAAAAATATCTTAATATTTTACAAATTAAAAATTGAAATGCCTGGAGAAGGCCAGGACCCACCCAGGACTGTTGAGCCATTAAAAGAAGCAAACTCCTAGTTCTTAAATCAGAAAGAACGATGTATTTATACTAGGTTAAATAAATAAATTTAAAAAAGCATTGTTTCAGTCAGGTAAAATCTATTTTTTATCTTTATTCAATAAATTAAAAGTTTATTATTGGAACTACTCAGTAACATCACTAAAAACCAGAAAAAGCAATATAGTTCATAGCTTTATCTTTTGGTACCAACAGCTCATTACCACAAATAACCAAATATTTTATCCAATCTATTTTAAATGAAAGTTTTGATAAATTTTACATTAATGCATTTCAATAATAAAATATACTTATGTTTTTTTTTACATAAACATAATCCTAATAACCAATTTTTGTCATGCATTAAATTATACTAATAATCACTGCATACTTAAGTTTGACGTCCATTAAAATAATTTTTTTATCTGTATCTCATCACACACACACAGACAAATTAATAAACTTTATACTATTGATTTTAATGTGTGTTTCATTACTTTTAAATTACTCTAATGTATTAATTACATTACTGGTCCCATATTAAATGTTGAAATAAAAAAACACCCAATTTTTAGTAAAAAGGGCACACATCTTTGTAACATTGAAGGAAATAACTACAAAAGTTTTTCTGGATTAATGTTTTTCATAAAATTACAATATTTATTAAATATAATTTTTGTGAACTAAGAAAATAAAGTTTTTTCTACACAATAGTTACCTTTATCAATAAAATCTGAAATCCTCAACCTGGAATCTATCAGTATCAAGTATGACAAACTCAATTCTAAATGTAGTTCAATTAAACAAGGTTTATATTTATATACGCATTTAAAAAACTTCCAATTTTTTTTATGCAAAAATGTATTTATATTTTGAAAAAGAGTATAATGATGAAAAAATTCAGACATCCATTAATTACTTTCAAAAAAGTGACTCAAAAAGAATACAATGATTCTGGATCTGAGAAGAGATTTTTTAATCATTACTTACATCAATAAGCATTTGAAAAATTGAAAGATCTCTCCTTTGAATTCTAAGTAAATGAAAAACAAACTGCAAAATATTTATCAAACACAGATAAACTTCACACACAACTGAAAATCGTAAAAATTAAGCTACAAACTATTCATTAAAAAATTTACTACATACCATTATATAAACTGAGTCATAATTTGACAAGCTTAATCTATACAAGATTTGAAAAGATTATGTTCTTGATTGGTAATTTTAATGACTTAAAAAATTATGACAATTATGGAATGATATAATTATGTTGCCTTTTATAGTATTTTTCTCATGACTATAGAGTATAAAGGTAATTGTTAAACTTGTACAAATTATTCTAAAAAAACTACAAAAGAGTTATTTCTAGTACATACTATAGGTATTTCATGTATAGGAAAATATACAGTATTCAATTAAAATTCATAAATATTAATATGTTGTTGTTTCCGATGACACCTGATCAAAGGTGTCAGATCGAGACCCATGAAATTCCTTGTAGCAAGTGGCTAATTTTTAATGTCTGTTGTTATTTGCAGCTTTAAGTACCATACAGGTGACAGTATGATTGGGCTTGGTTGCACCTTCATTTTGAGGAAGAATATCCTGGGGGAATCCATCTCTCTTCCACTTCCACCAACCTTTTGAAAAGATTTGCGGCTTGATGAATATTTCGAGTGTCCCCATGCCACACAGGCATTATACATTTACAAACATCCATGCCTTCTCTAGGATTTGAACCCTGACTCTACAGCATCACTAATCACTACACTGAAAACTGGCGTAGTAAATATTAATTTAATCCACCCTAATCATCTTCAAGGAAAAGGATGGGAAAGCTAACAACTCCTGGGTTGTCAAATGTGGGCTTGTGAGTATATTCAAATTTTATAGAAGAGATCCTTTAATTTCATCAATCAAATCCATTACCTGATTATCAATTACAACATAAAAAAAATCTATTCTGAAGTACTTTATATATGAATAAATAATATATCTCAACTCAAGCTATCACTCTAATCACATACTGTTTTTTCTTTTAAATAATATATTTGTGGAAACACACACACAAGATGATTCCCTATCAGAGAAATAAACTTGCTGGTGGAAGTAAAGGCCCAGAGATGCTTTAGAATTGCATAGGATAGCAAGATTAAAAGAAGACAAGCAGAAATAGGAATACATCAGTGTAACAGAAAACATATTCATTGTAAGTTTTATGTTGGTAAAAAGCACACAAATTATAAAAGATGCCCAAAATTTTGACAAGTATTCACATCAGCACTTGAGGAATCCATAACATTTTGGAAGATTTTTGACCTGTTTCAGATCTTTCCTGCAGCTGCAGAGATACAAGGCCTTCAGCAGAAGTTTTTATACAACCAGTGGCATGCGCAAGGGTGGGTTTTGGGGCTCAAATTCTCTCATAGACCACTAGATTAATTTTTATTATAAAGATTAGATCTCAATGTTTTCATTTATGTCTTTTTTTAAAATGTTAGCCTTCCTATGAAAATAATCCAAGTAGACCAGTACAAGAAACAATGACTTCATATAGCTCAAACAGAAGTCCAGGCATGATAAGTCCTGCTATCTAACAGGTCAATGAACTCGACCACTACAAATGATCTGATATTCAAGTGTAGCATTTGGATGTTGCTGGACTTCATTGGTGCAAAAGGAAGGAGAGAAAGCCCCATCATATTGGAATGATAATTAAAAGCACAATAACCATATCGTAATGTTATCGCCTATCTTGGTGAACATAAACAACAACTTGGCGCTTGCCCCTTGATATCAAACTAGCACCCAAAAGGGCATTAATTAATGATAAAATATTTAAAAAGCTGAAATAATATATATATTTTTTTTTAAATTTCTTATATGTGACTAATATAAATCATTCTAGGAGTGAAAAAGGACAAGGTAAAATTGCTGAAAAATGTGTACATATATATATTTAAATATAGAAACATCTTCAAGAATGTACATATGTGGACAAATTTTTTGTAATAAATAGTATCTTTTCAGGTAAGAAAATACAAATTTTGTAAATATGAAAGATTTTTTACAACATTTAGTAACTGATGATTAACTCATCAAAAGACAAAATGATTCACTCAGGATTGAGATTTAAAGGACAGATCATCTTTTTTTTGGAAATCATTTGAAGAATGAAAACTTCAAAGGAACAATGAAATGAAATATATTAAAACATAGAAAGAGATTGAGAGCTAAAATTAATTATTTATGTTTTGTGTTTAATCCATATCAACAACAATACATTTTTAAGTTACATATGCAAAACAGTAAAGTATAACTCAAATTATAGTTACTAATAAGGAATTCCAAAATAATAAAATAGTCTAAGTTTATAACGTCAGTACCTAGGTCTCACGTTTAATATTCAAATTTATTTGCAAATTATAACAAGAATAATCTGGTCATCACTAAAGAGGCAAATTAAAAAATAATGTATTAGATAATTTCTTTGCTAGAAGCACAGTTATATGTTAAACTTAATATATAAGAATCAACATTTTAAATGACAAATATTTTTATTTACACTTTAGGTCTCTTTCAAAAAAATTCAAATCTAAAATGTCTTGAATAATACTTAATACTTTAAAATCTATCATTGTTATATAATCACAATTTTTAAACTTAAAATCCAAAAGCAAAATAACTAAAAACAGCTTATCTTTCTTTGGTTCAATATTCATGAAATTGGTCTTCTATATAACTACCTATCAAATAAGCAGAAAAAATCTTTGCAGTTCTTTGAGTTTTAATAATGAAAAGAACAGATTAAATAAGACTTTACATATGGATTCATCTAAAACTCTATTCAGTTTTCCCATTTAACCACAACTTTATACATAAAACAAAATATCTGTGGACAGCATTTCCTTAAAAAAGATAATAAACTTAATATAATGTACGTTTTTGCTTGTTCTTGCAACATACGTAGAAAATATGGTACTTATGTATTATCACAACCTATTGGAGACATTATATGAAACGAAGCACTTGGTTGCCAATTCAGCACAAACAACAGATAGGAAATCGGAGTTGCCAACTTGATGAGTTATTAATACAGCTGGTGATTATTGCGATAATATACATTATATATTGCAGTTTGTAATACATTATTTTCAATATTTTGAATATTAAAAGTAAGATGAGTACTTGTGTATTAGCATCATTTGTGCCATGTGAATCTCGCCATGATATCAAAACAACAGAAAGATTTATACGTCATTCATTTGAAAAACTAATCAATTAGATATTTAGAAGGAAAATGGCTCAATTTGTGTGCTACAAATTTGGCTGTGGTAACATTAATACTTAAGTACCCTAGGAACAGTGAGATAACTGACAACATTAGGAACCCCGTGCAAAATCAGGTTTAACTTTTATTTTACAAACTGGTTAAATACCTAACTGGTATCAATTAGGTTCTGAGCCCCTGAAGAATCCTGCCCTCCCCCCAACAATGTGGGAGTGTTTGTTACGCCACTGCCTAATATGTATTTCAAACAGAGGTGTAACTACTACTGTATCAATGATACGGGACCCCCCAACATATATAATACAATAATATCATTACATGTTAAGGGGTCCCAAAAAGGGTATCCAAGAAATTTTGATACAGAGCCCACTCAGAACTAGCTGCACCAGTGATTTCAAAACTGGCTTTTACTTTTTATATAACAAAATAAATTAATTAATAGCCAAAGTGGCTATTATTCATTTTAGTAAGCTGATTACAGAGATTCAAAAGTATAAAAAAATTAGTTATGTATGACAACAGAACATGTAATTTAGACTTTTAATGAACTTAAAATAGAATAAATAAAACCACCATTCTTGAAATGTTTTACTCATCACATTAAATTTTTCAGATGAAATAGGAAAGTTAAAAAATTATTTGAAGTAATTCTATTTTGCTATATATATAAACAATACAAAAGAAACTAAGCATTTAAATTAATTTGATTTAAATATATTAATCGGTCCACTTTTGTTACACCAGTTAAAGATGTTAAGTTCAAATATTAAATCTTGGTTGTTTGATTTTGAAAAAAAATTTTTCTAAATACTTAGCTCAAGAAAGATGCAGATTTAATTGTTATGCTTTGTAATTATCTAAAAGTTTAATAATATATAATTATAGCAGCTCAGAGAAGAAAATTGAGCAGCAGATTTCTCATATCTGACAAGTATACAGTTAAATTTTGCAAGAACTATTGAGAACACCATTGAAAACTTAAAAGTAAATCTAAAAAAAGAAAAGTTTTAAACAAAAAATTGTCTTAGACTATACATACTCTTTAAAAAGTTTAGAATATTCAGAAATTTGATACAAGTATGACTAAGGAATTTAAAATTGTGTTAGAAAAGTTTATTTTTCTCTCCTAGATATCTATATTATTTGCAAAAGAATTTCACTTAAGGAGCACAAAAGATTCTTCTTTATAGAGTATATATACAACCTAAATATAATTTTATACTTCCAGTAGAATTCTCATGTATAACACATGGATCAAGTTTAAAAAATGTAAAATTGAAACCTTATAATGCAAAATACCTATAATACATTTTTTCTTACATATATTTGTATCTTAGTTTCATGTATATAGATTTGAATGATGTTTGTAAATATTTATTTTATAATTTTACAGTTTCCTCTAGGATATATATTTATTAATATCATATACAAATATAACATTTGAAATCTATCAGTTAAAATTTTTTAAATTTTCGAAATTATCGTAGTGGAATTTACTGCCCCTTTCACCCCCCCCGAAAAATTCTAAAAACAAAATTACGAAATACCAGTTTTAAACGCCAAATTTGGCGATTACTCCTTGTCCTTACGACGCCCCCTGCGCCACCATATCCGAGTCAGTATACTTCGTATTAGTAAGCAT
Organism: Trichonephila inaurata madagascariensis; assembly: GCA_019973955.1. Lineage (NCBI taxonomy): Eukaryota > Metazoa > Arthropoda > Arachnida > Araneae > Nephilidae > Trichonephila > Trichonephila inaurata. Next base: position 230,828 of record BMAV01016059.1, on the reverse strand, counting down.
TATTGCGAAAAATTTTACGTCGTTGGCTATGCGAATATGTGTCTTAAGATTCCTGTTGAAACAATCATCTATAATACTGAATTCTGTACCGCGTCTTGGATCTCAGAATTATTGAAAAGTTTCTTCGAAATTTGTGCTCATTATCGACTGAGTGAATAATTATGATGCAGAAACAAATTGTGATGTTGAGGTATCCTGTAACCTTGAATTATAAACATTCCACGGAAATTTGTTTATGGATTCAAATACTTTTTTATACAAGAAGAGTATTTCATCAACGGTATTTATTACTTAAAAATTGGATCATTCAAAAACTTTCGTGGCCTTCTTGATACTTAATGCAGTGTGCGTAAGGGTTCATACCGAATAATTTGAAACTATCTTGGAACATGAAAATGTTATTTTAAACTATCAGGTAATAATTTTAAACGAATTACTAAAGATTCAGACAATCACCTTTATAACTGTTCAGCAACATGAAATTAAAAAAAGGATCAAGTGATATAATAAAAAGTAAGTCAATAAAAGTAAGTCTTTTCACTTTGATTCAGGTTCCACTGAAAATGCATTTCGTCACTGATTATATATAAAGAACAAATGTTTGCCATAAAAAGAAACCCCGTACGTTTATTACACCTTGTAGAATTTAGATTTATCAAGCAATGGAGAATGATATCGCAAGGCAACGGTTTCATTTGACTGCTAGTTACTGCAGCAATTTAGGGGATATCCACAAATTATACATCGTTACGAGCAATCTTAATTTTTTTTGGAATTTTAATAAGTATAAGCATGTTGCAAAAAAAAAAAACTATCTTAATTCTTTTTTGTTCCAAAATACCTGACTTTTTACAAATAATTCAGTATTTACATAATTTAATTATACGGTTTTTAACAGCAATGGTGGACATATATTTTAAAAAAAAAATATGAAATGCCTTTTATTTGAATTTTTACTGTACTATTCAAATATTTCAAATGTTCTGGGGCTTAAGAAATTTTAGCTCAAATTTAAAAAATTTATTTTTTTATTGATATTTAAAATGGGAAATATTATGCGCATAACATTGTACGTTCTTTTTTAAAACAATTTTTAATAAATTTCTGTTATGTCAATATTCTAAAATGGAAATATAAGAGATATTTAAAAGGAGTATACGTTTTTTTATATAAATATTAAAAAGTTCTTTATTAAGGTCCAAAATGCACTCTGTAAAGAATGCATTGTAATTTTTTGACGATCTGTTCAAAAATTACGAAACTGTATCCGAGTAGAATAGTTTATTAGTAAACAACTAACCTCTACTCGATCGTTCTTGCCTGAGAATTATGGGAACGCCACTAAGCTCTGTTGTTATAAAGTTTATTTAATTTTGAACTGTGTTAAGGATCTGCAACTTAAAGTATTTCATCAACTTTAAAGATTTCATGAATTTGTTTTTTCCGATTAAATGTCCGACCGCGTTTTGGTTCTAACTGAACTGAAGAGTCAATTTCATAACAAACGCCGTTTATAAACATTACTTTTAAATTTCCTAAATAGGTCTTCGACACCGATCATAGATGTTTTAATTGCTAGTAACTGTTTCAAAATTAATATTTTTAAGATCTATTGGAGGAATTTGCGCTTTTTTGCTTAAAGAGGATGATTCATTAGGTGTGTTTTTAATTCGCTTATGTTTTGAAGTGATATTGACTTGATCATTTGGCGGTTTTTCTAACTTTCTTTTTATCTTTTCCAGGTATCTGAATTTATATTTCAAAATATGGTAAGTAGATAGTTGGAACTCAATGAACGTAGGTAATAATCCTTGTTTGTAAACAAATAACAAGGCCTGGCATTTATTTGTTCTCTTAATTTTCACATATAAGTAAAGCAATTAAATAGATTTTGAAGCATTGAATTTGTAACTGGAGAGAACTTGTGACCAATACTTTTAAAGAACTCTTGTCAAAAATAATTCAATGCTGAAATTAAAATATTTGTTTTTATCTTTAAAAAGAGATTTGTTTGTGTTTTCTAATTTTCATTTCCAAATATAACTGTTCATTCTAAAGAAATTTTTCTGAATAGTTTATTCTTTGGATTAAAATTTAAGTATTATTTTCAAAATGATTCTTAAAAATTTTCATAATTTGTATGCAGAAATTATTCCTTAAGTGAAATTTTCAAAAACTTAATGAAACTTAATTGTTTTCTCCGAGTTTTGTTCTTATTGAGCTAAAGTATACCATTTTTCTAAGTACAAGATGCCCATATCCCCCCTTCCTTCAAATTTTTTCAATGCTTATTTTGCTTTTCAATCCCTGGAAAATAGGAGTTTTTAGAACATACAGAATTGTACAAGATATTTAGGTACTTGCATATTAATGTCACCGCTGCCAAATTTTACACCATGTTAATCATGCTTTTTTCTTCCAAAATCTGATGCATTGTTTTTTTTCCAAATAAAACACGTAATGATCTGTTCTTATTTTTCTATTTTGTTGTTATATCTCAGTGCTATCCGCATGACGTAAATTTGGCTGCGGTGGCATTAATACATAAGTACAAATATTTTGTGTAATTACAGACATACGATAATTTTAACTATCAAATTTCAAACATGTTAGTAAATTTTTTTAATGTTTCCTTTATTTTAAAAATATATTAATTCTCAAATTAACTTAGAATAAATTTTTATTAACTATTGAAAAAGGTTATTAATTTGTTTACTGTTGCTTGTCTTTTTGGCTAAAGTGTAGAATAGGAGACCATTGGATTTGGCGATGTTTAACTAGATGCCAGAATGAATGCGGCTCTTCATTAGTTCTGCTTTGCTTCATTACTCTCGAAACACCTATCTCTACATATTGATTGTTTGGCGACTGATTGTGGCCGCCAAAAAATTGACTTTGCCAAGGGGCCACTTGTTCTACATTTTAATTGTTTTTTCAGTATTTTCCCACTTTGGAGGCACACTTTTTTTACCCAGGTGATGGTCAAATTTTTTTCCATATTTGCGTATTATCGCAACCTATCGGCACCATTATATGAAACAATTCACATGGTTGCCACACAATTCAGAACTTGCGACACATATGAAATTGGGTTTGCAATTTTGCGAGTTATTTTAAACATTAGCATTATTTCAAAAATACACGAGTACCGTTTTTTCTTTCTAGGTTAAACACTCAAAATAAGGTGTTTTTTTCTAAAGTTGTATTCTACATATATGCACCACAAGCATTCAAATTTGTGAATTGTGTGGTAAGTATACCACAATTAATAAATTTTTTACTGGCATTTGGCAATTTTTTTTGTTGCATTTTTATGAGCCCCTCCCAAACAGAAAAGTACCTTTTTTAGTATTTAATGATTATCCCCATGCTTTTAGGTAATTTTTGGCAAATTTTATGCAGTTGTCTTTATGGTGGTATCAACTCATAAAATATTTGGATAGTAATCACTGGTATGAGGTTAATACATAAATATTGGTTAATGTTACATTCAAAAATAGTATGTTATTATTAAATGTCGTAAATTCTAATGGTTTATGCATATCATTATTCTAAATAAAGCTGTCTTTTTTTTTAAATTAACTCAAAAGTTTAATTCTTATGTGAATTAGGATTAGATTCTTTAAATTTTAAAAATTTTTAATGATGTATGGAATTTAATATTTTATATTTTAGAATTAATATAAAAGATTTTTTTTTTAGTACTTACATTTAATATACTAATGACCATTTTCTTCAAATCAAAAGACGTTGCCAAATGCTGTGATAAGCAACCAATAGTTGGGAAAATCTTCTGTTGTGTATTTTCTGAAACAATAATATTGAAGATGGCATTTGGAGATGTTTTTAAATTCATGATGTCTTTTTATTTAGCGAAATTGGTTGATGGTGTAATATGCAAGTACTGATTTTTGTAATAATGCATTAGGTTTTAATTCTTAAAAATTGTAGTTTACATTTAGCAATTATGTCAGCAAATTTTAAACTGTATATTTTGATATTTTAGTATAATCTGTAATAATTGAAGTACAGATTTCTTTTTGTTTACATTAAATTTTCCATTATTTATTTTTAGGGGTACTTTTCTGTTTTTTTTGCAGGCATTGGTGATAGTTAATTACTTGTTTTTGCCAAATTAAACACAAAAGTTTTTAAAGTTGTATTTCTGCACATATACCATAAGCACTCAAACTTGTGTATTATGTGGTAGATTTAAAACAATTAACAAATACTTCCTGGAATTTGGCAGTTTGTTCTTTTTTTGCATTTTTATGGCCCTTTGAAACTGAAAAGTAACTATGTAGATGTTAATATTTAAAAAATTATCCTTATTATTGAGTATGAAATTCCTTTTGCCATAAATGTATTATTATTTATCAGTTGTTAACTCTGAAAAAATTCTTTAGTTTTTTTTCACTCTGTTAAATTTTAAGTTAAAATTAATTCTGGTAGTTATATATTATTTAAAATATTATGTACATGTTTCAAAATGTATTTACTCAATGTTTTTGAGGTGTTTTTTTTTTCCTTATCTAGCATTAATACTAATATTTATTCTTGGTTTGTTTTTTTTTGCATTGAAGCAACTTATCCAAATTATCTGAATTGTTCAAAAAGGAAAGCATATCTTAAGTATTCTTTTTTTTAATCTAGTATTATGATTAAGCTAATTTTAATTTTGAACCTCTTTAAGGTTATGTTTATTGTATACTTTTAACTTAACTATTAGCAACTCTCATGGTGGCTGAGTGAACTAGCATTGCTTCTGTTCAGTATTAAGTTCATGTCCATGTGCCAGTAAAGACCCACTGTGTAGAGAGGATAATGTTTTTTGAATCTGTTGAGATTTCAAGTCCTCATTTTGATGTGGCATTTGGAAAGTGGGGTGCTGACTCTGGTACTATTCTCATTACAGGATTATATGAATTATGAGGTCTATTATCGATAGCCCTTATGTTGGTTTAGTAAGATTATATTGCGATATTTTTTTTATGAGCATTCTAATGATGTTTTTTTAAAATTGCAGTGTTTGCTTGTCTTTTTGTTTTTAAATGTTCTTTTTAATTGTATTTCCTTCCTTCCTTTCTTTTCAGTTACACTTCTGTTGAAATTTGTTAAAATACTCTGAACTTCTTATTTTCCATTTATATGTTTAAAAATTATTTTAAATTTACATATTTTAAGTATTGTTTTTGTTTTGATGTTTATTTATATAAATGATTGCAAAAGAAAATATTGAAAAATAGGAAAGTATCAAATTAATGACTAAAAAAAGAAATTGATAGTTTACTTCAGCAAGAATACTAAACTTCAACAAAATTTGATTTACTCACATTAATAGTAAGTGATAATAAATTAGTAATTAAAGGGGTTTTTAGTTTATCGCAACTGTATTAGCGACATTATATGAAATGAAACACATGGTTGTCACAGTTCAGCTCATACAACACATGTAAAATCAGGGTTGTCTATTTGGCGAGTAATCTTGAATGTTGGTATTGTTGTGATAATATGCAAGTACTAATTAAAGCATTTTATATATAAGTCAACTTTATTAAAAAATCCAGTTAAAATTCAGTGTAATTTTTATTAATTTTAAGTTTTAAAATATTAAATTTAAGAATTTGAATTTATTTCAATGTGAAGTTTCAGTGGTTTTAGTGAAAAATATTTTTATTTTCATTCTGGTTTTAGTTCATGTATTTTAAGTTTTAAAATTTGTGATGTAAAATACAGTTAATTGCATCTTTTTTCCCCCCTTAGGTGATTAATAGTTGTCAACATTTTGCTTACATGTCCATGAAATGCTAAACTCATTTGATATTGAAAAGCATCAACTGTCCAAATTGTCGATATGTTCAAAAGTTTCTGGAAGAAGAAACTGTATGAAATTTATAATAGATGAGTTTCAACTCGACAATGTGTAGCCTACTTCATAATTGTTCATTTGAGTTCTGTATTCAACAGTTATTAATTGCTTGGTGCATATTAAAAGAAATAAAGGTAAATTTAAAAATTTAATTTGTAAATTTATGGTATAAATATCAAATTTCTCATTTCCACAATGTTTTATGCGTGTATTACAGAATTATTAATTTCGTGGTTTTCTGTTAATGCAAAGTATTATATGGGAACTTCACAATAAAAAACTACAACATTACACTTTTTTTATTAATGAAATAATATATTGCATACTAATTTCACCTTTTAATTTTCTGATTTTAAGGTTATAAACATGAGCTGTATATTATGTAATATCTTTAATTTTCATAATCTTAAAAAATATTTCTTTTCCTTTTAATCCCCATAAAAAAAATGATTAATTTGTTTATTCTGATATCAACAAAGTGCAAGGTATTAACTATATCTCTAATCTTCTAAAAATATGAATCTTAATTTTGTTGCAGCAGGTTTAAGTATAGTTTGCCTTCTAAATTTAAAGAATTTTCTAAATTTAAAGAAATTTATATCTGAATTAGAAATATTTATTTCATTCTTCTGCTCCCCTCTCCTCCCTTTCTGTAAATAAGGAAATAAACGGTACTTTTTCATTTCACCAGTGCATGTGATAAAATTGCCAAAAATGATACAATTGATGCCAAACAGTATATTCCCACTGGTAACCTTTTACCATCACATTTTCAAAGCATGTCGCACCCATTTCAAGAAAATTTTACGATATTAAAATGTTTATTCCTTCAAAGTAAAAACTTCTTGGAAGAAATATTTATAAACATTTTTTTTATGTGTGTACTGTGTGTTGTCGCCAATAAAGTTTGCTTGGTGAGATTTGCTCTGTTGAAATGGAAAAGTACCAATTAAATTTTTTACAATTCCTATTTAAGTTATTCATCTAGGTATTTTTTAATGGAAGTATTAAGAACCTTGAAATATTTAGAGAATATTATTTTATGATGGTTGAAAGACCAATCCAAATTATTGCATAGAATTAAAAAATATATTGTGTTAGCAATATATAAAGGAATTTGACTCTAAAGGCCCTATCACACATGCATATTTGGAGCAACTGTTTAGGACAATTTTTCACCCAACTCGGGGTAAAGGGTTGCCGTAAACAAAACAACATGCTCTGACATCAGCTGCGCTCTATCTCCTCATTGAAAAATTACTCCCCAATTTTTCTGCTTCAGAAAATGAACATTCTATAATATTTCTTTTATTTTTGCTTGTGCTTTTGTTAATGGGTGTAAATAGAAATGGAGCACCATTCTGTTTAAATTATTATACTCCGTTAAAATATTAACACCATTGAAATATAAAGCGCCATATCTGATGCATTTGAAGAAACGAAAGTTGTTCTTTACCGCTATCTTGTACAACACGTGTTCTGCTGACTATTTTTTTAAAAAATTTAAATATCAGGTTTTTAAAGTTTTTTCATTTTAAAATTTATTTGAGGGGAAATTTATATATATATATTTATATAAATCTGCATTGTATTTGCCTGTTACCTGTTCTTGTTTTAAAATAAATCCTTTTCGATAATAGAAATATCCTTTAGATTAAAATAGGTTTATATTTTATCAAACAGTTACATTTGATTTTTCTATAATAAATTACTTTTTTAATAAATTTTGAATTGCATTATGCATATCCTTTACTATGGAGGGTGCATGATTCTCTGTGTGTGTGACTTTCATTTCTCCTCCTCCTTTTCTGTTTGGAGTGCCCAAAAAGCAAGAGGCAGTCAGAGATGTTTTTTAAAGTTTAAAAAACTATGCAGGATGGTTAAGATAAAAGGCAACGTATACTTAATCGTTTGCAAATGACAGCACTATCAAATTTCAGTAATGAGTAACGAAAGATCAATTCAATAGGAACATCATAATTTTCAAGAAAATGGCAACTGTAGTATTTTAAACATTATTTGATCATTGCATTATTATGTTATATAAACCTTATTATATTATTTATGTCTGTATACATGAAAAATAATGAAAACAACAATAATAATAATTCATTCTGTTTTAAGTTTTCACTCAATAAATGTTTTTTTGTTTCCAATTCTGATATAAAGGTACATATTTTTATGTGTGGCCCGCGTGATTATAATATTTTTCTGAAGTGGCCCGCATGGCCATTTAGGTTGGACACCCCTGATGTAGGGCACCAAAGAACTCCATTGACTGGAATTTAAAGCAACTTTTATTTGGAACCACCTTTTCAGCTCACTGGGGAAAAGTTGTTTGGAACCATTGCTATTGCAACTGAGTAAAAATAGCACAAATTGGACAAAAACTTGCTTGAAATGTGTATGTGTGATAAGGTTTTAAGTATTTGTATCAGTGCTTGGTATTATCACAACCACATTTGTAAAATTTGTGAACTTTACCAAGAGAAGAATACTTTATACATATATAAAAAAAAGTTATATAAAATGTTGTTAGTTATAGTTATGTTCTTAGTTTTAATTATTTTTTTTTACATGTTTTAAAAATATTGCCAAAAAATTCTCTGCATTTTCAGATGAAATTTTATTGCAATAAATTTCAAAACAGTATCAGGAATTTTTTTTTTTTAAATATTTTTCTTGATCTTGTTGCTTCATACATTCAATTAAATATTTTTCTTAAGATGGCTTCAGGCCAAGATGTATGGCCATGATAGTATAGTAGTCAAAGTCACACATTTGTGGCTGGTGTGTCAGGAGTTCGAACTTGTACCACTGAAGACCCACTGTGTAGAGAAAGCCGATGCACGTTAAATCTTTCAAGACTCAAATGTTCTCCCATTGGTGTACTGTGGAAGTTAGGTGAGGGGAATGCTGGCTCCAGTCATCCTCCCCACTTGACCATGGTTCAAAATTACAAGGTCCATTGCCAATAGCTCTCATGCAGCTTTGTAGTGTGACATTAGTATAACTCTTTACTCTCAGGCCAAGAAAGATTCAGTACTAGTATGATACCTATTCCTTAATTAATGGTCTTGTATGGAATTTACAGTCCCAACCTTTTTATATGCTCTCATTTTATATATGCACATCAGTGCTCAGAGTAAATTATACGCTCCCCTATTTAATTTGCTCTTTAATTTTCTTCATTAATGTTGCTGCACTCCTATTGGGAATTGCAACCTAGAACAATTCCTTCCCTGCATATTTTCAGAAAATCCCTTAGGGTGTTAGAATGTGACCAGTAATGTTGTTTCTCAAAAAGGGATATTTATTAATGTTTAGTAGCCTGTTTTTCCCCCACCAATTATTTTTTCTCCCTCAGCTTCAACTACAAGACACAGATCTTTTTTCAAGTAGCTGTTCCAGTCAGTTGTTGTTTTGTTTGACATTATCAATTGTTAACAGAATTTAAAGCAAATTAATTCTTTATACATCAACAGTATATTAATCTAACAGCTGTGAGAACTTAATTTCTGGATCGAATCCCATTGTGGTTATTACAATTTTTTATATTGCCTTGCCAAAAATCCTGTTTCTTGAAATAATAACTTCGTGTTAGGCAAATTTGAAAGATTCATTTCTAATGTAACAGTTAGACTCTTGAAGCAATTTATCACTTTTTCTTTTGTTATAGGAAAACCAACTACCTCATTTTTAGAACTCTGATTTATACAAATATATGTATAAAAATGAAAAAACTAAAATCTGATGAAAATGGTGTCATTGGTTGCTGAAACTAAGCTGGATGTTACCTTCATTGGCCACAGGTTAACAGACTTTAGTGTATATTTTAACTTAAGTGATTTTTACTTGTGTGGTTGCAATAATATACAAGTACTAAAAATTCTTTACAGAAATAATAGGCTTGACATACTGTTATAAGGTATTGATATGTTTTAATTTTGTAAACAGGTTTCCCATATTTTTAAAAAATATATTTTTGCATGATTTTTGACAGAAAATTTTACTGATAAAATATGACTTATCTTATGATGGCATGAATGAATTTATTAATTGAAGTTTGTTTATCTATATTCTTTCATGTTCAATTTGAAATTGCATAAAAATGTTTTTATTGAATGCATTTTATAAGTTAAATTTGAATAAATTTAATTTTTCACAGAAATGAATGGAATGAGACCTGTGCATGGTGATCCATCAGAAAAAAAGAAGCGAAACTACAAATTGATAATTGACCCAGCATTGAAAAAAGGACCGGAAAAAGTATATAGATATGATGGAGTTGTTCCAGGTGTAAGTTGTGTGAATTTCATTTTTGCAGTTTGTGTGCTGATTTTGTATTCCTTTTGATATATTTAACTGAAAGTTTGAAATTGCTCTTAATGGTTATTTGCAAAATGGACAGTTTGATTATATCCATAAAATTTGGTTTTTTTTCACCATAGCGATTGTGCTGTTTTATTTCATTTTAAATAAGCAAGTACACTTAAGTTGGTTTTTTTTTACATTGTAACTTAAGTAGCTATGAATTCAGTAAAATATGAGTCAAAACAATTGGGTACTTTTCCATTTCACAAACACAAATCTTGCCAAGTTGGCATTATTGGCAACAACACACAATATAAACATAAAAATATTTATTAATATTAGTTCTCCTTAGTTTTTCATCCATTTTTAATTGTATTACAAAAAAGAAGTTACTGATAAGAAAAGACTCGATTTGTTTTGAAAGTGTTGGTTAAAGGTTACCAGCAGGAATGTTCTGTTTGGCATTGGTTGTATCAATTGACTTTTTTCGCCTGTGCCGGCGAAATGGAAAAGTACTAAAAAGTTTTTAATGCATTTGCATTTAAAGATCTTGTATCTTGGAATTTATCTATTATAAAATTATTTATATATTAGGATAGCTGGTTTATTAAATCATTTTTTGTTTAAATTGATTATTAATACAAATAAATATGGTACTTGTGTATTATCACAACCGTACTTGCAACATTATATGAAATGAAGCATATGGTTGCCAATTCAGTACATACTACACATGCAATACTAGGGTTGCCAACTTGGCGAGTAATCTTGAACATTGTCATTGTTGCGATAGTACGTAGGTACCACAAATATGTGTCAGATAGCTAATAAAAAAAATTTGGTTAAGTACTAAAATACTTCCAAATTATTTACTTTTTGCTTCAGTTTTTGAGTTAGAAAGCTTAGTACTATTGAAACATTTTATTTTATATTGAAGAAACATTTAAAATAGATTATTGTTAAAGATAAATTGAAATTTTATTACTATTTTAAAATTCATAGTGAGCATTCATCACAAATACATATTTTCAAAAATGAAATTGATTACATAATTTAGTAATTTTAAAAAAAATTTTAGTTAAAATTTTTTTTAAAAAGAATAAAATTTGAATTTAATTTAAAATTTCAAACGATTCTTAAAAAGAATCGTTTGAAATCTATAAAAAAAAAATGAAAAGTATGCTCAAGATTGGATGTTCCAAGCATTTTAATCTTTCGGTTAAAAATAATACATTGTGTGAAAGAAAATTATAATTGTTTTATAAGATAGCTTTTTTTGAACATTGATAAAAAAATTTTTTTTACAGCTTGAAAAGTATTATCCACCAGTTCATGTCAGAGATCCTCGCTCACGACTTTCCACTTTGTGGGCCAAAAGTGAGCCTGCTGATCTTATTATTCCTCGATTTAAGGCATGTATAATTTTTATTTCTATCAGATATATATTTCTTAAATATGTGACAATATTAATTTTAAATTAAATAATGCTGGTATGAAGTAATTTTTGGAATAATATAATTAGAATAAATTGACATCAAATTTTTATGTTGTAAAGAGTACTAGTTCTCAGTTTTTTGGGAAGTAGATAAAGTACGCTGTCAGATATAAGTGAAATCTCCCCTAGTTCTTTTTATATCTTATTGCTTATTTATGCATTTACTGAACCACTGAGTCTATTAAAATACATTTCATTCGTTTATTAGCAAAAAAATTTTTTCTGAATGAAAAATTTTTGCAAAATTGTGGTTTAAACAAAAAGTATTTTTTCCAACTTGTGTATCTTATTCTCTTTGAAGCCAAGAAGGGTGGGAGGAGAAATGGACCTAATATGACAAAGTAATCCATTATAGTAATTGTATTTCATGTTCATCAATTCTTTCACCTTTTGAACCAAATCAAGGATAATTTCTTTGTGAAAAATTCAGTTTTTTATTTTCTATCTAATATGTTGTTTTGAATGTGTATCAGTTGAAATTGTATTTCTGAATTTCTGTGCCAATATATATCTTTGCTAGATGATAGATATTAAACTTGTTTGTAAAATACAATTTATATAAAAGCTGCTTGTTGCTTTATCCTGGTGACTTTAATGTATGAGAACAGTCATAAAAGGGGATTGGTGCATTTTCTTACAGTTGTACAAAAATGAAATTTTTATGTTAATATTTAATTAGTTTTTAATAGAATTGTATCATTTTTGTATCTTCCTCGTCTTTCTATTACAAAATTGGGTAGAAAATGGTCTAAAAGCTCACTCATTCAAATCAATTAATTCCAGACATATATTTAAAGAAAACCATTAAGAAGTTACACATGGACAGCTTTCAACAAAAGTCATACAATGTTTTCCTGGCGTGTTAATTTATTAATAATTAAGTTTTGTGAACTGATAAATAATTCCTTAAAACTTTATTACTTTTAATCATAAGTTTTGACTGGAAATATTTCTTAAATTAGAAGAAATTGTGTATAATTGTGGTTTTAAGAATTTTATACCATAAGGGATTACAGTTGTTAAGCATGACATTGTGGGATCTGTTTTATCTTGTAACTGTTAATAAATCACATTTTTAGTAATATTGCACTTTTTTAAAAAATTGAAAAAAAAGTAATCTATTGTACAAAAACTTCAAAAAATGCTGAGTAGGAAACTTTTTGTCATTAAAAGTGTAAGGCACTCAATTAACAAAAACCCACTTTTTTAAACCTGTTTGAAAATTTTGATTTAAAATTTTAAATGTTGGCTTTATGTGTCTGTGATGTGAAGTTGAGTGCACAAAAGTAATGGCATTGATAGCGAAAGATTTAGAGGTTAATCTATCAACATCAAAATTTTATTTCCCTTGAGCCATTTATGTTGTAATCAATTTTATCTATCTCCAGAGGGACATCTTTTTTACTTCATAAATCATAGAATAGTTGTCGTAAATTTGTTTGTTTTGACTCTTTCACTCCATGATTTATAGCACCTTATGTTTTCATTTTGATATATCATACAATACGGCATATTTTTATTTCATCAAACTTATAAAGTTATCATTAAAGGGAATTCAAATATTAAAAAAAAAAATTCAGAAAATTATAAAGTTTTGAGATAATTTCTGTTGTGATTTTTCACTGTGTTTAATTCTTGTATTCATATTACAGATTGATGAAAACTATGTTGGCATTCCCCCGCCAGTACAAGTCACGATTAAAAACTTAAATGATAATATCAACAAACAGTTCCTTGACGATATGTTGAAGAAATATGGAGAATTGGAGCAGTCTCAAATATTTTACCATCCCAAAACTCGCAAACATTTAAGACTTGCTCATATTACTTTTACTACAATCCATGCTGCAAAATTGTGTGTTGACAGATTAAATAGAAGTACTGTAATGGGAGATGTGTTGAATGTTTATTTAGATCCATTTGGTAAGTTATTGATATTATAAAAAAATAAATAGAGAGAAAAGTGATTTTTTTTATTTTATATACATATTCAATGTAATATGAATGTAACGTTTCTATTGCTTTTTATGTATGTTGCATGATTATTTAATAAAAAAAAGTTAAGAGTAATTAATAAGAAGTTGGAAAAATGTATCAAGATTAAATTTTTGCTCTGATACTCATTTTAATGAAATTAACTTGGATGTCTTTGTAGTACTTAAAATTTTTAGAAACAATCAAATTATTGTTGAAGAACATTTTTCCTATTTGAAAACTGATTTAAATAGAAATTTTTTGTTAAAAAAGTTCAGGTAAAAAGAGACGAGTCAGAATTTATCAATTTTGCTTATTTTAATTATAATTCTTAATTTTGATTTTTAAGTATCATATTTATTGATATGAAAATGTTTTCTTTTATATTTCTTAATCTTTTCATGCTATTATATTTTTGTAATTTTGTCAAATGTAGTTTACAAAAGCAATTAATGTTGCAAGTGCTATATATCATAAAATTAATTTTTTTTATGTTAACTTATCAAGAAGTATTTCTTATTTTGTATTTTGTTTATCCTGTGTTTTTTCATTTAATACTTTTATTTAAATAATGCCTCATTTATTTAATTTCTTTATGAAATATTTCTCTACATAAATATATGAACAAAATTATTTGCAAATTCTGTCTGCTATTTGAACTTTTTATAATACTCAACTGCTTGAAAATGAACAATTATATATGAGCTGTTTGAAAATTGTAATTCAGTCACTGATTTTGAAGGATTTATGACCCTCCCTCTCCTTTTAGAGTAAGAGTTTGACTCAAATTACCCAAAAAGCTTAAAGATTAAAATCACTTGCTCTTGGCTAGCAGAAAATGTTGTGTGGGGGTCTAAGCTATGTTTTCCAAAAATTAGCAGATGCATATATCAGCCAACCTCCTTACTCTTTTAACTTTAAAATAGTTCTAAAAATTCTTGGCTTACACATGGAATGTAAAGTTTTTATTATAACAATATAATTATCAAAATAAATTGAGATTTTATGATTTTATTTCTTTCAGGTAAAGACTGTATGACTACATATGATGAAATTGTCTCTGGCAGGACCAGAACTACTTCTACTGGAGAAGAACCTCCTGTCATTTGTGATCCAAGAAGGAGGTTACATTCTTTTGACAAGTCTTCTGAAAAAGATTTTAATGTGTTGAATAAACCTAATAGAGAGCATCCTCGAGCATATAATCAAGATACGTGTACACCATTAGGTTCAGACTTTGGTTATGGTTCTGAAAGTTTACTTAGTAGTCGAATGTCAGACAGAAGTATGAGTGTACAATCTGATGTTAGTTATCAATCCATGCACTCAACTCCCAGTCAATTGAGTTATGATTCTGGATTTGGCTACAAGTATGGTGTTCAGAATTCTATGTGCCAGAACAAACCACCAACCCCAATCTCTAATGCTGTTGGAAAAAGTAATACTTGGGATAAGATACCTACAGCACCATCCTCCCATTGGGGTGAGGCATCTTCTCCTTGGGAAGGTAACAGTTCTCCCAGTTGGGACACTCGAAGTACAAAGAGACATGTTACACCACCTACTACTCCAGTTTCTGTGCCAAAACAGAGTCCTATTAGAGAAAGTTTAGATACCAGAATTGAACTTCTATTAAAACAAAGTGAAGGAAAAGCTGGTTTCTTGGGACTTGGTGCAGTTTCTGCACAACTAGGTGATGTTTCAATCAGTTCAGATTCTTCTACTAATGATGACAAATCTATAATGCAACCACCTATGCCGCCTTGGATACATGAAGCCCCTCCTCTACCTCCAGACTCTTCACCTCTACCACCACTTCCAGAATCTGATGAACCACCACCTCCGCCTCCAGAAGATGATGAAGTTGTTCTTCTTTCGACTCCACCGTCTCCATTTCTAAGTTTTTCTGAATATCACAAATGGGCTATAGTAACAGCTGATATTGATTCTGGGAAAGTGACTTCTCTTGAAGACATAGTCATTCGTGAAGAGTCTCACTTAGAGCATCCAATATCTTTGAAAGGTGTCAGGTTATCTGGTATTAACTTAAAAGGAAGTAGCATAACAACAGAAAGACCAGATGAATCTCCCATTTTACAGGACAAAGGAGATTCGACTCCTGTGAGAGATGAATTACCTGTTGAGGAGGAGGAGGATGATGATAAAATGTCCTTATCTTCTCTGAGTGATAATGAAAACAAATTAGAATTACATATCCCTACTATAATTGATGGGACCATTCAAGGCCCACCAGTTCAACAAACTTTGAGTGCTACACATAGTTCTGCCTCTTCTTTATATCCATCTCAGAATGGCCCAAATTTATACGGAGTTTCGGAAAACAGATCTACATATCCTAATTATGCGGCTGCAACATCTGCTACTTATCCTGTTCCACCTACCAGTGCTTTGTTTCCTGCAACCCAAAGGCCTTCTTTTCCTTCTCAGGCTGTGTTTGTAGCTCCACCTGTTCCACCTCCTGCTTCAACACCATCTGTCGCAACTGTTCCACGAATGCCCCCACCTCCTACATTAAGTTTCCTTCCAGGACAAACTTCATCTAGGTCTCAGCCTGCTCCATCAAGCCATCCAATGTATCCAAGTGAACAAGTACAACTAATGGCACGCATGGGCATTTGGAAACCTGGCATGGGATCTGGAGTGACAACTCCTACATCAACTTTTAATACTGTTTTTCCCCAAAGTTCATATTCTCCTCGTGATAGCTTCTATAGTCAATCACAAACCTCAGCATTACTTGGTGCAACATTTTCTATATCTTCGGTACCTATGCCTCCACCTTCAAAAATAGCTGAAATGGTAATGAGGCCGCCTCCAGGATATCCTATTGTTTTACCACCAATTCATATTCCTCCACCATTTAGTACTGCTTTCCCACCACCTACACTTGGGGCTATAGATCCTCATGCACCTACAATCAGTGGAGTCTTAGCTTGTGTTATCAAAGAAATGAAACAAGTCATGAAAAAGGATATCAGTAAAAAGATGGTAGAAGCTACAGCTTTCAAACGTTTTGAGCAATGGTGGGATGAACAGCTTCATCAAGAAAAAGTGAGTAAATGCTTTCAACAATTTTAAGTGTTATGGATATTAAAAATATCTGTTCAAATATTGTTTTCATTTGATTATTTAATATTGTTAAAAACATTTATATTGAATGTATTGTATATTATAATTATTTATTAAGTTCTGTATCGAGTATTTTATGTAGTGGAAGATTTCTCACTTCAATGGATTCTTTCATGAGTGGGATGAGAATTGATTTCTATAGGATCTAAATTACAGTATACTTCTTGAAGAATATTATAATTCTGTCCTGGGAGTACTTTTTTAAAATATGAACTTTAAAGTAACAGGATAGACTTGACAAAAGAGGATATATATTTATAATAAATGGCAAATATATTGAGTTTTTCCCCTCAATGGATTTCTCATTAACTTTCACATATTGATTCATTATTTTCCTCCAGTTAAAAGCATGGTGCAGTTTATTTTCTGATAATTGCTTTATTAGGCATGACACTTTCTTTTTAACAGCCTTCAATAACTAAAAAAATATTCCTTTTAGTACATATTTCATTTTGGAAAAAAGGAATAAGTTGTACTATAGAATATGGAGTATGTTTCAGTGTAACAATCTGCTTTTCAACTAAAAACGGTTTTTGTGGTTTATGGAGGAACCTTGTCTTGATGCACAGAACCATTTTGACACTTAACTTTTTTTCATATTGAGATTCTCCCTCAAAATTTTTACAGTTTCTTAGTCAGTGTTGATAATTTCAGCATAAGCATTGATACTTTTTATAAGCATTTATACATTAAAAATTTTAATGTACAATGTTTAGTTTACTCTTTTAATTTGTTATTTTGCTCTGGTACTCTTGGCAAAATTAAGTTATGGGAGTATTTAGTACTTTTTAAGAGTTTGAATTAAATAAATTGAAACATTGAAAACTTAGGTAGCGAGAGTCACCAATTAAATGGCTCTTGTACTTGGGGACTTGCCATATCTGCAGAGGTTTTAAGTGTCCAAATGAAGCCTATTTGAGAAAAAAAATTTTTTAAAGAATAACATCTTGAAATGTTGTCCCCCCCTAAAAGTAAATTCTACAGTAATTATAATAACTCCAATCATGTAAAAAATATGAAATGCAAAATAATCTAATGAAGCATATAAGTAATTGGGAACAAATATTTGAAAATCCATTTGAATATATGAGCTTGTGACACCTACTTTGTATATTGTAGACTTCAGTCCATTGAGCTTTTGGTTGTACATGAAACACTGGTAGATATGATTTCTCAAAAAGAAATTGCTGTTGATATGAGTTAACTATGTAACAATGTAGGTTAAGGTATTACAGTTCTTGGGTACTATTTCATGAGAAATATTGTTCCCCTTTCTGTATCTAGTATCGTTCTTTTCTCCATAATGCTTTGAGTACAGATTTGTTTAAAATTGATTTAATTTGCTGATGTGTGGAATAGTATATAATGATTGAAATTTGAATTTACATTGTTGGAATGTATATCTGGAAACTGCATCAGAGAACATAAAAAAATGGTTGCAGTTATGTTTTGTCTAGTCAGCAGCAATAATTTGGCAATTCATTGCCTACATTTTATTAATGAAAGGACATCATTATTTCTGTTACAGGGATTGTTGTGAAATTATTATAGAATGGTGGTCTTATGCTATTTCTTGTATCATAAAATGTACTTGATACATGATATCCACATACTGACCATCTATATGTATTTTAATTATTATGCAGCTTTAACTAAAATAAATGTAGTTATTAACATATTTGGTTTTAGCATACCAATAATAATACAATATTATGTAAAATTTTTCAAATCGGGTGCAAATTTTATTACTTTTGATATTCTTATAAAGTATCTTTATTTATTTTTTTTACTATTTTGTTCAGATTAATTTAAACATAGAAATTGTGTTTTTTTTATTATTTTCTAAAAAGTGCATTTTTTTCCAGCTCAAATCATTATCAGGAGATGCACCAGTTAAAACTCCTGAAAAAACACAGCCTCCTGCATTTTCATCACTTACTGCTTTGTTTGATAAAAATCGTTCTTCATTTGGTTTTGGTACAGAAAGTGGCATTGGACTTGGGCTAAGAGCTACAATGCCTAGGATGCCTTCATTCAGGGTAAATCAAACAATAAAAAATCATTTTACTATAATATCAATATTTATACATCTTTTTCCTTAGTATGTTAAGCAAATTGGAATTTTCTTTTCCAAAAGGAAACACTTTTAATTGCTTCCTTCAAATGTGCTTTTGTTTGCTCTCTTGTGGTTTAATTGAAAAAAAAACAGTTTTTTAAACACATTGACAATATTTATAACTGTAAGTATCATTTAATGTAATAATCATGTTTTAAATGTTTTTGTATTAAATGTCTCTTCAATTACACTCTGAAGACAAAAAAAAATGCATCAGGAAGGATTATTAAAATACAATGCCTGTGGAAAAGTAAATGATTAAATTTTAAGACTGAAATATGTAAAATTTAGTAGAAAATGCAGAATAAGGATTTTCAGTATGGTGTATGACCACCGTTATTCCTAATACAACATGCTGAGTACCTCTGTAGTAAGCATTATAGGGTCCTGAGACTGTCCATCGTATACCATGAATGCTAGCACATAATTTCTACATATAATATGGTATAGGTGGAGTGGCGATGGTAATGGTATGCTGGCTATGGTAAAATATGTTATACTCAAGCTTGCTTGTGTTATACAATAAATGGCAGTTATATGTAGTCAAACATTGTATTTTGGAAAAGTGGTTGAAAGTGAGAGCTCAAGAATAGGACTGCAGTTGGGTGCAGAATCCTTTTAATGTAATATTCACCTGTCAAAAGGCCTGGAATAAACAACTAAGGTAATATAGAATTGTACCCCATTGTGCTGCCCATCATGTTGGACATCTGCAAGACATCAAGTCTTCTAGATGTGTTATGAGGCTGCAGTAGCCTAGTGGTCAAGGTCACTGACTCATGGCTGGCATGTCATGAGTACTAGTACAAGACCTGCCATGCAGAGGGAGCCGATGCCCATTAAATTTATTGAGGCTGAAACATCTTCTCATTAATGTGATGTGAAAGTTAGGAGAGGGGGCTGTCCAGTGTCATCCACATCACTTGATCTTGGTTCAAAATTACAAGGTCCATCGCCAATAGCCCTTGTGCAACTTTATAGTGGGACATAAATATTACTCTTGCTCACTCTAGACACATGTCTGAACAATGGACCATGGTGCTGAGCATGCTGCCTCCATGCATGGATTTTATTCTCGTATCCACACAGACAGCAATGAAGACCTCTCAGTGCCATTTGATGTTCCATGTCCATCTGGTACAATGCAGTTTGAATCTTTGAGATGCCATTATGCTTTTGATGTAACAGTGTCTGCGATTTTAGTTCCACATTGTGAAGCTGTCAGTAAATAGTGAAAGTACTTATGGAATAATCAACAGAGGTTCCCAGTGAATGTTGAATCAGTATACACATGACTTGCAACATGTTGATCTTCTCTCTCAGGTTCATCTGAGGCAGATTGACGCTGTAAAGTACCTTATTATAATCACCTCTGCCAATATCAGATAACAGCAACATCACTACAGTCAATATGCTGTACATCCATTAATTGGACTATCCACCTTCTCGGAGCCCTATAATTTGGTATCTGTCTTAACTCTCCCAGTTGCTTTAATTACTTGTAAACTTTTTCTATGGTATAATTCAGTGAGAAACAATATAATCAATACAACTGCTAGGGAATTTAATATGCTATTATATGTCCTTTTATAACTTGATATGCATTTTTTTCAAAAATTGGCCTGCGCACATTGCATGTTCAAAACAAACCTAAAAATTTAATCATTTACATCTCTGAAGCAGATGCACCATTCCTTCAAATGTCAATCATGCTGATCTACTCCTTCCAGGTGCAACTTGGAGTGTATTATATTAATGATAAAATAATTCAAATTATCATAGTAACTGGTTTTAATGTTGAATGCATTTTAATTAGAAAATTGTTTACTTTTTTTCTGTCTTCACAGCGGAAAATAATTAAAGCACCATCACCTCCTGCCCTGGATGATGATGATAGTAAAAAAGCTGAAGAATCAGGTTGGTTATTACTACT
Source organism: Trichonephila inaurata madagascariensis (assembly GCA_019973955.1). Lineage (NCBI taxonomy): Eukaryota > Metazoa > Arthropoda > Arachnida > Araneae > Nephilidae > Trichonephila > Trichonephila inaurata. Next base: position 209,977 of record BMAV01016059.1, on the reverse strand, counting down.
TATTATGCTTAAAAGTTTATTAGGTATTGTTTTAAAATTATAACATTACTAAGAAAAAAATTATAGCATATTAACTTAGTTTGAAATTTAATTTAATAGCTTATGAAATCATTTAATGCATCTTCAAAGCCTTTGTTTCTTAATATTTTAAAATGTTGAATTCAGTCATAAATTTTATAATATTTTAAATGCAAATCAAGCAGTTGCCATATTTATCATAAATTCTTTTACAGCTTTTATTACTCCATGAAAGTCTAAAATTATTTGATATTAAATTTCTGAAAGTTATTTAATTCTCCTTTTTACATTAAATTAGCTGATTGTTTTTAGTGAGTTAAAGGTCAGATATATGTAGATAAGCATGTATATTATATTTAAAAAATTTAATCTGATTATTCGTATTTACTCTTATTTTGTCTTAATTATCTCTTATGTGTATTAATTCTTTACTTTTGTCTGTGTTAGTTTTCTTTCATTGAATTAATTTGCCTGAATTAATAATTCTTTAGAATGGATTTCTTGGCAGATATTTGTTCTAGAAATGTATCTAGAATCTAATTAGGTATAATCTTAATCCTCTATATCTTTTTCATAATTCAATTTTAGCATTGTAATGTAACAGAATTGAATAAGTTATTTTTAATTCATTTTTCATTTGGTTTATGTGTTTTTAGATACTGAAAAGGTAAAATCTGATTCGGAGGAAGAAAGTTCTTTAGGGGTGAAAAGGCACGAATTGTATTTTCTTCTGAAGATGAAGATGAACAAAGTTCACAAGAGAGTGAAAGTGAAAAAGGCGATTCAGGTTAGTTCCCCTTTTGAATTTTTAGAAAAATTCTGTTATATTTGCGTATATGGAGTTTTTTTATGTCAAAAAAAAATGTTACCATAAGTAAAGAAATATAGGAAAAATTTTATGTAACAGATTTTAGGAAAAGTCAAATTTTTCTTTGGAATTGATACCTATGTAATTGTCATAAATTATTCCTTAGATGAAGTGTAGTCACTTTAACCATAATTTTGACATCAATAGAAAAACTGAGAAAGTCTGTTTATTTAGTTCAAAAAATATTAGATGATATCTAATCGTAATAGTATCGATATTTAGTTCACATCAACCATAATTTTGGTATCAAAAAGAAAAATCAATTTGATATTGCATTTAAAATTTATACATGATCTATAATCATTTGTGTATTATGTAATTTATACTGCACACGTTTTTGACCAAAGAAGATTCCATCTGTTTGTTACTATGGAATGTATATTGTTACTTCTTTATATCTAATACAATTACTTAAATATTTTGAAGACTATTTTTAGTTTCCCTTTCTAATATCATTTGTTTTAAAATATATAAAATCCATAATATGATTATTAGCCTTTTAAATTTTAAAGAGATCAATGGGAGAATTTATTTGATGGAATTGTTTCTCATTAATACCTTTATTATTTGAGTAGTGTTATAAAATTTTCATTTCTGTGCATATTTGGAAATCCATATTCATTATATGTATGAAAATTTAAATGTCTAGCTTTTAATATGCCTGTAAGTCAAAAAAATTTGTTGACCTAAAACATTGTTTTTCTATTCGGCTCTTTTTGCCATTTAAAGTTAAATAAATTTTTATTTACCTAATTTTGTATGTTTTTTTTTCTCATTATTTGTAAACAACATACTACGTTATTTATACGCTAAGTTAATTGTATATATTACAGAAGATGAATCAAGCTCAGAAGAAGACAGTTCAGATTCTGAAAGTGTTTCTGGTGAATCTGAATTTGCATCTGGTGAAAGTGAAGGAGAATCTAATGATGAGGAAATTCCAGAGCCCATTGCAACTGATGAAGATAGTTTAAGTATTCAGAAATTCTCTAGTCCAATCCAGAAAGATAAAATTGAATTAGAATCATCAGATTCTGAAGTTGTTAAAAGCAAAGCAGAGGCAGAAACTGATGAAAAGTAATTTTTTAAAAATAAATCTTTTATTATTTTTTTGTAATAAAGTTACAGATGAAAAAAATATTTAAAATTCCAGAAGTAATGAGTTTTTACCTTGTTGTGTATATGGTTTGTTTTTGAACATGTATCAAAGAAGTTAAGTGATTGATTCACTACTGATTTTTTTAATGTTTTTAAGCAAAATAAAAAATATGTACAAAATGCTGTGGAAATTATGCTAGATAAATTGCCCTTTAGGAAATTTTTAATTTTAATATCTTGTAATTTTATTTAGTATAAAAATTACATGAAATGTGTGTATGGAAAAATTTTAAGTTTTCACTCTTTCAGTTAACTTTTACTTTTGCATATGTTTTTACTTTTTATTCATTTATTATTTGTAAACAGTTCATAAAGTAATATAATTTTTTTGGTAAAAGTAAAATATTTATGAAATAAGTTATATTTTATTTAAGATTAGTGTGGAATATTAAAATTTTTATTTTATTGGGGATTATTGTGTTATTAAATGTGCTTGTAGATATAAGTGAAATAAAATAGCTGGTATTGTAATTTTTACCATATTTTGTGCTTAGGAAAACTTCATTTACTGGTCTTCTTGAGGAAGCCAAATCGAGGAAAAGTAGTATCAGTTATTCAAGTAATGATGAAGAATCTGAACTTACTAGTACACCCATTCCTTCTCAAGAAATGGAAGAAAAGATGGAAATCAGCGACGAAATGAATGACGTTTCTGAGGATGAACTTCGTATTAGTGATGAAAAAGATAAGGAAATCAAGGAATCTGAAGATGTAGATGAAGAGGAATTTGAAAGCAGGGAAGAGGAAAAGGAACCTAGTAAAGATAATGAAAAAGCAATTGTAGAGTCTTCAGTAGAGAGGGACAAAGAATTTGAACCTGTTGAAGAAAGAAGTGAAGTTGCTGTTCAAAAAGTTGATGAACCAATGGATACTAGTTCATTGGAACCTGTTACCTCAGAATTAGTACAAGAACCAAGTCCAGAATCTAGAGCCAAAGAAGCATCAGAATGTCTAATGGAGTTGGCTTCTATTTTTGCTGATTTTGGCCGACAGGCTGTTGTTGAACCTGTTGCAGAACCTAAGGATGTAGTTAAAACCGAGGTTAAAGAAGAAGAACCAGAAATTAGCGTTGAGTCGAACCTAAAATCATCTGAAAAATTAACAAATGGAGAGCTTGATTATAGCACTGAGACTACATTATCAGCCGATGAAACTCTTCTTTATATGGACAGTGATCAAGAATACCTTTGTAGAAAAGATACCTATAGTAGCGCTGCCAGTCAATTAATCGCAGAACATAGTTATTGCTTGCCTCAACCTATGAAAATCAGTGAACCAGTGCATAAAATAGACCCAGAACAAAAGCTTGCATCTTTAGACTCTGTAATTGATTCTGTAGCCCGTGGTCCAAAGCAAATTGTTGCTGATCATGAATATACTAAAATGCGGGCTGTAACACCTCCTTTCGTCAAGCCTGCACCATCTGTAAAAACTCCCTCACCCAAGAAAAAAACCAAAGTTAAAAGAAAACGACATTCAAGTAGTAGAATCAATCATAAAGAAATCAAATCTCCTGTTATGGCTGATATTAAACCTCCAGAACCACAATCCTATTCAGGCCCCATTTTCGAGAAGAGATCAGTCATGGGTGAAATGAATGTTGTATATGATTATTTGAAAACTGGCTTAGATCAAGAAGATATCAATTATTTACAAAAGAGCTATGATGCCTTGCTGCAAGATGATGCCCAAGGTTTCTGGTTGAATGACACTCATTGGGTTGACTATCCAGATATCCTTTCATATTTTTTTAATATTGTGATTTTGTATAAGTTTTATTGTATTCTCCCCCACCTTTATATAATAGGCTTGTATCTGATTAAAGTTCAATCTATATAAGTCACTCCTTTCCCTTACAAAAGATTGATTTATTTTAAATAAATTTGAGAATGAAGGAATATACAGGTGCTTGTGAGAATAGAACACTTATTGATAACTGACTTACAATTTTTTGTACAATGCAAATCTGTCCTACGACAATTAAACTTTAATGTATTATTGTTGCTTTTAATATTTCATTGAAACAGCTTATGAGTTAATAAAAGGTTTAAATTCTCCTTTATGTGATAAAAAAACTAAACACACTTTTCTTAACCATCGTGTATGAGATCTCCTCTTAGGAATTTGATTCTTCATATAGTATACCAAAAAGGGTAAAAATGGGATTCATTAAAATTGGTAGGTTTAACTAAATGGCATATGATATATATATATATATATTTCAATAAACAAGATTGTTCTAAAATTAAATTTCCTTTAATAACTTTAATTTTTACTATTGTGCTAATTTGATAAATAGTGGTTCTTTTCTGAAACAGAATTCGCAATATTTTAGGCTAAGTTTTCAAATTTAAAGTTAGTCACTTTTCTGGGTCCTGGAATTTTGTATTTAGTATTATTTATTGCAGAACAACCGTACATATGTATATAGACACTCTTGCTTTTATATTAGTTGAAAGCTTTAATTTTTGTTTATATGGTGCAACATTTCATTTTATCTACTTTTATTCTGCTCCTTTCTTTGATGGTTTTCCCTGAAATAATCCTCTTGAGTGTTATAATGAATTTCTTGTTAAAAGAGCTAAAGTATTTTGCCTTTGATGTATTGCATATACTGGGATAGTTATATTATTATTTTGTCATTTGTAAAAAATGCAGTTAGGCTTACATTAAGATTTACCACCAAAAAATACAGTTACTCATATTTCTCATTGCACATTTTGTTATTTAGGTAAATTTTACATAATTATTCTGTATACTTTTTCACAATTTTATGTTAGATACAAGTATACACATTATGTGAGGCTGAGTGGTAGCGTATCACACTTCCACACCTTGGGTCTGGGGTTCTATCCTCGGGCTGGGCAAGGTCGACTCAGCCTTTCATCCCTTCAGTGGGTCGATAAGGGAGTTCCAAGCTTGCTTGGGGACTAAACACGGGGTGTTTGCTTCAGACTGACCACCTGATCGGGACATCTGCTCATGAACATCAGTACTCAATGGTCGTGTGTACTGAGATGGGCACATTAGGCCTTGGCCCTCGTGGGCTGTTACACCACTGAGTTTAGTTTATACACATTATGTATGAACGTTATATGTTACACTTGTTTGATATTATTGAAGAGGAAAGGCTAGTCATTTTAAGACTTTAGCAGACACTTCATGGAGTTTGAGGAGTATTTTAGTTTGAAATTATATTCAAGTATTTTTTTTGTGTGTATATTTTTCTTAATTAATTTCACCTCCTGTACCACCCCCTCCAAAGAAGAAAAAGAAAGATGAAGGCAGAACTCATCTATCAGGTTGCGCCAGATGTGAAGGCTATTACAAAATTGATGTAAAAGAAAAAGCTGTTTATAATCATGGTGCAATGTCAAGTTTAGATGATGGAGAGGTATTTGAGTATATTGTTTTGCATTATATTTTTAAAAAAGTTTTTATATTTCTTAATTAGGTAAAAAGTTTACTTATTACAATTCAGAATTAATTTTAAATTTAATTCTTAAAATGGACTTATCTTATAAGTATATCTTAAATAATAAAAGTAGATTTAAAAAACAAAAATCTTAAAACTGTCACAATAAATGTAATATTTTAGTCTTTTTTAAATTCCTGTTTGATTTTACTTTTTATTGGTTTTAAATTAATGTTTTTAATATTTTATGCCTGATATATTGTACAGATCCCAGTTTGAAAAATACTGAAGTACTCAAGCATCAGTGTAATTGAAAACATTTATAATTGAATTGTTAAAGTTATTTTAGTAAACTAGTGTTTCTCAAAATTTATTTTATTCTCTTTGTAACAAACAATATGAGGCAAATAACATTTGATAATTATTTTTTACATGCATACATATTAATTAAAATTCATTAAGCAATTCATTTTCAATATGACAGTGCATAGAGTTGGAGCTAGTATTAAATAATTTTTTGTTTTTGATAATTGTGTTACAATCGATTTTCTTACATATTGAATTTGGCTTTCTTGCTTATTGAATTTCTAGATGCTTGTCTTATGATTGTAAAATTAGTTGTTTATTAAAAATATATTGCAAGTTTTTTCTTCATTAATTGTTACTTTTTTTTCTAGGATCCTGCTAATAAAGCCAAGACAACAGCTCAATCAAATCGAGAAGCTAGATCAAATCAGAGGCGATTACTAACATCATTCGGTGAAGCTGATTTTACGAGTGATCTATTAAAATTCAACCAGTTGAAAGTAAATACTTTAATTTTAAAAATAAAATTATTTTAAAGAAATAAGTTACATATTAATTGATTTTGAAGTGGTAAAAGATTACATTTAATTACTTATTATAAGTTTTATTTCATATGATCAGTTAATTGCAGAAGGATACTCCAGATAAAAAGTTGAACAATAATCATTTATTTTACATATCATCATGGGATTGTACAAAAGTTATTTACAAACTGGTCTTTTATAGAAAAAAAGTTCATGGATTTATTCTTACTTTCTTTTTTCTCGTAATATGTTACGACATGTCATCCCCACCGCCAGCATATATTCATTGACTTTTTTTGAAGCTTTGAATTTTAAAATATGCATGTGTGTGTAATCCTAGGATTACCTATTTATGTTTTCTTAAATTCTTTAAACATTCCCCCTTTCCTCAGACACACATATTTCACTTGTTAACACTGTTTTTGCTTTATGAGAACTTAATGTAGAAGATATATATCTAGATTGAAGCCCAGTGGTCGAGTGGTAGCGTATCGTACTTCCAAGCCACTGGTCCGTGGTTCAAACCGCGGGCTGGGCAAGGTCAACTGTGCCTTTCATTCCTTCAGTGGGTCGATAAAATGAGTAGCAAGCTTGCTTGGAAACTAAACAATGGGGGTTTAATTTCAGATTGATCGGAACATCAGCTTATGGCACCTCAGTGCTCAAGATCACAAAAACTGAAATGACCACAGCATGCCTTGGCCCTTATGGGCTGTTGCACCAATGAGTTTCTTTTGTATATCTGAATATATACTGTTTAATTTCCATTTTGAGTTCATTGAAAATTAAAACAAATTATGTCAATTTTTTTAAAACTTTTAACTTGAACCTTGATTTTTATAAGTGTTTATTTATTTTCATTTATATTATATTTAATTTTCATTCCTAAATTTTTGATAAATAAAAACAACAAATTTCTTTGAAAATTAAGATTAGATATATGCAGAAATCATGTAAATATATATATTTAAATAGTTTATTTTTTTTCTTACTCATTTTCAAGAAATTCTGTTATTAAACTCTTCTCTTCAACAGATGTCAGGAAAATTCTTAAACATTGGAAAAAGCTTGAAATCTTTATTTCTGTTTCAAAAATAAATTATATTAAATATGAATCTATTTGTGAAAAAATATCACCATTGAAAATTGTTATTATTTATTTGGAAAAATGCCGAATTATAATGTAAAAATTGAATGAAAGGAATAATCATGAAATGAGTATTTAAACAAAAAGTTACTCAAGGAGACATGTTTTAAAATTTTGTAAGAGAAAATTAAACATTGTGTTGGAGAAGGGACAAGAAAAGGCTTGTTGCTGGTGTTATTGATATAGTTTAATATTTAATATCACAAAATGTAAGTCTTATAGTTTTTAAATTTTAAATCATTTGGTCCTAATCCTAATAAACTGTATCATTATATCATATTTTTGCTGGGAAAGTAATAACAGTATGATGAACATTGTGTTGATGTTTCTGTCTGTTCGTTTCTCTCTTTAGTTCCGAAAGAAACAATTGAAATTTGCAAGGAGCAGAATTCATGATTGGGGTCTTTTTGCTTTGGAACCAATTGCTGCTGATGAAATGGTGATTGAATATGTGGGACAAATGGTGCGGCCTTTAGTGGCTGATATGAGGGAAAAGAAGTATACATCTTTAGGAGTTGGAAGCTCATATTTATTTAAAGTTGATGTTGATGGAATAATAGATGCTACTAGATGTGGAAATCTGGCGAGGTTTATTAATCACAGTTGTAATGTAAGTATTATATGTGTTTAAAATCATTAATACCATACACTAAATTGCTATAAATCTAACTTAATGCTAAACAACAGATAAGAAAATAACAAGATATTACAGGACTAAGCAGTAAAGCCACAGAGACCTAAAAATTGTGTTGATTTTCATGAAAAAATCTTGATGTGAAATGTACTCTGTTTGTAGTTCCAGTGTTTTGAAAGATTTTATATGGCATAGATTAAAGATGTATTAGCATTATTTTTTGTTTCTCTTACAATTATCAAAATAGTTTGATCTTAAAACATAACAAAAGTGAATCCAAATTAAAAAAAAATAATATTGGAAAATCTCAAAACTTAAATGGCAGCCTCCTAAATATCTGAAAATTCTGAATTATTTGATCCTATTTTAATTCATTTCAATTCCTGGTTGCATATTAATTAAGATAATACATTCAATCATAGGGTTAAAAGAAAATACTCATTGTTTTATGCAAATTCTACTTAAGTTTTATAAGAAAAACAATTTTCATCATTGTAATATATATTTCTGAAAAATATTAATAAAAACAGGCTTGAAGAGTGACACTGACAAATATGCTCTCTTTCAAATTTTATACTATACACAAAATGTTTATATTAGTGGATATATATAGTGCATAGATTGCCCTCTTCCACATACCTTTCTGGAAAACGTATAAAATATCAATACTCTCACATATGAACAAGTAAAAAACAAAGTAATAAATGTTGTTAGCACAAAATTTCTCATGTAATTTAATGAATGTTTCATCTTGTACTTTTAGTTTGTATAAAATACACTTGTTAGTATTGAATTCATAGAAAATAGTATACTTAGTGTAAAATTTCATTTAATATTTAATTTTGCTTGTATTCTGGATTAAAGCAACTTTCTAGTAAAGATATATATAATGCTTAGCAATCACTTTTATTTATGACAAAGCTTATTTTTCATTTCATTTTCTATATTAACTTTTCTATTAGTTATTGATATAATTTTTTTGTAACGCTATAAGTTAATTTTGAGTTATAGGAAAGTAAAAGCTTTCATTTTAAGCATGTGACACCATTTTTTAGAATAATTGATATTGCTTTTTAACAAACTTTTAGAAGAAAGATTTTAAATGACATCCATTTAATTACTAGAAAGGAACAACTAATAAGAAAAAGTTATTTCACTTTACTATAATTTTATATCTAAATTTTACTTTTGTTTTTTATTTCAAACTAAACCTTTAGCTTGAGTAAACTTTTGAGATTTGATTATCAGGAGGTAATCTTAGTATTTCAACATATTCAATTCCTACTAGTAGCTCACACTCTATATATTTATTTATCTTGGAGGAATTTTCAGTCATTAATAAAATACATTTTAAAGCGCTCAATTGAGCTGAAATTTTATATGCATGATTATTTTGGATGACAATACAATAATTTAATTATAATTAATAAAAATTAATTGATTAAAACTAATTATTTAAAAAATTACAAATACAGCCACGTTGGCAACATTTTTGGCGACTTGTGTCAAAACTTGAAAAGGTTTTTTTCTCACGTTTTAAAGCATTCTGGAAGAACTGAGATAATTCATAAAGAACTGAAATTTTATATACACAATTGTTTTGGATGACACAATACGATACTTAAATGATAATTAATAAAAATTAATTACCACTTAATGTTGTGATTCTGTCATATGCATATAAATATTTATATTAATTGTGACTATTTAATAAAAAGTTGCTAAAGTAGAATTTTTCTTTGTTGATCTAAGTAGGAATTGACTTAAATTTTTTTTTACATGTTTATGCTATATTTGCCTTATTTCCTCATATTTATATTTCCTTTCCTGTTAAAATCTATTCATCTTTATTATAGTTTTGTATTAATTTTTTCTTTCAGCCGAATTGCTATGCAAAGATCATCACTGTAGAAGGTTTGAAGAAAATAGTTATTTATTCAAAACAACCCATTAATGTAAATGAAGAAATCACCTATGACTATAAATTCCCTATAGAAGAGGAGAAAATTATATGCCTTTGTGGCGCGCCTCAGTGCCGAGGAACGCTCAATTAAAACTTGCAGTCTTAGAGCTGTGACAGTACACCTTCATGTGATATTAAGTCAAAGGAATCAGCAATTGGATACTCTAATTTCATAAGAATTTGCCATTCATCGACATAATTGTATAGAAAAAAAAACTATTGTTTTATTCATTTAATTCATGTTATCATATTTTTGAAGTGTACAGAGAAGAGAACAATTTTTTATATGTGTTATAATGTTCAAGGTAAGCACACAAATAAGTATTGTATATTAAAAGTATGAAAATGTTGTAAATGTTTTTCATAATTTAATGAACTCCGTCATTTAGTGTTTTTTTTGTCTGAAATTGATTTGATTCAAAATCTGTATTAAATATATATATTTTTATTTATTTATATATGTTGCTGAATTGGAATAAAATATTTATTTTTTTCACATTTCATAAGCATAGAATGACTTTAAAGAAATGTCAAATATCATTTTTAAATAACTGAATTGTAATAGTTTAGCTAAATTTCAAAATAGGTACAGGAAAAAGTATTAAAAAGTAAACTTAAAGTAAAATGAAAGATTATCTTATGTCTTTTCTAAATAAAATTATTGTCGTTGGTCATATAAACTAATTAAATTTATATCCTATTTATAAAAAAAATAACTGTGTAAATGTATTCATGATCCATTGTATAATTTATTTTTCTGCATTCATAATTTTTTTTTGTCAGGTTTTAAAATAGTCTTTAACTGTATCAGTTAACACTCTCAAAAATAAGACATTATGAAAAAATATCTTTAAAAATCCTAATAAATTTATTTTAGTAATTTCATAAATATTTAGGTTCAGGAAGATTAAGATTGTAATTTTTTTTAAAATTTAAAATGTTTACCTGTGGTACTTTTAATTATGTGTATTTTTAACATTGTGAAATATATATATATATATACACAATTTCTCAGTCATCACACATTTTTTACATTAAAATTTCTTGCCATCACAAAAAAATTGATCCTTATTTGGGTCATAAAGTAATTGGTCTCTTTTTTTGAGAAATATTTAAGATTAGTACTTTAGGAAATGGTTCTTTGGAAAGTTAGATTCATTTGTTAAAATTGCCAGTGATAAGAGTTTAACTTTGTAAAATATTTATGATTTCAAAAATATTGTAAGATTACTGGAAATCTTATATTATTCTATTATTAATTACATCCTTTTTAATAGAATTAAGTGTTTGTATCTAAGATTTTACAATATATTTCTGAAATTTATTGAATTGTTCATAAAAGTAAATCCATAATCGGATAACTAGTGATATTATAAATGTCATTCATTTGAAATAATATTAAAAAAATTGTCTGGATCACTATAAACTATCTCACTCTCCTAGACATTGATCTTGGTTTATGGTACTATGATTTCACTGAATGCTTCCTTTAAATAATTGCATTCATGGTTTTTTTTTTCTCAGCTTTCTTTCTTCTTGATAATTAATTTTATGCCCTTTAATATTTAGTTATTTAAAAAAAATGTCTTATATTTTATTTATTTTGAAAAGACATGGATATAAGGATAGCATTGATATCACTGTTATATATTTTAGTTTTTCAGAAAAAGGATTTCAAAGTAATTTTGAAAGCAAAGTTAACCAAGCATGCTTATAATCAATCTTGTTGATGTATCAGTTGTGCACCTATAATGAATTTTTTTTTGATTATTTTAAGTGTAATGCTTTGGGTTTTTCAATTAATTTGTTTTAAAAATATGTATCATTTTTACAATATAATGATTTACATATATAATATATATTTATCTGTCAATGATGCACATGTTTTTAGTGTTCCAATTTCTTCTAAACAAGACAATTAATAATGGAATCTTGTATGCTTTATTGTATATCATTTTATTATCAGTAAATTTTGCATATTTAAGACATTATAGTGATACAGGACTTAAAAATTATTCCATACTTATATAATTTTGAAATTGTGCAGAGTTTATACATTTAGTTTTGTTTAGTGGAAGTTACATTTTGAAAATTACTGAATTCATTCTTTAATATCAGAATTCAACTTCATAATATTTTTCTTCGAATTTTGAATTTTATCCCTTGCATTTTTATTATTTTGGGAGCCAAATTCCGTTACATCTTTTTTTACATCTACAGTTCTTTTCTACTCTATTACTTATTAAATTAAAAATTTAGTTTTTTCTTGATAATTTTTTTATATGTGATATCAAACACTTAAAGATATGCTATATTTATGTGCGTGCTGCTATTAAAAAAAGTTAGTTTCCCTTCCCTTGCAGAGTTTGAAAATAAATTTGTTTTGGCTAGTTTTTGTATATGATTTTCCTTTTGAACCCCAAATAAATATATGTAAAGCAAAATATATATTTATAATCTATTGAATGTGTATAATAAAATAGAATGAGTAATTATATAAATAAGTTTTGCTGTCTTTTCTCTATTGAATATATAAGTTTTTATTTTTTTTAATTAAAAAATTATTCTGTCAGACAGTTTTTGTGATGTATTTGAGAACTAAGTAATATTTTTGTGTTATTCACACACTAAAGAATGTCACTTCTCATTTTTTGCATTTTATGTGTTCATGTCATTCATCATTGATTTGGGTTCTTCAAAAATATATTTTAAAGCGAATGTTTGTTTTTATTTACTATGAAGCACTTAAAAATTTCCTTACTTAAAAACTCTTGCTTTTCTTAGTTAAAAAAGGCTATTAGGGAAATTTTTATTTTATTTTTTTCTGACAGTATTGTGCACCTTTGCACTTTACATTATTTTTGCTGCAATATTATTTGATCTTTTTACTTCTGGAAGTCATTGTAGTGTGTGTGTGTGTTTTTACTAATAACGATGCTGTTTTATTTAGATATGTATTATATTTGATTATTGCACTATTATATAACAAAAAAGTCCATTGGGAACAAAAGTGTGATTATATTTTTGTTAGTGTACCTGATGCTGTTGTGTTGAAATAGTGCAGTATTTTATTAGTAAATTTATAAGTTATTTATGTTTGATGTTTTGCATAAAATTTATTTGAATTTCTTATTATAGCAAACTTGTTTCAGTAGACAAATTATTTTTATAATTTTTCACATTTTTTTTTAATATTATGAATTATTTTTAAAGCAAATGATTTGTCAAATTTTGGCTGTTTGTGTGAAAAGAAAAACATTGTGGATGTAAAAAAAAATGCATTTATTTTATAATGTACAAAAAATGTGATTGGATCATTGCATCCTTATAGCTTTTTCAATTTGGTTTCAGCAATAGATATTTATAAACAAATTTATATTCTTGTTACTATTTAAATTTTTAAAATGAAACCTTATTGGGAGCAAAAAATGTTAATTGTTGACTTAATAAAAATGAATGAAAAGCATACTGGGCATTGTAAACATGTTTTCTTTGAAAATTTAAACCCGAGTGTAGTTCTATTCAATTAATATTTTTCCTTCTTTCTTCAAGCGTCATCTGATCGAATGCTGTCGTTTAACCAATAGCATGAAAAACATTTTGAATAGCTGTTTGAAGTATGTATTGTCGCTATGCCTTGAAGAGTTCATTGTATATATCTCTCATGAAAAAAAATTTGTAAATCATTTAAAGTCCTGAATTTCATGAGCATTTTGCTCTCTGTTTGTATTGTGTCATAAACATTTCATAAATTGTAAATGCATCTGTTTCAGATATTAAAGTGAAGTCTGTTTCTGAATAATGTTCTCTTTATCTTTTTTTTCTTCTTGTTCATTCTTCCCTGTATATTTTTCCTTACATAGCAAAAATTTATCGTGTCATTCACAGATTTATTTCATTCTAATTTTATTGCTATTTTTTAGTTATTTATTTGTAATTTATAAGGGGGGGGATTATTACCTTCATCTGTCTATTCGACACAGGTAAAATAGTTATACAATAATGGTTTACTCTGTAAAGAAAAACAGATACGTATTTTTACTTTATTTTCAAAAAATATAATTCTTTCAAATATATTTATATAATATAGAACAACATTGGGTAAAATATTTAAAACTGCTTAATATTATGATAGTTTTGGCAGTTTTTTTCAGGAAAACTAAATTTGCCAACTGCTTAGTGAAAATAAATTTACAAAAATTTTGAGGAATAGTAGAATATTATTAATTACAAATAAAATATAAGGTGAAAGAATGATAAAACTTGGCATTTTCTGTGTAGCATTATTCAAAACGTTAATTGGATTTAGAAAAAAAAAAATTTTTTTTACAAAATTTTATCAAGGAGTATTAAAAAAAGAAGTTCAATATTTTTTAGAGCACTTTTTTTATAATTTAGGAATTTCATGATTCAAAAATAATAATGCGGGTAAAAAAACATACTGAAATTTTTTGAAAATTTCAATTTTTAAAATAAAAAAAGCTAGTTATATTTTTAAATTTTAAAATGTTTTATTATTTATACAATAATGGGAAGACACAAATCAATGGTTTTCTGGAACATGTATATCTTTGCACAACAGATATTCAATTCACAACACAAAACGGCCAGTGTGTTTTTCTTTTTCAATTCCTACACTCTTAATTTTATCTTTAAATTTTTAATTGTAAATAAAATACTTTCTATACATCCAATTAAGTTCAAATAATTTTTTAAAACTTATAGTGGATGACACTTGATGTTAATAGAGTTTTTTCAAATATTAATTCATTAATTAAACTTTATATTTTAATTTGAAATTTATTCTTGGGTTTAAATTTCCCTCATAGTTACAATTAGGGAAAAAGATGGGTGGTTTTTTTTCAACAAAGTAGGAAGACATTAATTTTATATATATATATTACTTGTGTTTAGAATGATTTCACTGTTCATTTTACAATAAACCTTAAATATTGAGCCCATTGCAAATCTTATAAATTTGTCTTTTCAATAATATTTCTCAATTGTCCAATATAATTGTTTTAAAAGTATCGATATATGCTTAAAATAGGCCTATTAAAAAAATACAATACTAATTTCGTCAATAAACATAATTAAAAGCAGTGAAGGTTGCTGAAATTTCATTCAAATTTCGTAGTTTCTGTATTGATTGATTGATGAAATGCTCATTTTTGATGTAGATTTTTTTTCCTTATTTAGAAATGAAAAGTAATACTTGTTATTTCATATGTAAGATAAATTCAAACATAATATCTCAGTTAAATTATGAATATTTTAGTTGTAAAATTTTTTTAAATACCCAAACTGAATTTAGATATATAAATCTGTTTTGCAAATTTTCAAAATTCTCATTTCCTTCAAAGTCTATATTGTAATGACTAAAGTCTACAGAGTTAAAAATTCAATTAAATTTTGTTTAGAAAAAAAGTGGTGAAAGTTTTTAAATTTTGAGATATCTTTTGGTGTTGTATGTTTTACCCCAAAAATTTTTAAAATTTTTAAAGGATGTTTAAAGTTTTAAAAAAACTAAAAGCAAACTTTTGTGTAATTATAAGTTAATATTTCACATTAGGAAAGAGAAAATATCAAGATAAAAAAAAAGTTCCTATGGAAGTATACATAAGTACTATAAAACTAACTATACTTGTACTAAATTACAAGATTCATGGGAAGGACATACAATATTAGATTAAATTTTAAACTAACAGAGTTGGAAAACTTGTCAATTCATTCTTCTTTTTTTTCTTTTGGTACAAATCGAAATTTTTTGGGAAAGAGAATTTAAATGTTGAGGAAAGGTTAAAAACATAATATATTTACTCTTGCACATTTCTGGTAACCTGACGGGGCCAAGTGGTCATGGTCACGAACTCGCGGTCGGCGTGTCGTGAGTTCGAGTCCTGATGTCGTTAAAGAACTTCCGTGTAGAGGGGAGGATGCACGCGCGTTAAATCTGTCGTGGTTCAAAGTCTTCACGTTGGTGTGGTGTCACAGTTAGGAGAGTGGGGTCCCATCTTGGGTGTCGCCCTCGCCACTTGACCACGATTCAAAATTACAAGGGTTTTTCGCCAATAATCCTCGTATTGCTATAAAGTGAGACAATAATAAATTCTCACACACCTGGTATCTTGTTAAAATTTAAATTTTAACCGGTTTTTAAAAAAAATCCCCCAAGAGGATTGTAAAAAAATTTAATATCCCCGAAATTAATTTCTCATCTTGGTTATTGAAATATTATTAATTGTACAAAATTCAAGGCATATATTTCAATTTAGTACCCAGTTTAACTTGTAGTTCTGATACAAAAAAATAAATAAATAAAAGATAACGTAGTATTTATTGAACATATTTAATTATATCCAGAAAAGAGTTTTCTCATAAAGTTAACATAAATCATGCACATTAATCAAATAACCAAACAAAAATATGCATTTTTTTCCCACAGTATTTTTGTACTTCAGTTAGAGCACAGAAATGTGTTGTATACTTTTTTTTTCTTTCTGTGTGGAAGTTTTTCTTTACTTTAAATAATATATTTTCTCAGTTTAAAAATATTTTTTGGAGCAAGAATTAGTTTAGCATTTTGCCTATTTAATACCAAATGGTTGTATCAATTTCTACGTGTCAAAAATTGTACCGAACCTAATGCGCACAGCCCCTTTCTTTTTTTTATGTTAAATGTTTGATTATTGACTTTTTTGGAGTTCTTCGTTTAGATTTTTAACAATATTTGATCCCTGTGAAGAAATTTTCAAGAGAATGTTACAGCTCCCTGTATCGAAAAGATTTTGGTATGAAGTTTTTAATATCTTAACAATGTAAAAAAAAAATCTATGGCTTTTTGTATTTATTAATTAAAATACAATTTCTTTCAATAACAATATGTTAAAAAAAATTCCTTTGTGAGTCTTTTTTTATGAATTGGAGGCTATAAAAGGATTGTGTATGAAAAAAGACGAATATTTTTTTTTTTTCGTAACTAAGTAGAAAGTACATTTTACGTAATTCTTGGAAAACGTAATTTAACTTCCTGCAGCCATTAGTTTCTTCTAGTGTGAATTTTTCTTTTTCTGTTCGAATTTTATGAACAGGTTTTTAAATTATTGTTACATAATAAAAACAAAAATAGCATATCACGCGAAATGCTTGCTGAAAGTAAATTTTGATGAAAAATATAAATACAGAGGTCAAAGGCAATTATCGATCATACGATTAAAATAATTTAGAAAGTTTTTCACATCCGTTTTGTTTCTGTTTTCATTTCCCAGACTAGCAGACAGCTTCCGTATCACATCTCTTCATCCAATCAAGTAAGAGCTGCGTGTGACGTCGCATTGACAGTGCGGTTTAAATGCCGCGAAGGTGACCTTCATTCACCCTGTTGGTTCTGGTTGTCAGATCTGCCGCTCCTCTTGTTTACGTTTCTCCCTTCAGGTAACAATATTTCCTTGTTAATGTCAGAATTAAAGCAATTTTGGGAGCGCAATTTTATCACTTTCGCCTGAGGAAACTGTATTGTAATTGAAAACTATCTGATATTTTTAATTACAAATTTTGAATGTGACTTGTCATTAATTTTACTGATAAGATAACGCAATACTTCCCTATCATACGTCAGCTAAGGTTTGCTAAGTATAATTACCTTTCATTACATGCAGTTGCGTTTTGCTTAAATTTTCAAGTCTTAAATCTCGTGATATTTAATATTTTAAAAATATTTTTATTATTTCGGAATAAAATTTTTGGGGGGAGATTGTCTCGAGTAAAAGAGGATGAAAAAACTTTTTAAAATGCATTGATTTAGTGAAAAGTAAATCCTGCGTATAACTTGTCATTTTATTTAATTTGGAAGAAGTCCGGAAATAATAGTAATCGGCATTTTTATTAATATGTCCTTGTGTCGTAATTAAGTTCGTATTAGTTACCGCATTTAACTAGGTTACTTGTTAACCTCGATACGTATGGGAGAGATCTTTTATTGAAATTTATTAATCTTCTAAATGCATTATCATTTGTTTTAAACGGGATTTATTTTTGATTACTTAAATTATCTTTTCATTATAACTAGAAAATGTGAAATGTATAATGAACTGTAATTGATCATGGGAGAAATGCTTAATGTTATTGGCAGTTTTTAAATTTTAACTGGTTTATTATGGTTTGCCTCTTAAGTTTGCTGTTCTAACATTGTATGTATTTTCTACAAAGGCTATAGATTTTTTTATTATTACTCAAGAAAATTTTTCTTCCTTCTATAATATGCTTATTTTCTTTGCAATATTAATGTATGGGGAAAAATCTTTAGGCTCTGTATAAAACTCTTTGTCTAGTTTCAACTAGAATCTTAAATGCCCTCAACTTTATTTTGACAATCAGTAGTTCTGAACATTTTAGATTTATTTTTTTTAAAAAGTCTTGCAAGTTCAAGATTTTTCTATATAAAAATTCTAATTTGCACTGTAAGATTACTTGTGTTATGTAATGCTTTGAGTATTGAATACAGATGTATAAATGATCATTCTTGTATCTATAGGTAGAAATGTAAATCTATTAAAATTTATTTTTATAGGCTTGTTAACTGTTTAATTATATCTTAAAATATTTCATGCATTTCTTTTGATATTAATATTCCTAGTCTTTCAGAGTTAATTTTTTTTTTAAAGAATTGTTTATAAGGCATTTTTAGAGTTTTGCCATTTTGCAATAACCACTTAAACAATTGTAGATAAATGCAAACTTAAACTGTAGATTATGTATTTCTCAATTTTGACCTATAAACTTGATTTTCTTCAAATGAACTGTTATCAAAAGAGACATCAAACTTTTATCATATCTAGTGAAGGGTTTTATTAAATATTAGGAGGGGGAGGGGAGATGGGAAAATACTAGAATTGTGCAAGTTCAGTCTGAAGGTTGTAGGAGTGACTCTGATAACCTGAATGACCTTGTCATGTAGTATTGGCATACATCCCAGTTGTCACTTGTAGGAAAGAGCCTTATTAATTTTCTTGTGTCTAGATAGTATTCTTATTTGCGTTCTTGATATCTGTTGGTATCTTTATAGTTATATATCTTTATTTTGACTTGTATAAAATTTCATTCAGTTACCTTCCCTCTATATTTCTAAATATTTAATTATTTATATTAGTGTGGATTTATAATTAGAGTTCACAATGGGTTTCATTATACTCTTATAAATTTAAATTCTGATAATTAACTCTTATTTTGAATGTGAAATTGATAAAATTAATTCATTTAATGTAAAGTTGATAAAAATGACTGTTGCTCTCAAAGTTTCAGATTTTAAGAATTGTATTTTAAATTTTATGTTATGGTTTTAAATTGTATTTGCTGTTTGAAAAGCTTGTAGGTTTTGTATTGGTCTTTGATAGGAAGCATTGAAGTTATGAATTCAGATTTATTCATGTTCTGATTTCATTTGAATCCTGAATTTTAACTTAAGTAATTCAGTTAAAAATTTTACAGTTCTAGAAATCCAAAAATATTTAAAGGGTTTTATTTTGATTTAATCTTGGTTTGTATAGAAAAATTTTAATATTAAAACCATTTTATTAAAATTAAGTTTATTAGAAAAATAAGAGTATTTTATAGATTGCTAAAATTGTATGGATAATTGTTCAGATTAAATTACATAAATGTAATGGTTTTTTAGGTTTATTGCTGCTTTTGTAGAGTTCTATATTTGATTCTTTATTATAATTTAAATGCAGCAAGGTATTTTTATTAAACTATAATTCAAAGCTTATTTTCAAAAAGCTATTGTAAAAATAGGAATTTTTTTTTTAAAGTTATTAATATACTACATGTTTTCAATGATCTTTATTTACATAAATATACTTTTTATAGAACATAATTATTTAAATTCTTTTAGATATAAAACGCTATAAACATGGCCCACTTCAGCTATTTAACTGAGCAACAACAGGCTGAGTTGAAAAAGACAGCCGAAGCAATTGTTGCTCCTGGTAAAGGTATCTTGGCTGCTGATGAAAGTACAGGTTAGTATAATAATAATGGAGATCAATTTTTAAGCTAGAATGAAAGTTTTAAATATGCATGTTATGTAATTAAATATAAAAGGTATCCATACAAAAAGTCCTTTTTTGCATGAACTAAAATATAACTGTATTGTATGATCGTTTTTAAATAGGGTATCCTAAAAATAGTTTGTTGTTCATAAACATTTGATACTTTTAATTTATTACCAAGTAAATCATAAAGATGAGGAGATAATACTTGTATATTGCAAATGATATATTTTATTTCACCAAGGCTTGCTATAGACCAATTCTTTTTTGATGTTGGAATACTATGCATCTAGGGGGGAAAAATTTACTGTTGTAATAGAAGTAATGATCTATCTCTATCATTTATGCTATTATGTTAAATACTGTAGCACTTATTGGTAAAATACTTTCAATAGGAGGTAAGATGTTAGGCTGTATTTATTTCTAAAGGGGGGGAGAGGATCTTTAAAGTAAATGTGTGGAAGTTTTTCTCATTGAAACTATTTTACCAAGTATGAATTTTAACTATTTTTAAAATTGTCCAACTTTTATTTACTTCAAATAAGAATTGAATTTATGTTTACAACAGTTTTCATATCTGAACTCTTGCTTGTGTTATATTCCTTATGTAAGCAAGATGGTAAGTTAAAAGACCATGATTCTATATCTTACAAATGCCAATTGCTTGTAATTCTTCATTGAATATTTATACATTTTGTAATTCATCAATGAATGTAACATTAAAGTTCATAATAGTCTATAAAGAAGTTTAAATTTTCAGGTACTATGGGCAAAAGATTAGCAAATATTGGCGTTGAAAATACTGAAGAAAATAGGAGAATTTACAGACAACTGCTTTTTACATCGGATAAAAGCATGGATAATTACATCAGTGGTGTCATTCTTTTCCATGAAACGCTCTTCCAGAAAACTGATGATGGAACTAGCTTTGTTACTCTCCTTCAAAATAGAGGAATTATTCCCGGAATCAAGGTAGATAAAGGTGTTGTTGACCTTATGGGCACAGATGGTGAAAGTACTACTCAGGGTAAGACTTTGGAAGTATTAGTTCATTGTTAGACTTTATTACTTTCTGTAAAAGTAAACTTTCAGGGTTTTTTTAATTTGAAACATTTGGGAAAAATTACTAAAGATGACTAAAAGTAGATTTTACTAGTTAATGTCATTACTTTAATTATATCTTATGTGGTGAAAGAATACAGAAAGAGCTTATTTTTATAGCTATTTATCTTGGAAATTTTAAAGCTATATTATAATCTATTATATATACTCTCTATAGTAATATTTAGGCAAAAACATTGACATTTATTCTTCATTGCATAAAATTGTGTAATATTAAACGGATTCATTTTGTTTTAAATAACGATTTAAAAGGATTTAATAACCCTTTATTATCTTGAAGACTTCTTACAGTTAAGTCCTGGTTCATAAACAAGTTCATTTCATTATAAGGGAAAAATGACTTGCATGTTAGGGCTCTTACTATTCTTGCTCTATTGGCATTTTTCTCCTTAGAAAAATTTGAAAAGAGTAATAGGTTGATCTAGTAAAAGAGGAGCAAGGCGATTTTAACTATACAATGTTGCTAAACTAAAGTAGATTCCATGCTGAAAATTTTTCAAATGCCAATAGAATAAGTAAAATTGGAGTTCTTGTGGCATTTGATACACAAGCTGTTGTAGTTTTTGAGTTGGTACTATTATGTTTACATAATAGTATTTATATATTTTTGCCACCCTCATTTAGGGGCGTGGGTAGCAGGTGGTATAGGTATGGATCTGGTGTCATGAGTCAGCCCAGTACCACTAAAAGCCGTGTGGACAGCAATGCACGTTAAATCTATCGATAGCTGAAACATCCTCCCATTGGTGTGGTAGTTAGGAGAGGGGGGTGCCAGCTCAGGTGTCTTCCGCGTCACTTGACTTTGGTTCAAAATTACATGGTCCGTTGCCGAAAGCCATCGTGTAGCTGAACAGTGCGACATTAATATTCAATTGATCAATCAGTCCTCATTTCATCTCCAGTTACTTTAAAAGTATTAGTTTAATCTTGTTGAAATTTAATATTTTAATTTTTGTTAAATTGAGATATTATTTAAAGCATAACTCAATATTTGCTTTGTCTCTAGGTTTGGATGATTTAGGAAGCCGATGTGCTGAATATTACAAGTTGGGATGCCGCTTCGCTAAGTGGAGATGTGTCCTCAAGATTCGTGATCATACCCCATCTCCTCTATCTATTTTGGAAAATGCTAATGTTCTAGCTCGCTATGCAACAGAGTGCCAAAAGGTTACATTTTTTTTTTTAAATAGAATTTTAATGTCCTGCCAATTGGATGAAATTAAGTTTTACAGGCTAAGATCTTCAAGCACAGCATTTAATTTGAAAGGAGACAATTTATTAATGTTATATATTAGAGTGTACAATTCTCAAAGAAATTTATTTTGGAGGATTTTATTCAGTTAATGATTCTTTAATGGCCTAATTTTGTCTATATATTGTGCATATAATATACATTTTGTGTAAAAGAAATTGTATTAAGGGACTGAATGAAAAATACTTAGAAAATAAGTTTTGGATTCAAAATTATTCATGTTTAAAATAAGCTTGGTTCTTAAAATTTCTACTTTCAACTTTGGGCGGGATGCATTAAATGTATATGGGGGAGGGAAAGAATAATCATCTTTTTGAATTTTAACAAATATTTAAGATATTCTTAAACTTTATGATAGATAAAATAACTATATTGTGTGTGTGTGCTTATCCATCAAATTAAGTTTTGCAAAATATGTTAAATTTTAAATTGAAATATACCTCTATACTTTATTTATTTTTGGAATGGGCTTGATTCATGAAGTCGCATGATAAAAACAAACACGTGTTTTCCATTGAATTCAAAACAAACAAAACTAATTGCATTTGTTCTATTTGTAAAACTTGGATAAAATTTCATATTTGGTTAAAGATGTTTTAGTGTTAGGGGGGAAAAATTTCCTCAAAGATTTTTCTAAATTAAAAAAGTCGTATTTTATGCTTATACTCTTAAATAAAAAAAAAAAAAATGCATTTTGTATACATATGTATTTTTAAGAAAGTTTCTGCAAAGAGCAAAACTTGGCAACACCTGAGCGCGTGAACTGACTAGTTAGAAACACAAGATAGTTTTTATTGTGTGACTATGACGTCACATGAGTTTTTGAATTGATTGGTTAGAATCGCATGGCTTTCACTATGACGTCGCATGAATCAACCTCATTGAGTCTTAAAATATAAAAATAATTCATTCCTTATAGTTCTAAAGCACATTCTTCAAATTTTGTTTATATCAATGCTCATTAAACATCTTTCAGTATTTCTTTAGCTGAACTTATTGATATTACTTTATTTTAGAATGGTATTGTACCTATTGTTGAGCCTGAAATTTTACCCGATGGGGATCATGACTTGGAACGCTGCCAAAAGGTAACAGAGAAGGTATTGGCTGCTGTATACAAAGCCTTAAGTGATCATCATGTATATCTAGAAGGTACCCTATTAAAGCCTAACATGGTAACTCCTGGTCAAAGTTGTCCAAAGAAGTATGCTCCAGAAGATGTTGCAAAGGCTACTGTGACTGCTTTGCAGAGGACTGTCCCTGCTGCTGTTCCTGGTTTGTATAGTATTACATAAATTACTTAAAATCCCTCTTGTCTACTGATCATATTTCTTTTTAATTAAAAAAAATCTTGCTTTACTAATGTAGAAGTTAGAGTTTTTTTTTTAATTTGAAATTTTGAGTGAAATTCTCTTGGTAAATTTGTGTTTGCAGAAATTGAGCTTTTATTTAGTGTTATATTATACAGACGAAAAAGATGTTTTAACCTTTTTTAATTGCAAAATACTAAAGAATTTCTACTTTACTGGGTATTTTTGCTATAAATATAACATTTCTCTTTTGAATCAAGTCATTTTAATAAATTATCTAAATTTTCTTGGATAGTTTTTACTTTGTCTTTGGGTCTCATCATATAAACAGTTTAGATGTCTTTCTTTTTAAAATATTTAGTAGAGAAATAAATTAAATGGATTATATGAAAATAAGGTATTGTTTCACTTATTGCATTTCTGAAAATATTGGAGTATCAAAATATAAATTTCTATCTATAGATAAGCATTATCTTCCATCTAAAATGAATAAACTTATCTGAATAAAATGTGTAAATTCAATTTTGAAAGTTATAAAAAAAATTTTAATGCAGTGTTTCTAAAATATAAAATTCCAAATATAATTAATTTCTTATAACTTCCTTGAATTTCTTCTACAAAACTCGCTGAATAGAGATAATTCTACCTATTAGAAGGATTGCTTCATGTAGTACAAGTTTTATTACTATTGTGTTACATTATTGGATTGTACCTGGTTGAACTCTTCATATTTCTGTTCTTTTAACTTGTATCGCATTCAACTTGGATGTGTAAAAGGATTCTTGTGCATAATTGCTCATTTGGCTGGGCAAGTTGACAAGTAGATGATCAGTAGCAATATAAGTGGTTAGATGTTTATGTACATATTAGATTATCCTATGATGGATGGGGGAACTGTTTTTGTTATTGATGCCAATTAATTAGATCTGGATTTCATTTTTAGCTGAAGAATAATTTTTGGATTAGATTAAAAGTAGACTTTTATAAACAATTTAAATTTTGACTTTTGTTTAATTGAAAAATATAAACTTTCTTTACTTTTTTTTTTTTTTTTTTTAAATATGGCTGTATAAGCATACTGGCCGTAACTCTAATTTTCTATTAAAATCGCTAAAATTCTTTTTAGGAATCACTTTCTTGTCTGGAGGCCAATCTGAAGAGGAAGCTTCTATTCATTTGGATGCTTTGAACAAATACCCTGGCAAGAAACCATGGGCCTTGACCTTCAGTTATGGCCGAGCCTTGCAGGCTAGTGCTTTGAAAGCATGGGCTGGAAAGAATGAATCTATTAAAGCTGGACAAGATGAATTTATTAAGAGGGCAAAGGTATATAGTACTTTATTTTTAATTTGGAACTGTAGAAAATTTAATTATTTTATAACCTAAACTAGTATATATATAGTATTAAAAGTAACACATTAGTTAAGAACTATAAATAAGTGTGTTCAATATAGATTTAAAAAAAATTCTAATAGTATTGAGCCATTTTCTCTTTTCTAACTCTTTATTTTACTTTATATTTGATATTTTGCATGAAACATTAAAGTGTCACTGAATTAAGGTTGTTTCAACTGCCAGTATGGATAAAACCAGATCTAGATGCCTTTTGATTACTGATAAATGAATGCTTAACATTGACAATTTTTGAAATTGGTCCGAGCTAGTATTGTCAAGCGTAAACGGAGAACACTGGTGGGAAAGCTAGCATTGGGCAAGCTGCAAAGCTCGATTAACCTTGAGTAAGAATGGTTCCAGATGACTCAGTTGTATTATATATGTGAGAGAAGACAAACATTAGTTTAAATTGTCACTAATCTGAATCAAGGCACCAGGCGTACAATCAGTAAATGGAACATACAAGGCTTACTTTGCTACAAAAGCTTTGGCAGCCATTGACCATAAGAGTACTATTGTTCAGTACAGCTATTAGGTTGCAAATCTTCTCTAGGCAAGAGAAACAGACTTAAGAAAACTAAGGATGTGTGGAGGAAGCATAGGAGTATCAATGCCAACTGTATACCAATGAAAGGCTAGTATTGTAAAGCTCATGCAACCATCAATCTTATTAGGTTAGAATTTGTACTAAGTCATGGCAGTTCAGTCCTAGTCTGGTATGTTGGGGCAATCTTTGGAATCTCTGGTACTAATTTCGGTATATATGTACAGAGGTATGTTAGAAATTGCATCACATACTGAAAGCAGAGTTGGGCATGAATTTGTTGCATAGAATCGTCATGAACTTCTACAAACAATGGGGAAAATCTTGGCACAGTTTGAACCACAAAACATATTGTAGTTATGCAGCCTCTTGTAATGTTTATAGTATTGGTTACACATACATTAAAAAAATTATTTTTTAATACTCGCTTCAAAATCCTGTCAATGATCCATCTTTAATAAAAAGTGGAGACTAATCTTGTACAGTTAAACAACCATAAATGAAATAGACTATAATAAATCTGCTCCCAGTAATATTTATAGAGAAGAGGGATCACCCCTGTGGTCGCTTGACGATGGCTGCTTGTTGACTATATATTGACAAAATTAATTTTTTGGATGGGGGGAGGGATATTCAGGAGATATTTTTAGAACAATCCTTGGGGAGGGGAATGTTCATTTAGCTGCTTCAGCAACCCGGCTTGTTTGACCCGGGCCCAACTCTATGTTCCTTTAAATTTATATTTAAACCAACTAACTAGGTTGTGACAAGGTAGTGATATTATGGACAGGAAATATTTTTCACTGATAGGATTTGAAAGTATAAAAAGAATAAACAATGTATAGAGCTGGCATGGGGATGAATCAAAAATGCTATGCAGATGAGCATGAAATTTTAAAAAAAAAGGCACTTGAAAAAAATTCATTTTAGTTATAAATAGCAGAGTTTATTTGCAGAATATCTGCACAGTTACGGAGCATTCATTGTACTATAAACAAATGAAAAACCTTCTCTTGGTTATTAAAAAAAGCTCCTAGATCAAAGAAACTTTCACCAGACATTATAGTTGGAGCTCAATTCTTCATCAGCTTGATGAACTATTGATTTAGATTTCACATTGTTTGGTCCACTTAAGCAATTGGATGTCACTTTTGCAATAATTGGACTCTTTTGTTTTGAGGTGGCATCCCATAAATCCTTTGGAAAGCAAATGTTTACGAATTGTACTACTGCTTCCATTCATTTAATACTGTGATCCCAGTTGAGTTCTAAAACTCATTTGGGGTTACGGATCAGTTTTTAATAAACAAGAAACCACTCTCCTGAGCTACAGAATTGGCTTCTTTCAGTATTCTTTTAAAACTTCTCGGTTTGCAGAGTTGATATGATGGAATTTTATCAGCTACCAAGATGTGCTGGATTGATTACAGCATATTCTTTCATTATTGCTTGTGTAAGGAAAAACCTTTTGCTGGCAATGCTATCAAAACTCTTCTGTAGAATTAACTGTACATAAAAGCAATTTTGTGATCTTCCCAAGATGTGCTGTAGAGAAAATGGCACATGTATATACTTTCAGTACTATATAGTTGATATATTTATTAGCAGTATGTTATGTGGTCACTTGTGTATTTCCTGATAGTTGTGATGCAACCATTCATGATTCATAATTTTTCCAATTCTTCTAAAATCTCTTTGCATTTTAAAAGAAGATATAATTTTTACACACCTCTGTATACCATCAATCATAGACATTAAAATTAAACTATTGCTGAATGTACTTGATTGGTAACTAGATTGTGAGGTGGTTATTTAATTAAATTAGTTCTTAAAAAAATTGAGAATAGATTATCTCTACTGTCCTTGTAGTAATATTTTTTCTGTGGTCTTTATTCTTTCTTTTTAAAGATTTTTTAAAAAAAAAAATTCCATACAACTTTCATTTGTATGAAATCTTGCATGATGTATTTTCCCCAAAAAAACCTATCCTTTTTAACTTGTAGATGTAGTTATACTAATTAGAAATTTTTCTTCTAGGCTAATTCACTTGCATGTCAGGGTAAATATGTTGCGGGATCAATTGATAGTCTGGCTTCCAAATCATCCAATTTTGTGCCAACACATGCTTATTAATTTTTTTTCTGCTTTGACCATAACTCTTCCCCCATTTTCTCTTTCATACTAATTTACTAATGCTAAAAATGCATGTTGTGCTAATTCTTCTAGCATTCTAAACTTTAATTGTACTTTTCTATACTGTTAAACTTAAGTCTCTTCAGTGTGTCTATTACTCTTTCCTCTTTTGTAATTTTCTGTTTTGTGTGCTCTTTTTGTTCCGTCCATGACATATAGGCCTGCAGTGAAGCCTCCCTGGGAAAGTATGGCGGTGGTGTAACAGGAGCCGCAGCTGCTGAAACTCTCTTCATCAAGGATCATGCATATTAAGTCAAAGTTGTTTTTATGTTCCTATGTTCCAGAACCGAAATTCTATCTACGCAAGAGACTTTATTTCCTTCTTTCACCTTTCATTGTGTTAAAAAGAAAATCCAAGATTTATCATTGTAAAATGTGTCTATTAAATGTGTTTAAACCCTATGTTGCATCTCAAATTCTTGGTGTGAATGTTTTGAGTGAAGTTGATTTTAGGGTGATTATTCAGTAGTATTATGACAGATTAATAACAAATGTGGAGATATATTATCTTGTTTGTTCTCTCAATAGGATATATTATATTCATAATCGTATTTTAAACATTCAATCGATGAATTACAATTGCTTTAAAAATAAATGAACCAATAAAGAAAATGAATGGTTTTTCTTTATGAATGGGTAAAATCGTATATTGAAAGATTTGAGAAGACTTTTTGAGAAATTGGATTTCTATGACTATATTAGAAAAGATTTTACCTACTTTATAGGGTGAAAAAAAATAAGTAGTTATATTTAATTCTAAATGTTTAATGCTTCAAGCAAAGTGTCTAAGCATATGCTAATTTTAAATTGAAAAGTATCACTTGATGATAGAACAATAGTAAAATAGTTCAGTATTTTATGTGTATTATAATATATCTTGAATAATATAACAAACTTAATTTTGAAATGTGAATGTACATTTGTGCTTTAAGCTCTAAACATTAATATTTGTTCTAAATTGCATTCAAATTATTTGTAAAAAAAAAAATCTTTAGTTCAGTAGTGTAAATATTTTCCATGGTGTATAAAATCTCTAATTTATAATTGGATAACAAGGTGTGTTACAGCAATAAATTGTGAAAAATGTTTTATTGGAAAATGTTTTGCTGTAATTAAACTCAAATCGTACTTGAATGAAAATGGATGTAAAAGAAATATAAATATCTAAATGAATGTCAAAAGCTGAATTTTAGTATATTTTGTGTAACATTTATTTTCAATTAAGTCGTTGTATTGGAATTATGTTACTTGGTGCTATATGTACATGCTAATGCTATTTATAGTTAAATCTATGTTTAGAATACGTTTTATTGATGTGTTCCATAAGATAAAATAAAGTTTTCTGTACATACAAATTGGTACTTCTTTAATGTAACACTGTTCCATTAATATGCTGAGAAAGTTTTTAATTTTACATAGTTATGTGTTTCAAACCAATATTTTTTCCAATTTATATATTGGCTATTTTGAAAAACAGACCTGTTCAAAAATAAGATTCACTGAAAGAAAACTGATTTGGGTTAGGTTTTTATCTTTTTCTTCTAAAAGATAAATCCATAACATTCATAAATTTGATTTTATTTTTAAACACATATAATTTTTCATTAGCTGATTTATTTTAGCAGCATAAAGATGTATATTTAATCATTTATTCAGAAAATCTTAAGTTGTAGAATGAAAAAATTGTACAAGTTGAAGTCATAAGGATAGTCAAAGTATCTGTATGAATTGAATAGTAAAACTATTCTCAACTTTGCTTTATTGTAATGGAATTTTTTACTGTTAAATGTTTGATAATTATGCTGACATCTATAAAATTTGATATTCACTTAATTAAAAACTGGAAAGGTTAAGATAAAAAACAGTTCCTTATCTTTTTGAAAGCAGATATTTTTTCTTTAAATTAGTGATACTAGACCTATGGCCTGCCAACCCTTTCTGAGTGGCCTGGTCATGACCCATTACACTAAGAAATTCAGTTACTGGAGAAAAATGTACTGCAAATTTAGCGGGAAGGTTTATCAAATGTCTATTTTGCTGTCAATTTGGTTTTTTTAATAATAGTATGCAAGTAAGAGGCTTAGTCATGAATGGAAAGAAAAAAAATTATCCCATAACTCAAATATTTATTTTTATGCATTTTTGCTGTGTTTGATCGAAAAGTTAATATATTATTTAAAATAGCCAAAAATGAGTTTTAATATTTTGATCAATTTTGTTTTTTCCCTTTATCCGCTTGTTGCAGCCAGCGTAAAATACCTGTCATGTGCATGCGGCCCGCCGGGAAAAAAGTTGGGAGTACCCCTGCTCTAAATAATTGATTTGCTAAATTGTTTGAAAAGTAGGATAAGAAATCTCGTAAAAATGAAAGAAATAGACCCTTTATGCTAAGAGATCTTATTTCAAACAAACAAAATCTTATCTATTCTATGGCTTTATGCAGAGTTTGAGGTCATGATTACTCTAGAATGTCTTAACTACCGTAAAATCCAGTGTATAATGTGCACCTTTACTTTTTCTGGCTGCATTTTCTATTTTTTGGCATATTCGCCATATAAAGCACACACCCTTTTTTATGAGGAAACCTAAAATGTATTTATGCAATGCTGTCATGTCTTGAAGGTATTTATTCAAGATCTTATCCCAGAGGCTTTTGAAAAAATAGAATTGTAGCTCTAGAAATGGGTCAAGTGGTAGTGTATTGTGCTTCCACACCACGGGTCTGGGTTCTATTCCCGGGCTGGGCAAGGTTGACTCAGCCTTTCTGCAGTGGGTTGATAAATGAGTACCAAGCTTGCTTGGGGACTTAAAACACTGAGGGTCTCGCTTCAGATTGACCACCTGCTCAAGCACCTCAGCACCAATGGTCACAGTAGGCCCTTATGGGCTGTTGCATCACTGAGTTTGAATTCTAGAAATATACAAAGTTCATAAGGTACGTCATTACTTTTAAAAAAACATTATTTCGATACATGTAGATGTCTTGGTTTTTTTATTTTTAAAGCTCGTAATTTTTATACCCAGCATATAACACTCACCCGTAAATTTCAATCTTATCTTTTGTGTATTTTATACGCCGGACTTTACGATATTTTGTCTAATTCAAAAAATTTGCAATGCTCACTTAAGTGTAGTGTTGAGCCAAGTTATATTTTTTTAAATGGTACAACAACATTAAACATTTCATGTTATTCCATGAAAATCATGACTCGTAGCCTAATTTTCTAAAGATGTTCATGAAAGTTAAATTATTAACTCCGAAAAATGAGAGAAAAAACTATGAAGAGATTATCAGCAAAAAGGATCATCCAGGATTTGAGCAGAAATTCAATTTGCTGGACAATTCAATGTGTAGTACTTGTAATCATATAAATGATTTAAAATATACGTCCAATACAGTAAATATCAGTATTTGAAAGAAAATCTGAATTACTTGAGCAATCGAATAGTTTAAATTACGATTAAGAAAAAAATACGTCAGTAATGTGAATAAGTTTTCCAAAATCAATGAAAATGAGAATATCGACTAAAATTAGAGAATTTATATATGTGAACACATTTAAACAAATACTGCATTATGAAAAAGTATTATAACATAACTTGCATACTGTAACTCATTTTTCAATTTATATACAAAATTGAATTTTTTTTATTCAAATGTTGCCAAGTGTAAAAATGAATACAATCTTTCTGATAACCCTATAAGAAGGTAACTTTTCCCCATTTGTTATCTTGTATACTACCTGCACTAACCTTTCTGAACATTTTTTGTTTCAAAAATGAGAGAGAAGATAAATGCATATACAGCATGTAATTGCTGAGACACAATTAGCTGCATGGCATTCACTCTCTAGGATGTCAAAATTCATGAACCATTTGTAAACTTTGAATCAAAGAAAAAAGTTGCATGAAATCTTCAAAAAGTATAGAAAAAAACTTTTACATTTACCGTGCACAAGTGATTGTATTTTTTAAAGTTCATCTTTTCAGTAGATCCATATACTAAGCCAATCCCCTTCCTTTATTTTCATTAATAAGTCAAAAAATTACACAGTATATGTAATTTCTTGATCTTTTTCTAACGATCTCATCAAATATTTCACAAACAGGGGATGTTGGATAGTCATAAGTAGAGAAGTGTTACTAGTTAAATTTTGAACTGGATGGGAGAAAAAAAATAACCTTTTTATTGAACAGAGAAATTTTCCCTCAATCAATATTCTGTAGGAATATCCTTAACGTTTAGGTCAAGTATCTAAAGATTTGAAGCAAATGTTTCTTGGTCCCGTTCATTTTGTAACTTGGCAATTTATAGTTTTTTTTTAAAGAAAACTAAAAAAAGTCCTGAAATATCTGACTTGCAAATATAGTTGCACTAGAAAACTGACACAACTTAAGTCGCACCAAATGTAATACTACAAGTGAACTCTAGAAATTGATCATTCAAGTCTCTTTTTTCATTAGAAGGAATGTAAGTTTCAAAACAATGTGATTGAGAAATATTTTTTAAATTATTTGTTCTCATATATTTCATAAAGATCTATTAAATTAATTTGAAAATTCTAATTACTACAACCAGTACTACCAACTTTTTTCAATAAGAAATAATATTGTTTAACTATAGATTCACAGCAAAATTGGAAATATGTGCATATATTAGAATTAATCAAGCTGAAATCAACGTACATCATGTTAAAAATTCAAACAGAGAACAAACTTTTAACACATCTCAAAACAATTAGTTACAGAATGCCCATGATCCTGAGGGTTCCAAGGTATTGAAAATTTCATACAAAGATTTTAATGCGAGAAAGTAGCAAATATATTGATTTTAAATTATAATGCATTTACGATTTCACATTAGTTAGAATTATTTTATTATGTAGTTTTAATTGAATTAATCATAATATAAGCCTAGTATTATATATAAGCTCTCACTAATTATCATAATTCCTTTAAATAGATAATTTCTACTTAACTTGCTCTGCTATAAAAGGAGGGACACTTAATAAAATACAAAATTTTTATTGAAGATTAAGTTACAATGTACCACTATTTACAAAGTTCACAGTTTTAATCTGATCCAGAATCTGAAGCAGCTTCATCAATTTCCATCTGAAAAAATATATATAAAAGATTAAGTACACTTTAAAAAAAATACTCAAAATGACAAATGTTAATATCTAAAGAGAAAATTCACTGCAGATCTGAAGTACATCAGTTTTATAATATTAAATGAACAGAATCGGAACTTCTTCATTGTCAACATGAAGGAAACATCTATATGAAGAATGGCGTTACACAAATATTAACCTTTACTGAATCCTTCCCCCTGAATGACATTGGATGTCTTGCTTTACACAATGTTTATAAATTTTTTTAATTTTAAAACAATTGATATAGTAATTTCAAACCCAGACTTATCTTCTGGTCGTTAACAATCAATAATGAAAGAATCAAGAATTAAATAATATTGTACCAGAATTTATTTTCTCTAAAGGAATATCACTGAATAATAATTATTAAAAAAATTTATTTAAGAAAACCATTTCAATCAAAAACAAAAATTTCATAATAATAAAAAATTTTAGGTTATTTAAATT
Organism: Trichonephila inaurata madagascariensis; assembly: GCA_019973955.1. Taxonomy (NCBI): domain Eukaryota; kingdom Metazoa; phylum Arthropoda; class Arachnida; order Araneae; family Nephilidae; genus Trichonephila; species Trichonephila inaurata. The sequence goes on along the minus strand of BMAV01016059.1, from coordinate 176,476 downwards.
TTACACAATATTTTATTTCTATCTATATTAAAAATTCCTTATACAATTCTTTCAAATACCTTTACATTTACAGTCCTTTAAAGCCAAGAATTATCTTTCTTTTCTTATTCACTTAATTTCTTTTTATTACCTCATATCACATTCGTTTAGTTTTAGCTTACATAGAACAACTCTATTCTATAATTATACCACCACTTTACATAATAAAATTTATTTTTATACTATTTACTAACAAAGAATTTTAATTCAAGATTGTGTTCCTATATCACCCAAACCCTCGTTGACTGACAGTAAAATCTTCACTCACTCTAAGATGAAAATTTAAATAAATCTAATTTATTAATTTTAAATATAATTGTTTTATGATTGATTTTTTGTGTCATTATGAATGACTAAATAATAATAAAGTAAATTTTTAGGGTAGAAAGGGAATAACACAAGAAGGAAATAAAATAACTCACTTTATCATCATCTGAATCGGATTCTTTCTTTTTCTTTAATGGTTTATCTTCACTATCAGAGCTGTCAGAACTGCTACTGATATATTCCTTACTTTTAAATGATCCAGGAGATTTAGTAGGAGATTTTGTTGACTGAGATTGTTTCTTATCTTTATCTTTCTTTGGTGTCTTTTGGTCTTTAGCAACCTTCTCTGCAGCCGCTCTGTAAAGAAAACAAAAGTCATTTTATTATAGTATCAAAAACCAATTTCATTCATTAATTATAACATATGATATACAAGTAATCTGTGATTGACATATATAAGTCTAAGTGTGAATATTCCATAAAGATAACTATACATTTTAAATGGACAAAGAAAAATGCAAAAATTACAATTACCGAAATCAAGTTGTTTTTTTGACAGAATAACTTGACTGATTATACAATCTATAATCTTTAACTAAAAAAAATTTGGGTCATGATTCTTTGTCTATCAATTTGTTCCTATCTCTAATATTAATAAGTAGTCTCTAATAGTAACTCTTTAATAGTAAAAATTTGTCTAATCAAAAAAGTTATTTTACATTAAGAAAAAGGACTTACAATTTTCATTGTATGAGAATCAATGAAACATAATTCAACACGTCATAAAAATACAATTGTCTTTACTGCGAGATGGAGTATAAGAGATATGTATATAAGTAAAAGAATTTTTTAATAAAGATAAAATCAAAATGCTAATGTTAGCTAACCACTTCTATTAAGATTTTTTTTCATATAATCTGAAAATTATCAGAGAAATCTGGAAACCGATTGAACCTCAGTTAAAACTAGTTTAAGTAAAAAAAATATTTCACAATAGAGTCCCGAAAACTCAGATCTTGATAACCAGGTCGCACCCTTTCAAGTGGAAAAAACTAATGTGCAGATCTGTTCAAAATGTTGAAAAATGCTGAAGACATTAAGGGGTTGAGGACATATGTACAAACTATTGAAATATCACTTAGTGAGGGACTACTGAAACCACCTTTCAGTATTTTGAGCAACAAGGTATGTCGATAATGGATACTGTTCTTTTGTCATCTTAGCAATGAAACAGTAAAATGCAGTGTGCAATACAGAAGATAACAGGACATTACACATATCTTTAAAAAAAGTAGCCACTTTAGTTGGTTACTTAGTTTTCATTACATTTATGCCTTCATAAAGTATTTTTCTGAGGTGTATTACTGAATACTATGTTTTCATTAATTTTCTTTTCCTGTCGTAAATGCTCTATGCCTTAATAAAGTATGTACTTTTTCTTTGTTTAAGGGTATTTGGGCAGTTTATTTTCTGTTATATTCTCAAGCAAACAATACATACAAGTGCAGTACAATATTTTCTGAGGAAATGCTTGTTTTATGCTTTTTTTAATCCCATTCTCGCTAACCTGGCATTTTCCTAAACTTGGGCCATTCTTTGGTCTACATAAGAGGGAGTTTAGGAACTCTATTATATCACTCACAATTTTTGGTACACTTTGAAATCAGATTTCTGAAACTAATATTTTTTAAAACCAATATCTTATACTTACGATTTGCCACTTTCTTTATATTCTTGCATAGCCTTTTCATATTCTTTTTTCAATTCAGCAGCTTTTTCTTCCCATTTCTAATTAAAAAGAAGAAATCATATATAAGATGAAAGGAAATAATTCAATCTCTCAATACTACTAAAAATATATTGATGTATAAATGACAAGGCACTCACACTTTTATCTGTAGTTTCTTTCCACATCTCTCCAGCTCTTTTGGGGATTTCTTTTATTGTTATTCCAGGATTCTCCTTCTTGATTTTTTCTCTCATATCACCTAAGAATAAAATGAAAGCAGAAGGAGAGCGTTTTGGTTTGTTTTCATCCCTCTCTTTCTTCTGTCGTTTTTTACGCATTCCAGGTTCTTTCTGTAAATATACAGCAAACATAATTTTTAGAAATATGTATTCAATCTGACTATTTTTTATTAGGAAAAATTAATTAAAATATTGATTCTAAATAATATAGACCATTCAAATGATAAACCGAAAAATAACAGTTCAAACTAAATAAATAAAATAATGAACTAAAATAATAACATTTATTACACTATACATAAAATATCATGTTATCTGCAATACACTGAGTAATTTGATTTTTAATAAAAGGTTTTAAACTTTAAAATTTCATAATTTTAATTACCTGCAAAATGGATTTCCTAACTAGTAAATCATGCAGTTATTAAAACTGGGTATGAGAGCAGTTTTACAAAAAAAATAACACAAAAAAAATATAACTTTTCTCTAAAAAGCAAAATTGAAATACTTAAAATATAATAAATCTAAAGGGACAGGGAGAGGGAACTTCTTGTTTTGAACATGTTGCAGTGATGTTTGTATGGAGAGGATGGGGTTTGGTGGAAGGGGTGAGAGAGATATTTGTGTTCCCGCCTGTCTCAGTCTCAAACATGTTGTGGTTGAGGCAGTAGAGCACTTTTACAGTTTAACGGTCAGTCGGAGATTGCAATGCGCCTTTCGTTGTCACTTCGATATTCCTCATCAGGTCGTGTTCCTGATTGGAAATGTGTTTTAAAGAGGATGGATGCCTTCTGTGCAATGGGGAATGACTTCAAAGAAAGGGAAGGACCTTCGACACTTGAAAATGTGGAACGAGTTCATGTGTCAATTCAGACCGGTATGTGACAATAATCCAACAATTCTTCTAACCCATTCTCCAAGAAAGGGATCTTGTCAACGTGTGGTTACAACAAGAAGGAAGCACAGCCAACACCTCCAGGTTTACCATGGGTATTTTAAGAGCAGCCTTCCCAGAATGACTGACCTCCCTGCAAGGGGACGTAAACTAGCCTGCATGCTCACCCAATTTATCCCCTCCTCATAACTTCCTGTGGGCTTATCTCAAGTTTCTTTTTTACAAAGATCTCTCCAAGATCCTGGAACACTTATGGGACAACATCAGAGCCAAAATGGATATTATCCGAGTCAATGTGCTTGAAAAGGTGACTCAAAGTTTTCGAAATCACCTGCATCAGTGTAATGATAGTGGAGGGTGATATTTGAAAGACATTGTGCTTAAAACTGTGTGAATTCAAAGTTCCATTGTTATATGGTAGGCAGAAAATAACAAAGTCAAATAACATGTAGTGTGTTTTATTACATTTTCAATACAGGAAGTTCCAGGGCCCAACCTTTTCCTAAATTAAAAGCTCAGTTTCAGAATTAATGGTATATTATCTATTAAATAGCTGTGTCCAAACCTCTCTGGGACTTCTTTTCGAGTAGAAAAACGCTCTAACGTATTATATTTTGACTTTGCAATTTTACAAAATGCAACATCCTATTATTCTACTAATTTCTGTTAGAATTAATTTATTTTTCTGCTAATAATTAAATCTCATTTTCTAATGATGAAAATTGTTTATCTACTTAGTAAAAACAATAAATTATGTTCCTAAAGAAAATATGCTCCAATTTATTATTATTATTATTCCATGATTTTAGGTATTGTCATAATGTAAATCCTGGATTAGTTAATGGAAAAGAGAGAATTATATAAATTTAATAAGTTTAAAGAATACCATTTACTTTTTCATTAATCATATAATTATGAAATATTTCATAGATGAGGAAGTACAAAATTACAGGTTGATTTAAGCTTTTTTGACATTTTTAATATCTTTATCTTTCTAAACAAAGTAAAAGCAAACTTAAAAAAAAAATTCTTAAAGTTTAAGCACAGTATAAAAGCCAAACAATCAAAATCTGAAACGTTTGGGAACATGTATCCCCTTGCAACAGAAAGCCTCTCTTTTCCTCCTTTATTTTGTTTTATACTTACTACTGTCTTAGCACTTTTAGACTTTTTAGGTTCTTTGTGTTTTTTCTCCTTAACCTTTTTAGGAGCTTCTTGTTCATATTCATCTCCAGAGCTTTTATCAGAACCTTCTTCATCATCATCACTATCAGAACTAGTTGGTGGATTGCTGTCGTATCTATAAAACAATGAAATAGAAAAATCCAATCAGAAAAATTATATCAATTACATTGGTCATTGCTGTTGCTAATGCCACCTGTCTGATGGTCAGATCGAGATCCACAAAATTCATCGTGGCAAAGGGCTAGAGATTAAGTCTGTCATTAGTTGTAGCTTTGAACACTTTACAAGTGACAGTACTGTACTTTCTCACTTCCACCCCAACTTTGAGGAAGAACACCCTGGGGGTAGTCAGAGGACCCCACCACCAACCTCACAAGAAGACTTGCTGCTCAAGTGCTATTTACTTACTTCCATGCCTCAAAGGCACTATATATTTACAAACATCCGTGCCACCTCCGGGATTCGAACCCAGGCCCTATGGCACAGCAGTCAGCATCTCTAGCACTATACCAGATGGGCATCATTATTTAAGATAAGTAATATTATTAAGTTCAAGTAATTGAATTGATAATAAGAAATGTTATAGTAATGGATTCAGAAATGGTTAATTCCTAGAATGGCACTGCCATAAAGCATTACATTTTGAAAAAAGATAATTTATGTAACTCCTGTAAAATGCAACTAAAAACTAAGTTTATTTTGAAAGGTATATAAAATAATTAATTATAAGAGTAATTTTTAAACTGATTGGCATTGTTATACACTCACTTTTTTCTTGTCTATAAATATTATTTAAAGCTGAAGTCTGAATTTTTGTTTAAATATTTGTCACTTACTAATATACTAATTGAGCACCAAAAATATTTAAAGAGTGCTGAAAGTTTTGGCATTTTTGTACTACAGCTATATAATCGCCTACTGTAATACATTTAACAATTTTCAAACATGATTGAGACATGAAAATGTGCTGCTGCCTAACTGAAATTTTATAATAGCATTCTTTAAAAGAACCATTTACATTAACTATCCAAGAGCATTAAGGATACCCTAGGTTCCATAATATGAATTCATTTGCATATTTATTTATATAAGTTGAGCTTAAATTAAATCTTTTGCATCTTACATAAAGTCATACTTTTTTTTAAAAAAAAGTATGACTTTATGTTTAATTCTAAAAAAGTAATGAATAAAACTAACTCCTCGGCAACTTCGCTTCCACTCTCTTCAGGTGCAAATGATTCATCGGACGATTCTTCATCTGTTGATCCACCACCCTCTTCTCTTTCTCTCCCTTCTGCTTTGACACGTTGCAAATATGCATCTGGTTCATCTTCTTCATCAGAATCAACCAAATCTTCTTTGTATGTCGGCTTTTCTTTTGTACTCTTTAAAAACAATGCAAAAATAATAAAAAATTTATGAGAGCTATACATATATATATAAATTACCTATATTAAATCCTTAACATAAACACACAAAATAGAATTTGGTGCATCTGAAAAATACCATTTCATTTGATACAACTAAACAATTCTGGGGAAGTTTAGAGGAGATAATTTTAATTTGAAATTTATATTGCGAAATAACATTTAATCAGATTGAAGGGGGCAGTCAGCATCAAAACAAAACAGAATTGATGCCCAATTGATTCTAGATGGCAGTTAATGTCTCAGAGTCTACAATGACACATGAAATGAAAGACAATTATAAGTAAAAAGTGTTCGTGTTTCAGACAGCATAGTGCAAAGACAAAATTTAGTACACTGAAACTATAAAGTAATGATGGTATGCATCTAGAAATGTGTTACAAGAAAGGACATACCAATCCCAAGTTGCAGTTCTTGATGCGTAATTTCTTGGAATTAACAAAGTCAAACAAACGTCCATATTCTTCTCTGAAAACAAAAATTAAAAAATATACATAAAAATAATACATATTTATTCTGTGACAATTTTTATAAATCTAATATTAGTATTTTGGCATTTATGTATAAAGACAAATAAAAATTTAGAATAAAATTCTAAATATTAATTTAATTTTAAAAGAAAAAAAATATTGCAATTTTTAATAAAAACAAAAATATAACTTAAGGAATTTGTAGTTCTCTTAAAATAAGCATTTTAGGGTTGTCTTTCATGAATGTTAAAGATAAATTTGGTAATTTGTTTTTTAGATTGAGAAAAAAATTCAATGAATAATGTTACAAATTTAGACTTTATTAGAGGTAGTAGGTATGCTTTTTCAAAGTATTCATTAATGTTTCAATAAATCTATTTCTAGTACAAAATATACTTTATTCATCTCATGTACTGTACTGCTTAATTATTATTTAATCAAACCTGTTAAAATAATATTTGTAAAATATTCCAAAATTTTGAATTATTCCTCATTTTAATAAATGAATTCAAAATTAAAATTAAAAAATGTATTTAAAAACACACACAATTTTCTATCTTCTCTTTTTAAATTACATATAGGGAGGCAAATCACTTTAAAATTTACAATCAAAAGTGAAAAAAAAAAGTTTTCATTTTAATTGAAAGAAGTAATGAATATGTGCAGTAATTAAAGCATTTAAAAATAAACTCATTACAAATTCAGAATCAATATTCGCTTGACTACATGAAATGTGGAATACTTACTTTTCGATGCTGCTGAATGTGTGAACCATACCAGTTTTTATTTCAATTTCAAAATCAAATGACCTAGTACTTCCTCCACTCCTAGCAAAATTAACACAAGCTATCTCATCAAATCGAATATGTACAGGTGGTTTATGAACATATATTAATCCACGTTCCAGGGGGTACAATAAACCATTTCCAGCACGGTATGAACATGTAATAGCTTGAGTTCCACTATGGCTAAAATGAAATATTAAAATAATTATCATAAAACATTTGTTAATATTTTATCATTTGTTGTAATAAAGCAGCTGGAAGAAAATTTTACAAATAAAAATTTGTTTTCATTTAAATACAGTACTAACATTCTCCTCTCTAGATCAAGTATAATTTCATTAAGTTAAGTATCAGAAAATAATTTAAGATCCTTATGACTATTCAAATGAAAAAAGTAGTAAAACAGTTTAAAAATTGTTCTCTTTTGAGATTTTTGAACAAGCGAGAAGCACATTTAAAAGCTATCTAAACAAACTTCAGCCTTTCTATTTTAAAAAAAAAAATGTATATATTTTGCTTGTCTTCTTACAATAATCTCAAACATTAAAAAAAAAATAACAAAATTTAATCTCCGTAATGTAGAAAGCCCCATTAAAAAGATTTATAATTACAAACATATGGTTATTTCACGGCATTAAATGTCCATCATATTCAAGAGTAAAGGAAGTATAATAATATGAAACGGTAAAAGGGTGTTCTAAGCATGTTGCTGGCATTCTGGGATGTAGGGAAAGGGGGATGTGAATTGTGGAAAATTGACGCTTAATTTACATGAAAATACAAATAAATTTGCAAATATTTATCAATGATGTATTCATTAATACCTTATCCATCAATAATGCTTTCAACTATAATATGTGACATATGGCTATGCTTTATTTCAGAGTATTGCTTAACTTAAATATTTTAATTTTATTAGTATGTTATTGTTTTAAGAAATGGGCCAGGTTACACTTATAAAAGGAGTATCTAGCATTAATAATAACAAAAACTTGCAAATTATGTTAGAAACAAATATATATGTTTAATGGAAAGGAACAAAGCATTTTTTTTCTAACTATAAAGAAAAATAAGAGAAAATTTTCTCTACAATATGTTTACAAAGCATTTTATTTGGAAAGAATAACAAATCATTTAATTGAATAAAATTAACAGCCTTTAATAATAAAAAAGTAAAAATTTTACAGATATTTAAAGGTAAGTATGCAAAAACTTTTAGTTAATCAGTTTAGTCAAAAGAAAAAACTAAAATTAGATTGAGGGATGAGAAAGTAATTTCTAAACACTTTGCATATATAAATAAGAGTGCAATTTTTGCAGTTTTAAGAATGATAAATTCACTTTCATGCGAATATCTTTTAAATAATAAATACCCTTTGAAGGATCCAGGAACAGTAATTTTCCTCTGAACAATAGCTTTCATAACTCTGCTAATAACTTCAAATGTTGGACCAGACATTTCTTTTTGAAGCCTATCCTCATATTTCTCTTTAATATCTTCTCTATAAAAGAAAAATAATTTTAAAATATTATACATATATAAAAAAATATAGACTGAACAAAATTTGTATAAAATTATCTCTTACAGTTGAAATGGAAAAAAACTATATTAACATAATAGATGCAAAAAAATTTCTTATCAGAATTCATAAATTTTGTTAATTTATTTGAAAACAAGAAGATTCATACTCTGAGAGGCTCAAATCAACAGTGATTTCTTCTTCTTTGCTGAATAATAATATCAAGAACTGGTACCTAGTCTGACCTTGTTTTATTGGAGGATCCAAACTTAACTAAAAAAAAAACAACAGGTTAAAATTATATTTTAAAATAAAAGAAAGAAACAATATCCATACAAAATTAATATACATATTAAAAGAGCAGGCAAAAATAATAATGCAATTAAATTGTCATTATTTGATACAGTGATGAAGTTTAATGTTTTATTCTAAAATGGCATTATACATTACTGGAAGAGGGTGAGAAAGATAAAAAAAATTTAAAGGCCGTTATCACAAACTGTTTAAAAAAAAAAAAGCACTACAATTTAAATACTTTTCTAGGAGGGGTAGGGATGCTCTAACATTAATATATTTCGGATATACTATCAAACAAAAAGTAGCACAAACATGTTTCTGTTTTGCTATTTATTTATTTTAATTAGTATTCTTTAAAGTACAGAAAAAGTACACAAAAATATCTCTATTTCTTCTCCAACGCTACATTGATAGATGGATATTTTCACACATAAAAATTTATACGAATATAGAAATATTACTATGTTTAAACTTACAAATTAAATTATTGAAGAACATCTGCGCAAAGATCAGGCATGAATTTTCATATTCAATAAACTACATTAACATGACCTTAACAATTATATAAGTTCAATTTGTATAATTTATTAATTTCTCTAATAAACATTTCTCAAACTTCATATGAATGCAACTTTTATACTGAGATTATAATAAAAACATTACAAAATGAACATCATTGAAATTAAAGTCATATTTGAGCATATTGTTGTTCTTTTTATATTAAAAACAAACAAATAATCTTTTTAAAAAATCAGGTAAATTCTTATTAACTCACCACAAAAAACATTTGACGGTTATCTTTATGAGGTAACAAAAACAATCTCAAAATAGTAGTAAGAGGTATTTTATAATCAAAAGTTTTTCCGTGAAGTTGAATGAAAGTTGGGAAAACTTTGATGTCATATCTTCCTCTAGGAGTAAGACATTGCAGTTCTTTAAAGGTAACAATTGCATCTCCAGTGGCTTGAATAATACTTGCTTTAGACAACACATTATCAACAAATGCTTGCACTGGATCAATTGAAGAGTTGGGATCAGTTGGAATGTGAAAACGAAGTTCCATTAGAGAAACGGGTACATCATCATTTTGATGGAACTCCAAAGTTACTTCATTTTTAGCACTTGTACAGTGAGAAACATTTGTTAATGGAACTTCAAATGCTGTGCTTTTATCAACATCAAAAGAAAGAACTGATCCTGCAATACAAAAATGTGATGACTGCATTACAATAATTTATTTATTAATTCTATATGAAAAATTTATAAGGAAATATTTCAGAAACATTAAAAATTATTTTAGACTAGTAATTCTCAACCATTTTTTTCTGTTGCGGTGCATTTTCAAAAATTCCAAAATCTGGAAGCACACGAACAACAAAATAAGTTTCAAAGAATTTTACTTATCTGCAATACATTATGTAAAATGGTTTATGATAATAAGTTTCAATGTTAAATAAAATAATATGTACAACAAAGACAAAAAATTGTTTATTTAGTAATTATTTAAAAATTAATTACAAGAATACATTTAAAAGTGAAATTTGAGCTTGATGACTTTTGATACTTTTGTTTGCATTTGGTCGTAAAAATGATAATGCCTCTCTTATTTCATCATCTACATTTAAAAGCCTCAATCTTTTTTACATTTTTTACTATTGAGAATCTGAATTCACGCAAATAAAATGTAAATAATGATCACAATATTTTTAAAAAATTTTCGGCTATTATGAGAAAATAGCTTGCAATTTTAATCCAACATGAATTAATCGACTCTTCCAAATGTTTTGAAACTAAATCTCAATTATTACAGAGCAAAATTAGTTTTCTCTCTTCTTTCAAAGTTAATTTATATACAGATGCATCCATACCCATCTATATAAGAAAAGATAAGTTAAATATACCATGAATACCCTTAATTTATTTCTATAAAACAGTAGAACGATTCAGTTCATATCCCCATAGATAAAAATTGAAAATTGGCAGCACACAAAAGTGCCATGGCACAGAGGTTGAGAGTCACTGTTCTAGACAATTTTTTTTCAATAATCAAACATAGAAATTTGTTAATTCGCGACACTCATACATATTTTTTAATACGATAACAAGATATGTAATTTTGCACCGACTTACTTATTTTGTATTGCTCTTCAATACACGATTCAGTTAAAAGTATTAAGGAGGAATACAAGCAAGTAAAAAATAAACTCTGTAATGGGCCATGATAAATTTGAGTCACATTCATATTTACTTTAATGTAAGGGAAAAAATCCAAATGCAATATAAATACAGCATTTAGTAAACTAATTTACTTAATAACACCAGAATTTCACGTTTGAAGTACAAATATGTTCATAAAGGGGGATGATGTTGAATTAAAGCAAATCTTGGTAAACTAAATCTTTTAAAACATAATTTAGATTTTTACTCAATGTAGTGTTATGATGGACTGTTTATTAATGTCGCACTCTAAAGCAATATGCGAACTATCAGCCCCAAATCTGGCATTCTTTAACCACACTTAAGTCATGAGGATGACATTTGAGCTGGCATTTTACTCTAAAACTTTCACACCAAGTCATTTATAGGACTTTGAGCTTTTAACATTATTAGTGGCCCCAACAATCCACAACTTGACAGAAACAACAGCCATGAGTTTGTGACTGAATGAATGAATATTAACGTCGTACTATTCAGCTACTCTAGGGCTTTTGGCGATGGGCCTTGTAATTTTGAACCATGGTCAAGTGACAAGGACGACACCTGAGCTGGGACCCCTCTTTAACTTTCACACCACATGAGTTTCCGACAAACGGCAACTATTGTGGCCCTGCTGCTATGAACTATGATAAGAGAATAATATTTTAAGTGAATTTCTCACTTTCCAACTTAAATATCTTGCAGCATAAAGGATAAAAGGTTCACTTTAATTGGCAACATGTACAGTAACAGTTCTATGTTTTAATTATTTAATCACTAATATTGATTTATATGGTGTATCCACTCTTTTCATTGGTATCTTATAGAGTAACTTTTGGCAGTGTATAACAAGTCACTTCCATTGGTGCAATATGTCCATGAAGCCCTTTTTATAAATCAGGACACCGATAAAAATATAAAACCTTATATAATTTTAAATTAATAAAAATTTTATAATTTTAATAAATTTATGTATTTTTGCATAAATGTATAGTTTTCAGCTATTGAAAAAGGAGAGACAAATTCAAGAAGATAATTAAAAAGTTTTTTAATTATTTCATCTATATTGGTTTGAACATAAATAGACAGATAAAATGACCTATATTACTTTGATTAAATCCAACAAAAAAAATTTTTAAAAAGAAAAGAGCAACAATGTTTTTAGATTATAACTACATATTTTAATAATGAATTTCAGAAACATATATAGGAGTTCATAATTTAACTAGTTAACATTATGGTGTAATATTTTTTCTTCGAACTTAACTGAAGCAGTTTTTTGAGTACACACAATAATAATATATTACAATAATAAGCACTGAATTTTTCAGAGAGAGTATATGATTTTAATGTAACTTATATATACCTTTATAAATACAAATTACATGTTTTTTAAATGTATGTATACAGAACTTAACAATACTTTTCTTGTGGATATGAAAACAATAAATAAATATGTGTTGCATACAAAAATAAAACCTATCCTATACTTTTTCAAAAAAATTTTTCTTTCAAAAGTACAGAAAGTTTGGTTATAAACAAGATGAAAAAATATCTTTAAAAACCAAAATTTGAAAAATAAGAATGGCAATTTAAAAAGTACTAAAATTATTTGACATAGTCAGATGTTTAGCCAAAGGAGCGAAAATCTTTTCTTACCTTGAAATTTAGCAGTTCCCCAATTCCATCCCTTCAAACACATTTCTTTGTTCTTTAGCTCTTTTTCATAATTTGTTTGAAAAAATTTTCCCAATTTGTCATGGTCCTTTAAACAAATAAATACAAATGGATTTATATACATGCATAACCAATATTTATTTTATGAAGCTAAATTTATATTTAAATATTTTGCAAAATAGCTTTTTCAAAAGATCTTTAAAAAATATAGGCATTAGCTTTATAATTTGCTCATAATTAACTGTTAATGCTATATTTTTTAAAAAAATTATTTGTCATAAAATTTTTTGATTTATATTAATTTTTATTAAAAGTGCATAGATTTAAAATATTAGTGTTATGAACCATTTGTTAAAATTATTTTCATAGCATATTTTCCGTGATTTATGGAAATATGTTATTTGTTCTTAAATGGAAGCTAAAGGTTTTTCCGACATAATTTAGATTAGGCTGCTAGTTTGATATCACAGGGCATGCGCAAAGTTGTCTATATTCGCCAAGATGGGCGATAACATATAATAGAATTTATTTTTATTGATTTTTTACTGCGGTAACTCTATTCATTTCAGACGATTTTAATTCTATTTCCTTAAAACATTAACCATTTTCATTGCATTCGAATTATTTTATTAATATTCGTTATTCATAATAATTGTTTTTTATTATATTTGTTTATAAATATTTTACATATTATGTTATTTATTTATAACTATTAGTATGTTATGTATTGTTACGAATTTTGTGTAAATAGTGTAAATAATTTGTAATTGACTGTTTAATGCATTTATATTACTCTATGCTATATTTACTTCATGTTAAAAATGTGCTACTCACAAGCAATGCCGCCCCTTACGTTATAATGGTGATTCAATGAGAACTCGGCGAAATCTTGCCGCTAGAGCCAAGTTGGCCACAATTTTGGCGTCATTGGCGACCATGTTGGCGAGTTCAGAACCCTCTGGAATCTTCTAGAAAGTAGTAGATCTCTCCACTTGTGTCACGTTCAATGACACGAGCTGTTATATTTCTGGAAGTTTCTGTCGCGCCTATAAAAAGATGCTCGCCTGAACGGCGAGGAGTCTGGATTAAACCAGTGAGTAGTGAGGATTGTTTTGACTAGCGATTAGCTTGGCTGTGCTTGTGAATAATCTTTACTTACGTGTATTTTTAAACACTGTTATTGTGTTTGATTGCTGTTGAAGGTGTGAAGACCTTTGGATATTTACTCTGTGAATATAAGCTGCTGGTCTGTATTTTAAAGGATTGGATTTTTGATAATAAATTCGCATCACTCTTAAAGAACTGTTTATTTTCTTTGTGATTGTTTTGCATAAAATCCCCGAACCCTCGGATGTACGTAACAGTATATATTTATAATTTTTATTATTCATTTCTAATTATTATGTTACTTATTTATAATTATTCTTATATATAATAATTATTAATAAATCATACTATATGAATATTATATATAATTACTATTAAATTATATTATAAGATTATTATATACAGCATAATATTATTAGTAGTACTTGTACCTTTTTATTATATTTTATTGGTATTCATTATTTATTATTTGATCTTGGTTATTCTCAATATTCTACATTCTTCATTTGAAATATATATTTCAATGTTTTTCAATACAATTCTTCAAAATTAACCTCCCGACGATTTGAAACCGCTAGGTGGACATCTTGAATTCCATTCCAGGGACAATAAGCGGTGCTTGGCATGATTCTTTTATCATGCCAAGCACCTGTGATATCAAACTAGTTCCTAGATTAGATATACTTATCTTACACAAGTTTACTTAAATTACTACTCAATTAATGTTGTGTTTTTTATTTAAGTGTCCTCATTCATCACATAAAAGTATCTATTGTACAACATAGACACTATCACTAAAAAAAAATTACTTACAGTTTCAGCAAAACCAGCAAAACGATACATATTTCCACCCTGGAGCATTATGCGAAGACCTTGTGCTGCTGCTAATCTCTGCCATTTAATACTCTCTATTTCTGACGATTGGATTTGATCCACTTTACCGGTTTTATTGTTTTTGAAGATTATGGTCTGATTTGTAAGTTTGAGACGTCCAGGGATCTAAAATAAAATATACAAATTATAAGGTTAACTTACATGAAAATTTTTTGATGATTTAATGCTAAATTTTACTATATGCAGAAAATTAGTTGACATTTCATAACATGATATAGAAACACACACAAACACTATTTTTCCATAAAGTATACCACAAAAACACTTTGTGTATACATATATAACTCACTAATTGACCAAAAAGTCTCTTGAATATAATTTTAGGAGGAACCAGGAACAAATCAAATATTATATATATTTTTTTAATATTGGAGACAACACAAATTAACAATATACTTTGTTTTGAAAATAAAACTCATTTTCACAAAACAAACTCATTTTATTTGAAATTAAAAAAAAAACTAAAGAAATAAAGGGCTGAAGACATTCAGTTAATGTTTTCATTAATTCATTTTGGGAGGAAGGGAGCTAAGTTTTGAATACCACTTGAAATTTTTTTTTGACCGGATTGGTTGTTTCCTTTTCTGACAAGAGTTTGAGTAAATAAAATTCTAAGTTATGATGAGGCCTAAGTTCATGCCTTTTGTTGTGCCATTTTAGCCTTTCTTATAGTCAATCAATATTTGTTCTGTGTGAACACTACTTTTTGAATTAGCATAATGATATTAAGGATCAACTCCGAAATGTTTTAAAATCTTCCTTTTCTATAGTTTGTGGTTAAGGAATAGTCTTTCCATAAATCAGTTTGAAACTTGAATAAGAAAATATTTTTTGGTTTAACTCAGGAGAAGTCGCACACTCGATACTAATGTTTGTGATCTGTGGGGAGATGCCTGGATTATTTGAGAAAAAATCCAATCAAACTGAACAAAAATGTTTTTAACGTGTGTAACAAATCAAAAATTTTTTACTAACATTACAGGAATAATATTTGCAAGCAAAACTGTCATATTTTGTTCAAGTTATTGCAGTTTTATTGTCCTTAGATAATCAACAAATAGCATGTTGGAACTTTTTCTTGCTTATGCTTTTTTGACAGAGCACTGTGAATCTTGTGGTACACTTGTGGTTTCATATCTTTTTTGATGAAGTTCTTTAAGCAGCATTTGCAAAATATTTTTTTGACTCAAACCTAACATGTTCAATGCTTTTCTCAAATTTACTTCTGCTTTCATAATTACCTTCCATTATTTCCTTGCTTGATCAGTTTCTTTTTCTGAAGTTTCAACTTCCTCCAATAGAGATTGTAGATGCTCCATTTCTTTTTTACATTCTGTTAATTTACATTTATAAACCATAATAAATCATACAACACAGCAATCAAAACCATTATGTCATTCAAGGGGAAAAAGTAGCCTGTTCATCGAAAATATTTTGGAACAAATGTGGTCACATAGGGAACATTGTCACCCCAAATACCTTAAAGACTATAAAAACACTTGTCATTCTTAAAAAAGAGGGTGATATGTGACAAATACATTTTAGTTCTAATGAAGACTGTCATATAGAAGGATGCTGACAAGGTCATTGGTAAAAAAAAACAGTTTTCCCAGAATTTCAGATTTTGTGAGCCTGAGGTGACTGTGCCCTATGTGACCTCTTCCAGGTTAACTGCACACACACACACACACACACACAGTTCCCACCAAATATTCATTACTTTGATAAAACATGCCCTGAATTGATCTTCCATTTCATAAATACACTCCAATATATTTTTCAATGTCAAATCATACCCTCTTTTGTTTGCTGATGTTCTACCTAGTTATAGATACACATTTTACATAAATGACTGTTCAAACACAACTGTGTTATGACTCATGTCTTACAGCTTCTCATATATTTCACACATATCATACTTTTGAATCAAACATAAATTAATTTTAAAACATTAATAAAAGATAATCTTGATATTTCAAACTATTTATTCATGTATATCAGTTTTGTTGTGACATAAAAGGATAACTCCATCAAAATCCATCTCTAAATATAACTTAATTTTGTGTTTTTTCTCACCAAAATACATCAGTAGGCTTTTCTTGGAAAAATATGTCTTATTCCTCAGTTGTAAGCAAGCTTTAAAATTTAATTATAATAAGCCTAGTGAGTTTAAATTTCAGTAAATTCAATGTGAAAGTAAGTTAAATTCTACTTGAATAAATAATACTTGATAATTATCACCTGCACATGGCTAACATAACTGTACCCTTCACAGGATCAAAATGAAGTTTTCGTTTTCTACGCAAGATCTGACAAGCTGTTCTGAATTCTTAAATAGCTATGTAATTTTTCTAAATTAGTTTCTAATATCTTTAAAAATTACAGGGAAATTTATTATCTTTTTTGCAAAGTATATCTTAACAAAAACATTTAATAAAATTTTTTATAATACATACATTTTCAAGTTCTATAATTAAGGTTAATTTTTATTATCAAGAAAACCCACAAATGGTAACTATAAAAGTATAAATTTATACGATAATAGTGAGGAAGTAATTGCTGAATAAAGTGACATATTCCTAGAATTCGTCATTCAGCAAATTAAATTAATTTCTATAATTTATAAACAGTACTTAAAAAAACAAAGCATAAATTATAACAATGCTCCAAGTCCAAACAAAAAGCAATACCACTTGCAGTATGAATTAGATATTTTTTGCAGGAACACTCAAAAGGTTAGAACATATCTTTTATGTACTGTTAATGATATTTTAAAATCCTATAAAAGTATATTAAATATAATTTCCAAAGTAAATACAGGCCATCAAATAAACTAAATACTAGATATATTTATTTTTTAAAAAATGGCATTTCAACATGTTATAAATAGCTCTTTTCACTAAAATGAAATTTAAAGTAAATCCAAAAAGAAAGAAAAAAAGAATCTATTCTCATTGTTGGATTTATAAAAAATTGGATAAAAGTTGGATAAAAAATTAAAAAGATGGAATTATACATGGAATTATGTGCATAGTTAGTAAACCTGAAGATTAGTATTTCTATGCAGCATAAAAAGAAACTAGGAAAAATAGTTTAAATTTCATAGTCAGAAAAATTTCCTGGTACTTACGTATTAGCGTCACTGCAGCAAAATTGACACCACACGAATTGAACCTTGATATCAAAACAACAAAGATTCTAACATGTTTTATATGAAAAAATACAAAACAATTAGATTCTGAGGGTAAATGGTGCAATTCGCGTGGTGCCAATTTGGCTTAAATTAGGCTAACACATAAGTACCAATTTCCATTCAAAGAGAAAACAAAACCTGTTTAAAAATTCAATCTTCAAAAAAATAATTAGTACTTAAAGTAAGTGTGTATGAATACACTTGTAAATAATAAACATGTTTTAGCTTTGTATGTTCTCAAATTTTACCCACATGGTTGTGATACTAAACAAATATTGAACTTAGCTCACAAATAAATATCAAAAGAAAGTCTGATAAAACTTACACATAGTCTCACATTTTCATGCATAAGTATTTTTAAATATCTTGCCTTTATCTCATGAACCTACATAAAAATTCAACAAGATACTTATGAACTACTGTAACCATATGAGTAAGAAATCAGTATTAAAGAATGCACCTAATTATGATGACTAATCACCAGTACTTCATAGAAATTATGAGCAGGTGACTACTGGTTAATTTCATATTAACAAACACTATTTTCATTAGCATTTCAATACAAGGTAAAATCTTATTTTAATTTCACATGTTTGGCAATGGAGACAACAATGATGTCCACACAATTGAGTCAATAGCTTAATTGGTTTAAACTGAATACAAATGACTATGTAATATACACATTATTACCGTTCTCTCTCTACAATTTTTGCCAACTTACTGCGAATTCATACAACGTTGAAGATGATCAAATTAGTGCTGTGAAAAAAATGAGTGGGAATCTTAATCTTAAATCTAGTAGAAATTTCCAACAGGAAAAAAAAAGTATTTCTCGGATTTTTAAAAAGTAATTACCTTAGTTCAAGTATGTATACAAGTAGTTAACCTTTTGCATCCATAATCAACATTTATCATATTTTTCTATAAAAATGTTGTCAAACTTGACTAACACGATTGTGATCATAAACAAGTATTTTTAACTACTAAAATAGAATCCAACCACTGATCTAATAGAGATAAGAATTTAGATTTATTCTAAATTATACTAAAATGAAATTTAAATCTATAAATAATTAAAATATAGTAGTTACTAATCACCATGGCATTTATTCTACTCGAAAAGGTTTATTACAAATGGCATTTTCAAAACAGATTTTTTTAAATTTTCATCAAAAAAATAAATAATTACCATTCCACCCTTTTCTTCTTTCAGTATTTCGGGATACTCTAAAAAATCCATAGTCAAAAATAAAATAGCTTAATTAAAAAAGTCGAATAATTTACACAATTACGCCAGTTTGTTACCAGTAACAATAGCGCGGCAAAGTATAGTATGGAGAGCTCAAACTTAGAGTGTCGTTAAAGAGAGCGAGATTTTTCTCGGAGAGGAGAAAGAAAAGCAACAGGAGGATTGCATTTCTTGGGTTGCAAAAGCAAACCCTTCTCTCGCCAATATATCTGCTGCTTCTTCGAATACAATGCCAAATGTTTCATTTCCCCCATGGTTATGAGCCTAGCTGCGTAGTACGCATGAATGGCCCTCTTACAATATTATAAGTTTATATACAAGTCATAAGTTGTTGTTTTTTTAATACAATAGATTTTTCCAACCATTTTTTTTAATTAAATAAAAAACTTGTGATAAATAATAAGATTTAGAACAAAATATATTTGAAAATATTCATTTTGAAATGATACTCGAAACACAGAGTGAACAACGTCATTCTGCGAATTATAAGATCATTGCGGACAAAGATACATGATGAAACATCAACGATAGTAAAAATGGTGTAGTACTAAACCTTGGTTAGGTGATCTGGGTCTCTTTTTAAGGAAAAAAATTACTACATACGTTTCAGTCAATAAATAGAAGAAATACATATGTATAAATTTTAATGTTTTTTTTCTTTTAACTTAGGCCACTGTTGGGCATAAGCTCTCAAGTGCAGGCACCCGAGAATTCTAATTTTAGTCAGGCCATTGGGACTGCATTCGTGTAGGGGAAGATTTCTCCGTCCTCGGCTTTGTCAACAATTTTAAAATTCAAAAGAAACACTAACTGATGTTTATAAATATTTTCCATTTATTAGGAATGCTCATTTTATAACACAAAGAAAAAACAGAATCAGTTGAAATATTTTTTTGATATGTAGCAATGAAATGAGAGATTAAAAGTAGGAACAGACTGGTTGATTACTTAAATATTTAAAAAAAAAAAAACGAGCCTTACAGTAGTCGTATATGATGTGTAACATCTGACATGTTATTGTGGTAAATACGCAATATTAATCTTTTTTTTTAAAAAAAAATATGAAAATCGTGTGTGACTGGAAATAATTTTCTATCGAATAATTATACCTTTAATGAAAATTGTATTTAATTAACAAAAGGAGTAATGCAATATTTTATCAAAAATAATTATTCTTGTTCAATTTGGGGAAGAGTGGAGACAATAGACATATGATAACTAAATTATGACACATATACTTGTGATTTCAAAGTATTTAAAAACCGTTGAAAAACAGCGTTAATAACAGTACCACTGTTAGTAATCCAAACATTCTAATTTGTGTTCATTTCGAGCTTGAGTTCATCATTCAAAAAAGCTATGAGCGGCTCAGCTTTTGGCAAACTGAAGTTAAAGTTAAAGCACCACTCAAAATCAGGGGAAGCGAGTGATAATATTTTTAAAGTGCAGAACCACCTTCGTCATATGGTAAAAGTACAAAATGCAGGAAATATTTAATTTTTTTAACCGTTTGATTCGAAGAAATGTATACGGCCACCGAAATCCCTGATTGTCCATTTTCAAATAAGCATTCTGCCGCACTTATGTCCCCCAATATCGTGACAAACGGATTTAGAGTCAAGCGCTCGAGTGCTTGATGGCTACCAGAATTGGACCCCCATGCGAGTGTTGCGAAAAGACACAGTCACGCACTCTCATTGGTCAAATCAAGTAGAGCACACTTACGTCATATCCTGTTACACACATCCATCTCTTTTCACAAAATTACTCCCAACAAATATCCAGCAACCGAGAGGAAAGATGTTACACATAAAAAAAGCGAAAATTTGGTAAAACATCTTTTTTCATGATTTTACTTTTTTCTTAATTAAATAAAGTAATGATTTTACAACACAATTTATAAATTAGCAAATGAAAAATAAAAAGATGTAGCAATTCTTTTTGAACAAAAGCTGTGTGTTGTGGGATGATTCGAACCGGGAACCTTCCGTTCCGAACGTCAGTACTTTATCGATCACGCGAAGACGAAACAGTGTCATTTTATTTTATTGTGTTTAACTAAAAATAGAAAATAACAAAAATTTAAAAGCAGCCATTTATTTTATACAAACCTTAAAAAGTTCATATAGTTCATAAAGTTAAAAGAAAATAGGCTATTTTATGAGTTGTTACAATGAGAATAGATAAATCTTGCACACAATTAGCGAAAACCTAACCTAATTTAAAAGAGAAAACATGTTAAAGATTAGGCATATTTAAACATATATTTTATGTAAAAAAATTCGATATATGATATAATCATTAATTTATTAATTTTTAAAATATTCACAATTTACTTCTTTTTCTTTTTTTTTGTGTGTGTGTATATTCTACATAAAGATTTATCAATAAATATTTAATTCATTTAGAAAGTATTATTAATAAAAGTAAATGCATGGTTAAATACTTGTTCGATGAATTGTTTAATTACAATTTAAAGCCTCGTTTATTTAGAACTTTTCTCATTCAGAAAATTGAATCAATGAAAAATATTTAGATTGTAGGTAAACTAACAAAAATTAGAATTATGCAATATTTTTATAATGAAAATTAAATTTTAAGGCAACCAACAAATGCTCAAAATATATAGAGAGGATAAAACTGACAAAACGAAAAAAAAATTGTTTAATGAATTATTTTTATTTTTCAATGAATTTCTAAGCAATAAGAAAATTGCTAAGGTGCCAAATAAAACAACCCACAGTAACAGAATCATTTTCCCATCCTCCAATGAGAAACAAGCTATTTTCTGTATTAGCTACAAGCTTTGAGATTGCCGAGCAACTCAAGAGCAACTGAACATTTCCTTCTCTCTTTAACGTTATGCAAATTAACTTAAGAACCGGTATAAGGCGTACTTGCTTAATGTTACCTAAACTAATTTGGAACTGAATGAAATTAATTTATTTATACCCAAATTTTTACCAACATTTTTTGAAAATGTTGAAAAATTTAGATTGTAAATGAATACAATCCAATTAAATGTCTGTACCCCTACTTTTTCATGTTCCCTATTTAATTTGTAATAAAATTTTTTCCGATTCTCGAGTATACTTGTGACTGTAACGTAAAAATTTTAAAGCGCTAATTTGTAAAATTTAATGTTTCTTTTTCTATATAAGTTTTAATTTCATTTTGATAATCTATCAACAAGTATGTAATAGTTTTAAAAGTGAATATTATATATAAAAGATTTTGTTAAGATATTCACTGATTACGTAAAAGATTCTTGGAAGTATTGTATTTCAAAGGTATCTGAGAGAGAAAAAAATTTGGATTATATTATATTATGTTTTTTTTAATCTGATTTTTGCATATTTTCTTTTGGTCTTGAATCGGAAATAAGTTTTGATTATGATCATAGCTTATAAAGTCTGACATATCTCCTATATATTGTGTATGTAATTAATCACTAAGATTGATGTGTTAGATTTTTATTAATCTTTCTATTTAACAAGGTGATTTTTAAATGAAAATCATTAAAATACTGAGTGTGTCAAAAAGTTATTCTCATATGTGGGTTTACTATGTATTGTTGTTGCATAAATGTTTCTTGAAAAAGGTTATTTTTGGTAGGGCTTCAGTATTATGGATATATGTATATATTATTTCAAATTGAAGGAAATTATTTTGAATAGTATTTCTAAGCATTGATAGTATCATACAAAATTATCACATTATTCTCATTCACTGTGATTCTTTTAGATTTTTAAAATTATATTTGCATTATTTCAGTTTGTTAAAGCTGATGTACATTGTGGGGGAAAAAATATACCAAATGACATCTGTAGACAATACTGCCCTTTTGGTTATTTTTTTATTTCCTGAATTTAAATTCACACATCTATAGAGTTTTGTTCAATAAACGATCAATACATCTCTTAGAGATTTTCTTTAAGAAAATTTCATGCAAATGTTTTTGATGTGTTTTCTTTTTAGAAGTTTTCCCTTATTTCTTTTTCAAATTATTAATTTACCCAAAGATAGTTAACCTACTGTATATGTAGCTATTATAACTATTTAATATTTTTAATTGTAAAAATATTTTTTAATTTTTCTGTTATACAATAGAACGAATTTAAAATGTTAAGTTTTGTGTACACTCGTCCTTTTGTTGAAAAAAAAAAGAAATTGCTAAAAATAGAGATTACTATACAATTTATGTATGGAATTTTTTAAAAACAATTTCTGAAAAATGTTTCCATTCTTGAAGGAATTGAACAATTTTGTTTCTTTTCCCTCTTAAATGTACATACTATTGTTTCAGTATATTTTCTCTCATAGCTCTAGTGGCACTACCTTAATTTGGCATGTAGTATTTATTTACAAAGAAAATAATGTAGACCATTTTCAGAGGTTCACCACATATCATTTTAGAGGATTGTGTTCTGAAATAAAGTATTTACATGTCTATTCCTTAGTGTTCCATGTAAAGTTTTCTGTCAACAATATATAGGAAAGATATTCTGAATGGAATCATTAAATTTTTGGATTTAAAGGAGTGATTATAAATCTTTGAATTTGAAAGTCATCTGTTATTTCAGTGCTCCTAATTTCATTGATCTGACCACACAATGTAACTAAGCATTAATAGAGTAGTACAAATTAATGCAATAAACAACAAACATGAACACTCCTTATCAACATATTGATTCTTATTTGATTGACCAAATGAGAGTCTTTCTAAAAAAGTTTTCTACTGTACTAAATGTCTTTTAATTTCATACATGCTTTTTAGTACATGATTCATATATGATTTTTTAAAGTGATTATTTATTTTTTTATGTGATACCATATTATTTACTTATTTAGGATGCATTTAATTCAGAATAACTAATAAATGTTATTAACACAATTTTAATGGGAAAAAAAGACTAAATAAAAAAAAAACAAATTCTAATTTTAAGTTAAAGGCACCAGGGAAGAAATAAGTTAATTTCGCTAATTTGGTACTGAAAATGTGTCGTATGACATTTAATGAGGAATAATAATTTCCATTAAAAGTTATACTACACATTTTCAGAATTGAATTCTTGAGTTTCTACATTCAGAAGTGACCTTGTTATAAGGATCTAAAACTTCTCTGTCTCTCCTCTTAAAATATCTTTTTTAGATGAAACAAATATATAAAGTAGTTTAATAATTTATTTGCATTGAATATTGATATTTTTTTAGAAAAACTAGTTTCAAACATGAATGTTTAAATAACAGAGTCCTTAAAGAACTGTTTGTCAAAGTTTTCATTTAAACAAAATCAAAGTGATTAAAAAATCATGCCTTTTAAAGTTAAACCTGCCAAGATTGATTTAAACCTGTAAATTGGGTAACAATTAATAGTAAGGTTTTAAATATAAAATTTGAAATGGGAGGCTAATATAGTGCAATGAGGGGCATTTAATTGCTAATAATAAAATGAAAAGGTTTATTGAAAAAATTCTAGAAAGGGAAATACGATAATGAAAACTTAAAAAATCTTGCGAGAGCAGTTTTATTTTAGGATCCAATAATAATGAATGTAACAAAAAAATTTAATGAATTTTTGAAGTGGCTGCTAGTGCTCCCTTCACCTGTAATAAAGATATTTTTACTGACTTTAAAAATATAACAAAACAGTTGCAGTCACCGATGAGTGTTGTTCTTGCCCAGTAAAGAGTGAGATGACTGTAAAAAATTTTTTCATCATAACTGACAGGAAATAATTAATTACACTAATATTATATACTTTTCACACAAAGTTTTGATGAAAATCAATAACAGGTCCAATTAATAATAAAGATATTCAAGGTTTTCAATAAACTAGAGAAAATCAAAATTTAATCAAAGGAACATAAGTTTATTTTTGTATCATGTATAAGAAAAATTCTTTTTATTGCATTTATCTCAAGTATTACAATACTATGAATAAAACAGAAGAGTTAGCAACAACCAATAAAGATAAACTTGAGATTTGGCCCTAAAAATTTTGATATATTAATGCTTAATACATTGTTAACGCATTTGAGAAAAACTAGGCTCTATGATCTTTAAATGATCAGATTTCAGGCATGAACATTTAGGTTCACTAAAACTTATTACGTTGGGGATATTAAGTTAACAAAATTTTTCAAATTACTATGTATAAAAAGAGAGTGCTATATATACTTCTTAACTATATTAAAAACTTTCGTAAAGGTTATTTTAACCACCAAAGAAAGAAATAATTTTCAAGACTAAAAAAAAAAAAAAATTTACTTTCATTTTTATTTATAAAAAATTTTTTTTAATTTGCAGTATGGAATTCTAAATTTTTTAGTTTTATCCAGAGAACTTACACAGTGAATAAATGTTCACTCTTTATTAAAAACCATTAGAAAAAAAATTTCTATATTTCTGGTGGTATTAAGTTAATTTAAAGATATTTCTTTAAAAAATGCCTTTTAAAAGGATGCATTGCTCAGTTTTGTTTTTACACTTAGAACAGATTTTCTCTATGACAATAGTAAAACTCCATTTGAAAAGCAAAGGAAAAAGTCTGTGCAAAAGCCTTCTGTGAAAAATTTAAAACTTTTGTCATTTTTTTTGTGTGTGTTTTGTTATTGACTATCACTATTTAAAAGGGTTGTCAGTTTAAATTGTGCTTAAATATATAAAAAAAAAAAGTTTCGGTTTTTTGTAAAAAAATTTTTTCTTAGTCTTTTTTTCCAGTATTTTAAAAACTTTTCTTCTTTTTTGTCCTCTGGTCTTGGTGTAATATATCGCACCTACCTGTAAGCTAGGCTGGTGTGATATCTGGCACTATTTGTCGAGAGAAAATATTCTTCGCCTCCACTCAATGATGGGGCTTGCCATAAAAATTATGTAGAATGATATAGTTAGAGCAAAAGCATATTCTGTATCTGAATTAATTTTTAACAATTTTTTTATTGATGAATCTATGTTTAGTTTCTGGTATAGCAAAAAGGCATTAAAGCTGTTAAGTAAATATGAGGCCTAAAAGGAAGAAAATACAGTCTAATTGCCTATCTCTTACTCTAAAGGGAATCCAATATGGTGCCTTTTGAACCGTTGAAAATGTTTCATTTGGCATTTATTAAGGACAACTAGAAAAAGTAGATCATTGAAATCTGCTTCCGCATGTTACTTTATGCTAGAAAAGTAGAAATCCCATGGGAAAAATTATCTGTTTTCGATCTTTTCACTTTGGTTGCTTGATATGCAAAGCAATTACTAGGTATATAATTTCAGTTATTAATAAAAAAAAATTTGGAAGAGTTATCCTTCTAAAAGGTTTTTAGAAATTACATTTTGTTAATTGGTAGTTTGATACTTTGGATTATGTTCTTTGTTAAAGTGTAACAAGCAATTTAGTATGGGAATTGAGATCCAGAACATCAAGGTCTTAAATATGCAGCTTCAAAAGGTGAGCAGATTAGGTTTGCATGTTCCGGGGGGAGCCCCAGGCCCGGGGCCCCTGGGATGGGTATGGTGGGGCTTTTCTTTCAGAGTTTGAGCCCATACCACTAAAGACTTTGCCGTGTGGGGGGCGATGCCGTTAAATCGCAAAAGCTGAAAAAAACCTCCAGTTTGTGTGGTGTGGTAGTTGGAGAGGGGTGCAGCTCAGGTTGTCCCGTCCTTTACCATGATTAAAATTCTGGGCCTTGCCCAAAAAACCCTTTGTTGCTGGAACGGAAATTCAAAAATTAGGGGCACAAAAAAAGAGTGTTCTATGAAATCTTTCTTTTGTGTGTTCTTGTAAGAATTTTCCTCTTATTTAGTTTAAGGACACATGAACAGATAATGACTACTCTCTTATAACCAAAATTCTTAAAACTAATTTTATTTATCAGAATGCTATGTAGCAAGTTAAGTGAGATAAATATATATAATCTAAAAATGTAAAATAATGCTTTTTAGAATCCATATAACAATTCTTATTAAAAATATCAGTGAATGATTATTATTCATTAAAACATTTTAATTTTAATAAATAAATTTATTTTATTTATTTTTATTCTCTTTAATTTATATAGATTCATTTCAAAGATAGTAACAAAAAGATAGAAAATGGCTGGCATTATTAAGAAATTGGATGAAACAGTTGTGAATAGGATAGCTGTTTTGGTGGGGTTGCCCAGCGCCCGTCAAGTCCCCAAAAAAGGAAATGATTGAAAATGGGTTTGGGTTTTTGGGGCCTTTTGGGAATTTTTAAAAAAAACTCTGAATAATTCAAAACTTATAAAAGTAAGCAAGCATAGAATTCATAAACTTTGAATAGTAAGATAGTGTTTAAGTATAAGTTTTTTGATACTTTTCCATTTCAGGGGTCCGTTGGCACCGGTTAAATTTTTTTTTGCCAAATTAAACACCAAACACAAAATAAGCTTTTTTTTTAAAGTTGTCTTTGTTTACATGTACCATAAGCACTCAGACTTGGAAATTGGGGTAGAATTACCACAATTAATAAATTTTTACTGGCATCTGGTAATTTTTTGTTTCATTTTTATGCTACTTGAAACAAAAGTACCGGTTTTTCCCACTGCTATTTTATTTTTAAAAATAAATGATTAAAAGTCTTATTTGTGGTTAGATGAATTTCTATTTTGTTTATTTTTGGCAACAATTACATTGAATTTCTTAATGTTTTTGATAAATGTTTTTATTGAGCTGTTTATTATAAACTTAACTAGATAATACACAACAAACTACACAAAAATAAAATAAAACCAATTAAATGAATTATTTATAAATATTGTGAATGTGTTTATCAAGAATTGTAAAAACTTGAAAGTATTGGATTAATTAAACTGGTTAAATGTTAAAACGATCAATTAATGTGATTACTGCAAATTTTTTATATATTGAGAAGTCAAAACTTTGTATTACTGAACCTGCTTTAAAGTTTTATTCATGAAAAATATCTTATATTTGTACTATATAAAAATTGTTTAATTTACAGATTCAAAAAGTAATGTATTAAATTATTAATTTACTAGTTTGGATGCTAAAGCCACCTCCATTCAAGTTACTGTACAATCTGGAGGAATAAAAATATTACAGATTCAAGACAACGGTACTGGTATTAAGGTATTTTTCTTTTTGCTTTTCTCTTATTTAAGCAATAAAAATTGTCCATTTTAAAATCTCAAATGTTTCTGAATTAATAGTTAAACATTTTTCATATGTAGTTTTTCAATACTCATTTTAAATATGAAAGTAATACTTTTATATTTATTAACATTACAAGCAAAGCTCAGTGGTCGAGTGGTAGGGTATCACACTTCAACGCCACAGGTCCTGGGCTAAAATCCACGACTTTGCAAGGTCAGCTCAGCATTTCATCCCTTCAATGGGTCGATAAATGAGCACCAGGCCTGCTTGGGAACTAAATGCTGGGGGTTTCACATCAGACTGACCACCTGAGCGAAACATCTGCTCATGCACCTCAGCACCCAAAGTCACATATACTGAGATGGGCACAGTAGGCCTTGGCCCTTATGTAGAAGGAGGGATACTTTTAAAATATTTGAATAATTTATTAAATATTAAGGTAACCAAAATATATGAAATAATGTAGCATATAATGCATAAATAATAAAACAGTTTCCATAGCAACATTAATTTCAAATTATTTTAACCTCAGTGTTAATATACAGTTAAAAGCTCATATTTTTATTCTATGAAATTTTACCTTCATTACATTATTTTAAAAGAGAAAATTTATATTTGACTTGAAAACACAGAATCATATTTTTGTTCTTAATCATTTGATTTTAAAAAAAAAGTATCATAAAGTAGTTTGTTAATGATTCATTCAGTAATAATGCCTTTCACCATAATTTTAAAATCATGTAAAAAGTTAATTTTTTTTTTTTTTTAAACTGCATTGACAATAAAGCCTTGTACAGTAAATATTCATGACATTTTTAAAATTAAGTTTTAATTTAATAGTAAAATTTTTTTATTTTTACTGTGATCTGTCACTTTTTATTACCAAATGAAGCAATAATTAATGTCTCTCTCTCACACACAAAAGCTTTCTTAAAAAAAAAAAATTATCTTAATTTATAAATTCTAACAAATTCCTGAAAATGAACTTTTTAAATTTTTTTCTTAATTTATTTTATTACATACTTGCACTTTTCATTAGTTTATAAGTATCAAAGTTAATTTTAAAAAAAAAAAATGTATATATATTTATACATAAAAATAAAACTATTCAAGATGCTGATTCACAAGAGTTGCACAGGGAGTTAAGTCATCCCTGACTCTACAGAAAGTAGTTTAAGCAAACAAAAAACTTTTATAAAATTTCAAAAATATGTTTTTTTTTTCTTTTCTTTTTACAAATGCATTATTTGCCCCCCCTTTTTTTTTATCGTAATTCAAACTGGAATAGGAAATACCAGGCTTAAATTCTTAAAATAAAATTATAAATGCAGCAATGTTTGCATTACTAGAGCTGTCAGTTGAGTGAACCCTACATATACTATAATTTATATAAGTATATTTTTAAAATAAAAAATTCTTTCTATTAGAGAACTTTCTTGAAAAAATTTTATGTACCACTGAGGTTTTGTCTTAGAGGTGCTGATGCACATTAAATATTTCAAAGTTCTCAGATGGGCATGCAAATTTTAGAAAGTTGGTTGACCAATCAGGTGTCACACTCTATGCTTGACCACAATTGAAAATTACTTGACCAATTTTCAATAGCCTTTATGTTGTTTCATAGAGCAGTATCTATTAACAATCAATCCATGAAAAAATTTTATTCTTAAACAATTTTACAGTGTTGAATATTCTAATCAATAATAATCAAAGAATTCAGCAGAAGGTGAAAAAAATATATGTGTAACTTATTTCATTAAAAAGGTAGATATTAATAAAATTATGCATAATTAAGTTGTTTTATATATATATTTTCATTCTTTCCTATGGGAATCAAATTTAAATTTTTCATAGAAACAAAGAAAAAGACCTAGTTTTTTAAAATTAACCCTTTCAGGATGGGGCAATTTTCTGCGAGCCTCTCGCTAGGGACGGGGTGAATGCGTAAGGACGGGGCGTTTTTGTCGCTAAGCCTAACTTAAGAAAAAACGCATAAATAATAAAATTTCAGTCTTAACGTCGTAATTTTTGGTACCCCTTTAGATTATAACATTTGTCTGTTGCATTAAAAGTAGAATGTAATAACGTTTTTACTTTAACTTACATGAAATGATAGAAAAAAATATGACTTACCTTGGGAAATAAATTTCGTAAGCACTTCATTTTTTTCCAAAATTTTCATTTATAAAACACATTAATACACTTTCAAATTAATAAAAAATCACGACAAAGATTATTTACAAAATGAAATAGCAAAATTAAAATGAAGATTGAGTGTGGAAAATCTCGAAGCATGGAGAAACGCAAAGTCCTACATTGCATGATTTGCAAGCATAAAATGTTTGTTACGTTGTTTTTTTTATTTACACACGGTTTGTGACTATATACTTTGGCTTTATTCACCCTTTTTGTCCATATTAAGGTTAGGAAAATGCCTTCAAAACAATCAGATAATAACCTGGAGTCAAGGTTTTTGAAATAAGAAAAGTACGTAAAATATATCCCAAAACAACAAAATCTTAAGCAGAACTGATGCTAAAACACCGCGCACTGTAGTAAAAAAATAAGAAAAAGTATTTGATGAGTTATAAGAAGCACGAATGTTTCATCTCAAGAGAAGTTTGAGCCGAGCTCTGTTTGTTGACCTTTCAATTACCCCTCCCCTACTCAGCTGATGTGGAGAATATCAAATCCAAGCAGAATATAAACTAACTGAAGGTCAGGTTACTCTAGCTACGTTCGATTTCAATATAATGGACATAGGATGCCATCTAGGGGTCATTAAACGTTCCAGCTGAAAATGCACATTTGAACCGCCCGTCCCTGAGATGCGCCCATGAAGAATGCATATTTGCACCGCCCGTCACAAAGGGGTTAAGAGTAATAAGAAACCACAACCTATCATATAGCTGCAAAATATGTTACATCTGAAATTTATTCAGTTGTTTACTTAGGGCACTGTTCAACTTCACGTATCAAACTATGATATTGTCAAGCTCACCAGATCACTTTCCTTTGCTTGCATCTTTTGAAAGCAAGAAAATGTCCACTATAAAATTAATATTTTTAAATCTTTCATTAACTAGACTCAATTTGAGTATAAATTTCAATTTTTAAAAATGGTTGCTTTTTGTGTTTTATGCACCATCTTGGAAAGGAAAATGATCAAATTAGTCTGAAGTGAATGAAAGCATTTCTTCAACAGCTTGTTCCTTTTTAAAAACATTTTACTTTTTTTGTTTAAAAATATGTATTTTATTACTTATTTTTTATAAATAATCTAAAATAAACCCCTTTAATTTCTCTCATGGTGGAAACTATGTCTTCCAAATGTCATGTTAATATCTCCTAGTAGCTGGCTGCAATACAGTTTTAAGTTTGTTAGATGCTGTTAGCATGTTACCTTTGTAGAAAGCAGTAAATTTATCTAATATTTTAGTGGCTCAGTAGCCTAATGCTCATGGATTCATATGGCTGGTGCATCATGGGTTCGAACCCCATTGCTACTGAAGACATGTCATAAAGGGCTTGATGCATGTTAAATCTCCTGAAGCCTCCCATTGGTGTGGTGTTGAAGTTTGGAGAGGGAAGTGCCAGCTCAGATGTTGTCCTTATTACTTGATCATGATTCGAAATTACGGGGTCCATCGCTAATAATTCTTGTGTTGTTTCACAATGCAACTTTAATAAACACTCACTCATCTTATATTTTTAAATTTTTATGTGTTTATTTTGTAGAAAGAAGATCTTGACATTGTTTGTGAACGATTCACTACCAGTAAACTAGAAAAGTTTGAAGATTTATCCAGCATTTCTACCTATGGTTTCCGTGGGGAAGCTTTAGCTAGTATTAGTCATGTAGCACATGTAACAATAACTACAAAAACTGAGGATTCAAAATGTGCTTTCAAGTGAGTGATTTGTTATTTGATTTTTACTTTTCTCTTTCATTTTAAAGATGTTTTACTTTCATAAAAAATAAAAATGTATAATATTTTTGAAATTGATTAATTAATATTGCTGATAGTAAAATTAGTTATAGAATATTTATTATGTGTTCTTAATTTTATATAATTTTTTAATAACATAATTGAATGTCATGACATAACTGATATGATTGTTTTGAAATTCTTTAATGTTTTAAAAAATCATATTAAGATTATTTTTTTAAAGAAGGGATTTTTAGGTGTTTTTCTGAAATTTTATTTTTAAATACAGTACAGGAATGTGCTTCTAATTTTAATTCATTGGTTTTTTAAAAAATTCAGATTGGATATAAATTGCCTTCACATTTTTTCTTTAAAATTAAAATTGGTTATTTCCTGAAATATAATGGCTTAAGGATTTAGAGGTTCTTATATAATATCATGAAGTTCTTACACTGTTTAGACATTTACACAAATTAGGAAGTTATTTCAAAATGGAGGAGAATTTAATAGTAAATAAATGTGAAAAATATAATTCAGTTATTTTTTTAAACAGTAATGTTTTTTTTTATAGAGTAAAGTATTGGATGGAAAACCTCTTCATCCTCCTAAACCTTGTGCTGGAAACAAAGGAACTCAAATTCTGGTAATGAAAAAAAAAAAAAAAATGAATGACTTTTTTTAAATTAAAAAAAATTATGTATTTTTTTTATGACAGATTTACTACATTTTTTCTTGGCTAAAGTAATCAAAATGTGATATTAACATTTTTTTTAAACTACAGTTTATTTATGTACTCATTAATTATTTTGTTTGTATTTATAATGTTACATAACTATATTCATATATAAATGCTATGTACTTTCATAAGAAAAAGGGGATACTCAGAATAAATTTTGCAGTTGTAATTACAACTGAACAAAATTGGTTTCTGTATTGTTGGCTCAAAGGAAACTAAATTATAAAATTGTTTAGTTAACTTGATACATTTAGTTAATTCAGTTTTTATATGTCTATGTACCACAATGAAAAATCTAATCCCCCCTCTTCCAGTAGTATGGAGAAGGCTTTAATAGCTTATACTACCAATTTTAACAAAATCTAGTCATAATTAAACTAAACTTGGTGGCCACAACAGCCCATGAGGGCCAACTGTGCCCATCTCAGTATACGTGACCATCGGGTGCTAAGGTGCATGAACCGATGCCCCAATCAGGTGGTCAGTTTGAAGCGACCCCAGTAGTCCCCAAGCAAGCTTGGTACTCATTTACCGACCTACTGAAGGGATGAAAGGCTGAGTCGACCTTGCCCAGCCTGTGGATAGAACCCTGGACCTGTGGTGTAAAAGTGCAACACGCTGTAAAAATTATAGTTTTATATTTTGACAACTTTTCTTAATAATTCATCTATTTAATAATAATGCTATATTTTTCATATTGTATAAATAAGAATCAGAAATTAACTATCCAGCGATTGATGAAAATATCTTTGTGAATAGTGTTAAGTAGGAAAAATTTACATTACCAAATGTATGACACTCTTCTAACATTTATAGAGATCCCATCTTTGAATCACCATAACACTAAAACTCTTTTGCAAAATTTTACAAAACTAATTAGTTGGACTTAATTTTATAACAAGAAATCGATACCTGAAAAAAATGGTATTAGTTGTGAGAATTTGATTAACTTTTGTTTTAAAATTTTATTAACTATGCAAATTATATTAATTGATCCATTAACATCATAATTTAGTTCTTTTTTTAGTCATTAAGAATAATATCAATTTTGTCTAAATGGTATAAGAATTTCAAAATTTAAGAGCATATCCTTTTTTTTTTTTTTTAATAACTGTACATTACTTATTAAATGTATCTGTACACATTAGGTATATAATTTAAAATATGGTAGCACTTAGTTCTGAAAGCATATTTTTGAAATTTTCAGGTTGAAGATCTGTTTTATAACATGTCTGTTCGTAAAAATGCATTACGAAATCTCAGAGGAATATGCAAAAATAGCTGAGGTTGTTGGGCGATATGCAATACATAATTCTGGAAAGTCTTTCTCTTTAAAAAAGGTTTAAAATTCTTTTGTTTTTTTCTTTGTTATTAATTTTTTTTATACATATATAATTTGTCATTGGACGGGTTATAATTTTTTTTTCTTTTAAAAAGCATGGTGAAGGAAATGATATTCATACATTAATGAATGCTACTATTCAAGAAAATATTCGTAATATTTTTGGAACAAATGTAGCCAGGTAATGTTCATTCCAAGTTTTTAATAATTTTTAGGAATTGTACTTTAGTGTATGACTTCTTAAGACATTGCAATTTTCAATATGCACTTCTTTTTTGAGTATTTCCTGAATTATCAAATTCAACAAGTATTTTATTCAAATGATTTTTTCATCAATTAAATATTATTCACATATTAATGTAAATTCCATAAAAATATCTATGTTAAATAAGTGCTTTTATTTAATTTTAACTGATTCACAATTATTTAAGCTAGAGAAAGAAAAGAATTCGAATTGCACCTTTTATGTTTATTTTTTTGTTTGAGCTTCTAAAAAATTTTAGGTTGCTTTCTGTAAGCAAAAATTATATTAAAATGATTTATTAGCATATTTTTATCATGCACTTCCATTCATATAGAGAACTTTTAGAACTTGAACTTGAAGATAAAAAACTGAAATTTAAGGCAAAGGGTCTCATCTCTAATGCAAACTATTCTGTGAAGAAGTGTACTTTTCTATTGTTCATTAATAGTAAGTTCTCAATTCGCATTATAATTATTTTAAAAATTTTTACACATATTTACACTAATTTGTATTAAATATTAATTTCTTTGTATTTTCAGATCGATTAGTTCAGAGTTCTCAGATGAAAAACCCCATTGAATTTTTTTATGCCCCTTTTTCCAAAAATATCCTTTTTATATCTTAAATGTTCTTTCCCCCAAATTAATTTTATAAAATTAATTTTTTTTTAACAAATGAAGTTAAAAAAAAAATTGTTTGAAGTTGATATAGTTTTTTTAATAGATGTATATTTATGTTATTTTAATTATCTGAATTTCCAAAAGGGTTTCCTGGACCCTAACGATTTTTTGAATATCTTTTAAAGAATTTTTTTTTTTTGATCTTTTTAAAATTTTTTTAATTACCCTTGGTTAGCATAATTTAAAATTGTTGTCTTTATAAAACTGGGTTTTTTTTTGTCATCTAGTTAATTACATCCACAAATGTGATATTACAAACTTTTAAACCCACCGTTTCCAGGGCCCCGGCGCCCAGGGGCTTTTTTATTTTTAAAAAATTTTTCCCTTTCCCTTTCCCACAAAATAAAAGCACTTCTAATACCTTTTAAAAAGATTCCCCCCTTTCCCCCCCTCCCCCGTTTTTTAGCCCGGCTTTGGGCCTCTTTTCCCAAAGGAAAATTAAAAAAAATTTCCCCTTTTGTTTTGAAATTTTTTTTGCTTCCGGCAAACGGTTTTTTCCCCTTTTGCCCCAACATTTTAAAATCCCATAACATATTGTAAAGGGAATTTTCCCCCTTTTCGCTATAAAGGGGCCCCCAAGGTAAATGAATATTCCCATTCTTCAACACCCTTGACAGGTCGCCATGTAGTAGCAAAAAATTTTAAAAATTTTTGGGCACAAAAACAAAAAAAATTTTTAAAAACCCAATTTTTTGAAATTTTTAATCTTTGTACAGATTACGGATAATATTGTTTCCAACCCCAAAAAAAGAGTTTTGTGAGATTATTTTTATAAAAAAAAGAAGTTATTAAGTATTTAAATAAAATTTTTTAGTATTTTTTTAAAAAACGTAAAAAAATTTTTTTAATTTTTTTTTTTTAAATGACTGATTTTTTAAAAAAAGGAAAAAGGGAAATTTTATTTAAAAAATCATTTTTTTTAACGGGAAAAAAAAATGTGGAAACGATTTAGAAATCCCCAAAAACGGGGGATTCCACCGAAAAAAAATAATTTTAGGTACTTTAAAAATTTTCCCCGTTCGCGGGAAGTGATTTTTCCGGGTTCTTTTTTTTCCCGGGTTTTTTTGGGGTTTTGAAAAATTTTTGGGCAGAAAAAAAAAGGGCGGGAAATTTTTAAATTGGGCTCCTCGGCAAAATTTTTCTTTTTAAAGGGTTTTTTAAATTTAAAATCTTTTTTAAATTAATTTTGGGAAAACGGAAAAAATGGAAAAAAGATTCCCCGGATCTTCCCAATCTTTTTTGGGACCTTAAATTTCTGCTTTTTGGTTTGGGGAGAAATTTAACCAGTCTTGTTAATACATTTGTTTTTCCCATAATTTTAAAAGTTGTGTTTAAAAAAAAATTCAGTTTATGATTTTAACCCTTTTTAAAATGATGATAATTAAATTTATTTTGGGTTATTTTTACCAATCCCAAACCTGATTTTTTTGATTTGTTTTTAATTAAAGAACATTAACATTTTAATATCCTAAATTTAGAAATTTTTTTGTAGAAGTTACATTTTTAGAGTAAATTTAATTTATTATAAATTTAATAAAGATACTTTAATTAGTATAAAAGGGTTTTTTTTTTTCTTTACAAAACCAAAAATTTTTGGGGGAATAAATTTATTTTATGTTGAGGAAGAATCCAGTTTTTTTTCAAAATTTTATCTTTAATTTTTAAAAAGAATCCAGCCCTTCCCAACTTTTTATTACGAATTTATTTCTTTTTTGATGAATCTAATGACATTTTTGCACTTTTATATTAATGGGTTTTTTTAATTTTTTATTTAATTTACCTTTTTTTTTTTTTATTTTAAAAAAAAATGAATTTTAAAGCATTTTCCCAAAATTATTTTTTTTTTGTTTTTTCAAAAAAATTTTTTTAAAATTTATTTTGAAGTTTTAAAAAATTCACTTTTCCCTTATAATGTTTTTACTATTATACTCTGTCATACACTTTGTTTTTACAACTTTTTAAATACTTTGTTGAGAAGTAAGTTCTTTTAGCAAACTGAATATTTTATTTATTTATATGTATATATTTCACAAAGCCTTTTCTTTCATAAAACTTTATTACCATTTAACACAATTAATATTTTATGAATGCTTCTTTAAGGGGGGAAATGCATTAGATATTTCTTCTTTTGATATTTATCTCTAGTCTAAGAATGAATATTTTTTAACTAAGACTTATATAGTTGAATGTTTAATATTTTCTTAAGTCTAGATATTTTGCCTCAGAATGTTGATGTGAATGTCCATCCTACTAAGCATGAAGTTCGGTTTTTAAATGAAGCTGACATTTTTGAAAAATTACAACAAGCAGTTGATGCTAAATTACTGGGTTCTAATTCTTCTCGATCATTTTTAACACAGGTTTGCCTTTTCAATGACATTTTTACTCGTTACTTATAGTAATGCAAAAATATAGCTAGGCATTTTTTAAAAATTATCTTAACTGAGTTAAAATCATGTATTCAATATTTCATATTGATGAAATGAGTTATATTTTCATTTAATTTTTAAAAATATTTTTATGAATTATGTTATATCAATGCATTTTATGGATATTTCAAGGTATATATTGTAATTCTATTTAATTTTGCAGAAATTTTCATCAGTTATTTATTACTTTTTCACCCTATATACAAATAGAAAAATAGTTGGTGAAAGATTTAAAAAGAATTTTTTTCCTTTAACATTTTAGAAATGATTAGTATGTATAATCTTACATATTAATAATAAACAAAAATCATTAGAAGTAAAAAAAATTTGATAACCTGTATTTTGGTATTTGTTAAGTAAAATATATTTGTGCAATTATTTTAATTTATTTCTTATTTTCATCTTGGAAATTTAATTGTAAATCGGGATTTTTTTTTCTTCACTGTAAATGCTTTGGATTTTTAGATTTCAGTTTTACATGGCAAAATTTGAAGTGTTTGATATCTTGATTATTGATAAAATTATCTTTGATAGATACTTCTGTATATAAAGATGACGATACTATTGTATCCTATTGATTTCATTATTTTACACTCTTTTTGTATTCTTTATCACAGAATATTTAATGATAATTCATTGAAGTTACTTTTGCTTAAAAATGAAGCAAAAGTTTATTAAATTTATTTTAGTTTCGAACTTTAATAATTTTTTAGAATAAAATCTGAAGGAAAGTAAAATAAACGGGACAATGAGTATTTTTATCAATTATATTGAATATTTTTTTCATATGGTATTATTGGTATAAATAAGTTGAATCAGTTGTAAAAAATTTTTAAAATGGATTTTAAAAACATTGGATTATACATTTAGAAGAGTAAAGTTTAAAGGTTTTCATGTCATAAAGTCCTATTTTAAGAATTTCAGTATGGAAAAGTTGAATACATTTTTAATTTTATACTGTAAGATTAAAGGCAATTTTCATTCTATTCAATTGTGATAGCTATTTTCATTGGTGAAAAGGAGAAATTTATATTTTACGGAGAAAATATAGAAAAAAATATACCATAAAATCCAGCGTATAATGCGTACTTTTAACTCAAAAAATAAGATCATGATTTATGGGTGTGAGTTATACACTGGGTATAAAAATGAAAGCTTTAAAATTAAAGAGAAAATGAGCATAGAGAAAAAACTAGATTTCTACATGTATCAAAATATTGTTTATTTAAAAGAAATGACATTCTTTATGAACTTAAAAGGGCTATAGTTATAAAAGTATATTATTTTTTTCTAAATCTTTGAATAATACCTCAAATAAATGACTTCAAAACATAAGAGTATTGCTCACATGCATTTCAGGGTCTTTTGTAATAAAGGTGGTGCATGTTATGTGGAGAATATACCTAAAATCTTAAATTTGTAGCTTGAAAGTATAGGTGCGCATTATATGCTGGATTTTATTGTAGATTAAGATATATTAAAAATAGTAATATGCTATTTGAAGTTAAATTTATTTTCATAATATCTTATTAAGAAGTTTAATTTTAAAAATGCTGTTTTAAATATAAAATTTACTTTCAAGTTATTTTAAAAGTTCCCAAGTTCTTTTTAATGCTGGATTGATATTTCTATTCACTTCGTCTTATAGACCTTATTACCTACTGTACCTGATGTCACTTTTGAAGGAATAACAAAAAAGACATCTGATGGCAATGATTCAACCAAAGAAAAGAAAATTTATGATCATCAGTTGGTTAGAACAGATTGTAAAGAACAAAATTGGAAGCTTTCTTTACTTCATCACCAACAGATTTGCCTAGTTCTTCTAATGAGAAAGCAGAAGCAAACAAAGATGGGTGAGTTAACATAAAATCGACTATTATCTTATGAAATAACTGACAAAATAGTAGGAACACCTGCTGAAGAAGTACAAAAGAAACTCCTATGCAAAATTTTAGTGTAATATAGGTGTATTTGATTTAATTAAATATTTATGAAGTTGTATGTTAACTATCTCATTAAGTGGTACAATTACAGATAAAAAAATAGTATAGTATTTTGAAAATGAAAGATCCCTGTAATTTTCAAAAAAATCAGAATTATTGATGCTGCCTTGGAAAGTCATTAAAGTCTAAAACAGCTAAAATTGTGGTGATAAGATCTGTGTCTAAAATTCTGGCTGGAGGAATTTTAAAAAGTTTTCTTTTTAAATATGGAAACTGTTGACAGAATAAGTTTTCGGAGATAAGTGAGCAATTCTACGGAAAACTTGTACTTAATCCAAAAACTTAAATCCTATTCTGAGTAAAAAATAATGAAGTTTTAAACATTATTCTGAATAGTTCGATGAGATTACATTTACCTTTTTTTGGCTATATTGTGTATTTCTCATAACTGACAAAGAACAAATTAACATTAAATGTCCATATTGTTTATGGAGGTCTAAAACCATACTAATAAAACTAATTTAAATCCTAAGTGTTTGTCTCTATTATTTTGCTTACCACTTGCATTTATCATTGCATTATTGGTCATTATTTAATAACAAGTTATATGTATTCATTGTTATTTTTTCTATGTTATAACTGTTTAATTTTTGCATATATTTTTCAGTAATGTAGAAGAATTACCGACTAGAGTTGAAATTCAATTAACCAGTATCCTTGAACTGCGTAATGAAGTCGAAAAAGATTGTCATCCAGGTATTTAAATGTTATACTTATCAAATAAACTATTATTAAATGTCAGAATAAAATTTGAATAATTGCTATTTGTATTTTTTAATTTATTGTATTATTGAAAATATTAAAAAAAATAAATATCCACTTTTTTATGTGCATAATGGATTAAATAATCACTGTGCTTCTTGATTTGTAATTTTATAATATTTTGTTATTGTAATTTATTATTTTTAGGGCTTAATGATGTTATTCAACACATGACATTTATTGGATGTGTTGATCAGAAATTTGCTCTTTTTCAACATAACACAAATCTATATCTAGGAAATACTCATGAAATTAGGTATTTTTTACTCTTCCTCTTACCTTTAATATATATATATTTTCCCCTTCTGTATAATTTTTAAAATTTTACATTTTGTTTATAATTGCATATATCTATTTTTTATTTATAAAAGTTGTAATTTCATTTTATGATTGCTATTATAATCATTCCTAGTAATTTATGTCCTTTCTCTATAAAGTTTTTTTGAAGAAAGAAGGACAGTTGATTGTAAGCTTTACTAAAAATTAAATAGTTGTGAAAGAATTTAAATTAGATTTTCATGCACATGTAGGGCTCTTGTAGCTTCAGAGTTACATACTTCGTAATCCATGGTGATTCTAGATTTATGTATTGATTTGACTAAATATTATGTTGTGTAATTGTGGGATCTTTTTAGTGTGTTAGATTTGAATGAATTAAGTTATCTTGTGATATGTATGCTAGAAGAATGAGGCATTAATTTATGTGAGATCTTTGTAACTTAATTACTATTGTAAATTATGTCTGTAATTAATATTTTTTTATCTATAATTAAGTTGGTTTAAACAAGCTTATCAGCTACACATATTTATTTTTACACATGGGAAGAAATAAAATACAATAAAATTAACTAGATACAAATTATGCCGTATTTACTCGAATCTAACCCACACTTTTTTTTCAGTGTTAAGGTTATTGAAAATCGGGTACAACTTAGAATCAAAGGGGCAAAAAATTAATTGGATAGGGCAATATAAGATCAATTACAGGTCCATGTATGTATTTAAAAGTTTACAATACTGGTGAAATAACTAATTATTTACTTTATTAATCTCATTTTAAACTAATCTTAATTTTGTAAAATTGGATATCAGTAAACCATTTTATTTATTTATTTTTTTTCATTTTTCACAAAAACAAGTTAAAAATTTGGGGTGCGACTTACATTGTGCAAAATGCAAGTATTTTGTGCATTCAGTGTCAAAACAATCTTCATCAACTGCATGTTAAATACCAGTGTAAGGCTAGTAATTATAATTCAGTAGTAAAAAGGTACATGATAATATGATAGCATGTAATGTTTCAGAGTAATTAGATCACAAAATGTCATTTTTCTTTTTGTCTAAATCAACTACAGTTATGAAATTTTCACGCTGACCTTATCCTTTCTCCTGCACCCAAATTCTGTAGGAATTTCTGTTATTTATGCATTGAAATTTTTTTTTTTGAGTGTTTAGTTAAATTGAAAATTATTTCATGTGCTAAGTATTTTACACAATTATGCACTTAGTAAAATTAAAAGAAAAAAAAAGTTTTCCAGCTAAATAGGATTTGTTTAATTTTTCAGAAATTTAATAAGCATAAACCAAATGATTTGAAGTTGTATTTTTGTAAATAAATCCTACTGCACTGTGTTTTGATAGTGCACTATGTGTAGTGATACATAATATAATATTTATATAATTGAATAAAAAATCTTAAATGGAATTTTTTAATTTTTCTTTTATAGCAAAGAATTATTTTATCAAATAATGTTAAAGGACTTTGGAAATTTTGGTGCGCTTCGGCTTTCAGTAAGTAACATTTTTTTAAATTTAAGTTTTTTCTTATATAAAATAAGTATCTGATTATTATTATTGTATAATTAACTCATTTTTATTTATTTTAGCATTACCAGAGTTTGTTTAACATTATTAAAAACATGGTTAACTGCATTATTTTATTTAAAGCTATATAGAAATTTATTCCATGTATTAACTAAAATTCCAGGAATTGAAATATTTTCTAGCTCAAAATTCAGTTTTAGCCTCTTAATAATATTTTATGAAATGCTAAATAATCTAGATGTATACATGTAGAATTTCAGTTTAATAAGATGAATATTTTTTTTAAAATACTTCTACAATTTTTTTTTTTGTTATGATTTTTAAATTAAATAACTTAAATAGTATTCTAATTTTCACTGATTAAATTGTGAAATTCAATTTTGTATTAGAATCCTGCACCAATAGCAGATTTAGCAATAATTGCACTAGATAGTGAAGATAGTGGATGGACAGTTGCTGATGGACCTAAAGAATCCTTAGCAAAATATGTTGTAGATCTTCTCAAATCCAAAGCTCCAATGCTGGATGAATACTTCTCAGTTGAAATTGATGAGGTATACATAAAGAATTTTTTAAAAAATTACTTGTGAAAATGGTGTACATATAATTAAAGATTATGTACATTTTTCAAATTGATGTTGAAATATGAAGAATGTTTGGAAACTAAGTACCATTTTGTTTTACCACAATCACCATGATAATTTTGAAGTTCAACACTTTCGCTCATGACTCTCTGGTAGATTGTCAGTCCAGTGATGCTATTACAGCTGGATTGGTGAGCATTTATAATGTTTAAGACGATTGCCAATCCTGCTGACTGTGAAAAACGTTGTATAATCGGTTTTTTGAATGCAAGGAATGTTAAGCCAGTTGAAATTAATTGTCAACTTGTAGAAATTTTTGGTGAAAATATAATGAGTGAGGAAATGGTGAGAAAATGGATTTGACAATTCAATGATGGGTGCACCCAGTGTTCATGACAAAGCACAGAGTGGACCACCTTCTGTTGTCAATGATCTGTTAAAAAAGTGAATGAGGAAATTCGTGAAAACAGATGATTCACAATAAGATTGTTTTGTAACGAGTTTCCACAAATTTCAAAAACTGTTCACTAGTGGCAAGATGGTTTCCCGATACGAAAAATTCCTGAACAATGTGGTGGTAATTATATATAAAAATAGTTTCTGACATGCACTTTCATGCAAAAATAAATTTTGTTTTGAAAAAAGATTATTTATGCGAGTTTTTACAAAGCTGTACTTAGTTTCCGGATATGCCTCGTATAATTTTTATACTTAAACTGTGTTTTTCCTTATCAGTCACTGTATATCAATAGAAAATACATCTTTGCATGTATTCTCATGTTTAGTACACATATGGTTTCTAACACTAGACAGACAAGTAAAAAGCCTAGTTTTACTAT
Source organism: Trichonephila inaurata madagascariensis (assembly GCA_019973955.1). Classification (NCBI taxonomy): domain Eukaryota; kingdom Metazoa; phylum Arthropoda; class Arachnida; order Araneae; family Nephilidae; genus Trichonephila; species Trichonephila inaurata. The sequence goes on along the minus strand of BMAV01016059.1, from coordinate 132,806 downwards.
GTATATAATGTTTTAAAAAAAAAAGAAAACACACGAGATTTTTTTTGGAAATATGTAATCAATACTTTCATTGAAAACCAGTTGTATTTTATTTTGAAAAATGGTGAATAAGGTACAAAAAATCCAGTTATTAAAATTAAATTAACTCAAATTGAATACAAATAATAGAAGATCATTAAAAATGCAATTTTTTTTTGATGGAGATATGACTTTAAATTCCCTGGCTTTCAAAGGATGCAAACAAATGAAAATTATCTCTTAAGTATAATAATTGCAACAATATGAAAATTTAGGGACTTTAAATAAACTGAATATGTTATCTGATAGCTCACAGTAATAGCGTATCTTCCTATCATTGTGTAGGCTTGATGTTCAAAACTTAACCGGGAAAGGAAGGTGTTTTTCTTTGACAACCCATTGTAGAAAGCTAAAAAAAATTTAATAATCTTTGAAAAATAAATACATTATAGAAAATTAACTAATTACCTGTAATTATGTAGTATTTCATCAAAGCCTTTTATATATATATATTGTCAGGTATACCTGTCCTTGTGCATGTATGAATTGAAAAATATAACAGTCAAGATGGTAGGACAACAAAGATTTAAACAAGGACAAGATTAATTAAATACTTTGAATGATTTTTAGTGAATTGCAAATTAGAAACCATGGAAAGAACAATTCAGCAAAATCAAATAAATAAATCTAGGTGAATTACCTGGTATTTTCTAGGTTCATCTATCAGTCCCTATATATATATATTATTCTTTGTGCCACTATGGGATATTAGGCTTTTACTTTATTATGTCTTATCTAGACTTAAAAGTTCCGACTGCATGTAATTGGGATTTTAGCTATAAAAAAATATTTCCAGCTTGGCTATAACATGATGATTCAACTATAATTTGCACATCTAGAAGCAAAGGAAGACACATTTCTAGTCTTTATATGCATAAACTGTGTATTGCACAAGAAATGAAATTTTAATTTTCCAATACTTCGTAGCCTATAATCTTGTACTATATATCTAACAAAGAGAGGGCATGACTAAGGAAATTCATTTCGGTTGAGACTTGGTGTAATAGTAGTACTCCTTTAGGGTGTTCAACCCTTAATGTAATTCCGTCAAATGGGGCCAGTCAATTCGAGGAAACTGCGTTCGAAATTCATGCTTAGCTTTTATACAATTAAGTTTCAGTTTTTTTCACTGGCCCAGTGGCTCGATTGGTAAATCGTCTGCCTTCAATGCAGGTGGATCCGAGTTCAAATCATACGCAAAACTTTTTTCTTTCAATTATTTATGAAAGGTTTATTAAATGATATTTACGTAATTATTTTGTATTTTATAAAGTAAAAAATAAAGAACATGAGAGACGATTTTCACTGAAATTTGTTCTTGGCATATTTCTATTTAACAGCAACAAGAAAAAACATGCCTGCCAAATTTCATACATGTAGGTCTAATAGTTCTAAAGATCTTGTGATGATTTAGTTCTCTTTCTGTTATATACTAAACTCGGTGGCGCAACAGCCCAAGGCCTACTATGCTAATCTCTCAGTTTTCATAACCTTGGGGGACTAAGGTGCATGAGCAGATATTCTGGTCTGGTGGTCAGTCTGACATGAATCCCCAGTGTTTACTTCCCAAGCAATCTTGGTACTCATTTATCGACTCACTGAAGGAATGAGAGACTAAGCAGAGCTTGTCCAGCCCGCGGTTTGAACTCTGAATCTGTGGTATGGAAGTTTGTTTTTCTTAAATATGTAGATAATATTTTATATATAATTCCCTGTGGTCCACTTTGGGAGTCTATTCCTGCATAACCTATTCTTAGCAGAGTGAGTGTTTTTCTCATTTATAGAGATAGATTATCTTTTATATCTCTGACTCCCTTGGGAGTAGATTTCCATAAAACCCTTTCTTATCAGATCTCAAATTAAACAACATGCTTACCATATTTTAGGCCTGTAGATCTCCGACTAAAAGTGATCAAAGTTGTTTTTCCTCTATTTGTATATTTTTAAAAAATTTTTTACCTGATAAAAATGTAGGCAATTAAAATGAGAAATTTTTATTACTAAATTTAGCATTTTTAAATTGCACAAAGTTCAACAAGAAAATGGTTTCTTAATAGATTAAAGATTGTGGTTTAAGTAGTTATTTTTCTTTTTTATATATATAATTATTAGTGTTTCAAAATTACTATGAAGGTATTGTGAAATACTCATTTCATATTTAAGTGTTTATAGTTCATATTCATCAAATGTTTGAAAAAACAGAAATTATAAAATTGATTTAACAGTAAGAGCTGTGATGTACTAAATGATAAGTTTACTGTAAAATCTAAGGAATAACTTTCAAACTGTATTTTTTATAAAAGAATTATGAAAAGTCCAATAAAAAATCATGAAGAAACATCTTTGCTATCCTATTGAGGCTGTCTTCATGTAATATTAAATGATTGTGATAGCTTTTAGCGGTTATGGTTCCGGACTCGTGGTTGCCATGTCATAGGTTTGAATTGAATCCTGGAGTTAATGAAGACTTGCCGTGTAAAGGGCTGATGCACATTAATTCTGTCAAGCTCAAAGTCCTTCTATTTGTGCAGTAGTTTAGAGGGAGGGGGTGCCAGCTCATGTCTCGTCACTTGACCAAGGTTCAAAAGTATGAGGTCTGTTGCCATTAGACCTTATGTTGCTTCATATATATATATAGTCCGACATTGTATTAAAGAATAGGATCTGAATTTGGAATATTTTTTCAGGTATAAAAGTGTCCCACAATTAATTTTATATTTTGACCTTGCTATCTTACAGAAAGTGGTATATTTTGTACTACATGCTTAGATACAAGTTGATTTTTTCTGGTATAAAATATTTTGTATTTTTTTCTCCAATGTAACATGTGCTTTCATGTTAAAGTAAAAAAATTACTTTTGAAACATTTAAAAGTTTTATAAAGGCAGTATTATGAATGAATATTTTAATGGCATTATTGAAAATGTTCATGGAAATTGAAACTTTTTTGTTGGAAAATGTGAGCCTGAACTAAGCACAGAGAGAGAACACATGTATTTGGTGAAGATAGTAGTAATAATTACAAATAATTCTTCATATAATCTATCATACAATGTTTTGAGGAAATAATTTTTTAAAAAATAACTTAACTTATATTTGTGAATTCAGGATGGGAATTTATTGACTTTACCATTACTTCTTGAAAACTATGATCCACCATTGATAAATCTACCAAGCCTGGTTCTACGAATAGCTTCTGATGTTGAATGGTCTTCTGAAAAGGAATGTTTTCAATCCTTTTGTAGAGAAATGGCTGCATTTTATGCTGTTCCAGAAAAAAAAATCCATTCAGAGAATTTTAACAAGACAGAGGTAAGTACAAATTTTAACTTGATTTATGTGTTCTATTTCAAAAAAAAATATTTCATACTTATATTTATTATCTTTGTCAAATCTTCTAAAGTTATTTACCTAGTAGTTTAACATTTATAAATATGCTAAAAATCAATGTAACACATACAGCTTTACATTTAAGTTAATGTTTATTTATGTCAATCATTTAAAATAAATCTGATTATTTTTCCTGTATAAATTTTCATTCCTTTCTCAAAAAAATAAACAATACTTTGATAAAGCATCTTGAAACAAAAAATTAAAAATGTTTTGACAGATTTTTATCAATTAAATTGTACTGTGCCCCCTTAATGTTTTCTCCCTTAAATAAGTTTATTAATTCTTAGTGTTCATAAACCAGTTTTATTCTTTGCATGACCTATACTTCGTGCTGTATAATGCTCTGAAAAATCTTTTTTTCTTTTCAGGCTAATGGAGAAAAGTCATTTAATTGGATTATAGAACACGCAATTTATACAGCTATCAAAAAGAACTTGAAACCACCTAATCATTTTTCCACAGATGCTAGCATATTACGAATAGCTAATTTACCAGATTTGTATAAAGTATTTGAAAGATGTTAACATCTATTATCCTAATTGCAAAAATGTATTATACCTCAAAAGTTACAAGTGTAAATATTGTATATAATGAACGAGCTGTTAAATGCAGAATAAAGACAAAAAGCATGTCTCGTTTTATTGCATATTTTACATTTGTTTTCAAGAATTTAAGGCTAAAAACAAAAAAATACAGAAGTTGCTTTCACAAAAGAATTGTTAAATTACTTTAAGAAAATGTGTTATAAAGCAAGAAGGCAACATTTGCAAAGGCACAGTAAGAGCTAAAACAAATATACACATCAATCATCACAGATAGTATAAACTTTTGAATACAACTTCAATTTTTTAAAAATTCGATATGCCCAGTATGCAAGTTCTGGTTAAAATTTGGAATTACATTTTGTCTGTGTAATGAATCATTTCTATAATGTTTTAAGTTATTACATAAATGTATACTGTGGTTTAGTTAACATCAACAAAAAGACATTTGTAAACTATATATTTTAACAAGTATATAAATGGTATCAATAATGAATAAAAAGAAAACAATGACATTGAAATACAAATAAAAAATGAACATTGGAAAACACAGGCATTACAATGAACAACTTTTAATTCTACACATACTTAGAAAAATATAAGTGTAAATTAATAAAAATGATGACTAGAATTTAAAATAAATCTTCAGTAAATTTCAAGAACTTGTGTTATTTAACAACAATAAAACATTCTGAACATTAAAAACAGTAACAAAATAAAATATAAATAAAAATGGCTGAGATTCAAATAAAATTACAAAATCCTTCACATTGAAGTTTTTTTAAAAAATAAATTCTTCACAATTAATAACAACATACAAAAGTTCAAAGTCCATTAACGATCTCACAGAGAATTATCACAGCTCATTCATTACCAAGAATAATACGAATTCTTAAAAAAATATTACACAAATTACAGTAAGACCTAGTTTAACATTTGTTTTTCAAGAATCCTTAAATTTCAATTTAAGCCAATATCACTAAAATTTATTGCCATAGCATAGTAGGAAATCGCAAAAGATACATATATAAGTTAATTGAGAACATTTCATTTCGTTTTATTAAATGATTTTTAAAAATGCTAACAAAACTGTTCTCGTTTGCAATAGAAATCCCACCACCACCAAAAAATAGTTGAGCCTCTATTATGGACCAAATTTTAATACGGTAGATGTGTTAACTTTTTGTCAAATGAAATATGGTACATTAGACTACTTAATAACTTAACTCAGTGGTGCAACAGCCCATGAGGGCAAAGATCTACTGTGCCCAACTCAGTACACATGACCTTGGGCTGCATGAACAGATGTTCCGGTTAGGTGGTCAGCCTGACGAAACCCCAGTGTTAAGTTCCCAAGCAAGCTTGATACTCATTTTATTGGCCCACTGAAGGGATGAAAGGCTGAGTCAACCTTGCCCAGCCCGGGGTTTGAACCTTGGACCTGTGGTGTGGAAGGGCAATGCATAACCATTCAGCCACTGGGCTTCCAGATTACCTAATATCAGCTTGAAAAAAAAAGGGTCTTCATTAGAAAATTTTTTTATTTCAGAATAGAGATTGATGTCAAAAAAAAAGACATTTAAAAATTGATAAATTTTATTTTAAATTTACAAGTTTAGATGGTTATTTAATGCTGCTTAATTTCACACTTGAGTTATTTTTTTAAGAATATATTTTTCATGTTAAACAAGGTCTTACAGCAATATTCATTTTCACACAGAATATTTACAACCATTTTTTTCATAGATCATTATGGAATAAAGCTTTATCTTAAAATAAACAAATATTTTAATCACAATAAAACAATGTTAAGAATTGAAGATTAATTTAAGTACAGTGTGCCATGCAAGCAAACAATCTTCAATATTTAAAATATCTATACTTCATTTTTTAAATTCTTACGAACCACATTAACAAATAGATTGTCTCATACGTAAAACCCCCATATTTATAAATACTGTCTATATAAAAACGTAAAGATTTTCCTCTCTAATTACAATATAATACACAAATTGTCACTGGTAACATTTTTTATGTAATAGTCTCAGCATGACGAACTTTTATATATGAATGAATATTTTAACTCAGTTTTTATGATAGAAATCTTGTAACAAAATAATGATTTCAACAGTAAAGATTTATAAAAATTTCAAATTCCTTGTAATTTTCCATATTTATTTAAAGATCAAACTCTATGCCAGAAGTTGAACCAATTTTTTTATTTATTAATTTTTTAAATATAAAAATTTCTATGAGTAATTTTATTTGAAGCATTTCAGAAACATAAAATTAAATAAATTTTTTTATTTTTATTGCATTGAAAATAACCAGTACTCTACATTTCATTTCAGTATCATAAATTATCTAAATCATTTTACAACTATCAACTTTATCAAACATATAATTAGCATGTATTAAATTTAATAATGCTCAGTGAAGTCAAAGATATGACAAGGACTTATTTCGATATGCATTGCAAAATAAAACCAAGCAATATAAACATAAGTAAATTTTATTAATATAAATTCATCTAATTTTTATTAATTATTGATTTTTTCTCTTCCAAAATTCATTTTATGCAGTTAAAAATCTTACTCATCCCAATCACAAATATTTCAACAGGCTTATTAGATTATTGGCAACAAATATTTGCACAGATGATAAATATTCATTGAAGTGTAAAGTTTGTATTTTGAAAGTTGGTAGAAAACATATTTGTAAAATGACAAATTCATAAAGGCTCTTTTGTTTAACTATGCAGCAGTTGGACAATTCTTTCGATTGAAGGGGAAAAAATCTTAACTTAAATCAGAGATCAAAGAATAAGAACAAGAGACTAGTACATAGAATTAGCATTGAAAAACTTCTAACATAATACCTATTACATAATTAGTATGGGGCAAAAAATAACAGAAAAAATTATAGAGAATAATTTATTTAAGCCTTAAAGATTCTAATATTACATTCTATTATATCACTATTATTATTCATATATTAACTAAAGTTTTAAAATAATTCAATTCAAAAAAATTTTAATTTAAGTACATCAAGAAAGAATAACTCTGCTCAAATATGAAAAATATTGATCAATTTCTTCAAGTTATATGAAAATGCATGAGAAATATATATTTATATATGCTTCAAACTATTATGCACATTTATTTTGATTTGTACATGGATTATTCTTGTCATGAACAATAAGGCATTACATAAGGATATTGGCCCCAATGTAAAGAAAGACAAAGAATAATAAAATCATAAAATGTCTGATAAAACTAAATGTGAAATATATCTAACTAATTTCTAATCATTTTCCTTACATTAAACTTTTAAAACTAGCAGTTAATCATTTTTAGTAAATATATGAAGAAAATAATAATTTAAAACTATCACAGTAAACCCAACATACAAAAACTAATTATAAATATCAGTTTATTACTTAAAATAGCACAGTAAACCACACTATCTTAATATTTCAAATTAAAATTACATAATTTAATACTTCCTAAATTTCTTCAGTCATATATAAAGAAACAATAAAAAGTATATATCTTTAAAATAATAAATATGTCCAAACGATTTTAGGACATTCAAAACTTTTAAAAAATAAATATTAACTATTGAATAAATATTAACATGATTGTAGTATTAAAAACTTCATAATAAAAACATTCAGATTATTGAAATTTTCTATTCATTTAACATTGATATTGGCAAATAACTTTACAAAAGAGAGCATTAAGAATTAACAGATTATTTACAGACTCCATTTACGAGCAGGCACTAGTGGTAAGTTTTCATCTGAAATTGCTGACACTACAGTAGGTTTTCAGCATTGAAAAGTTATATATTTGGAATGAGGTAACACTTGTTTTTAATGCTAAAGTATAAGAGCAAATATTTCTATGCTATGGAATAAACATATATAGGAGTAATTTTTAAATCTTAAGTATTATAGCAAAGAAAAGAGTAACACACAAATACAAGTTGAAGAATTTCTAAGGCTAATTTTTCATTGTTAATTTTTTGTAATTTATATTATTCTACATCACAAAGAATGACTTTTAATACTTTATGTTTAGCATTGAAAAAAGTTACCTCTGTGCAAAATATTATATATGAAGCACTTGGGTACAGGCAAAATTTTACTATGAATGATCTAATTAAGACCAACTTAATATTTTTAATTATTTAAGCAGCATGAATATCTGAAATGCTATAATCTTATCTTCCACACTGATGTACAGATCAGTCCTGTCAACAAAATTTAAGTGACAATTCTTCATATCATGTGAACAGAAGTTATCGATGAAACCCACTAATATAACTATAGGAACAATACTTTTAATTGGATGGAGGTATTCTCTGTGAATGAATAATTTTCATATGCTGTAAAAATAAAGTAAAATTACAAACTTAAAAAATCCACAAGTTATGTATATTTCACACATTTAAAACAAATCAGATATAATAAAATGTTTGCGAGATTAATCTTTGAACTTAAAAAATAATACAGTAATAAATTAGGTTGAATCTTCCTATGAAGATATACAACTAAAGGCTACTAACCGATAATTGCAAAAGCAAATTTCCATGCAGAAATAGAATGAAAAGCGTGAAAAAAGAAATACATACATTTCATTTACTTCAGAAATGAAACATGCCAATTTTTGGATACACACAATGATTGCCTTAACTTTTCTCAGCATGGATTTGATTTATTTTTGATGTGTAAGTGTTGATTAATGATATTTATGCTTTCTTTCAATAAAATGTATGTCAAAAAAAAACAGTATTTTATTATTCAGATTAAGTTTGTCTCAGAAGAATGATTTCATTTTTAAAGTCTGGTTCTTTGAATCAAAAAATTTAAACAGTATTAAGAATATATTAGTATTTAAAATTAATGTTTAAATATAAATATAATCTTTATATTATAATAATTTTTGTTTATAGTTATGATAACACATCATAGAAAATTTTTTTTAATTTTCATTCTATAAGAGAAAGGTTAAATGAAGCAAAATACTTTGAAAAATTAATATGCTGCTTTTGATTACTTATAAAAACATTTATCCTTCAGGGGAAAAAGTACAAATTTAGAATATTCAATAATAATTTTATTTTCAACAAATTAGATTAATTTTACCTGGTATTCATCTTCAGTTTCTAAAAGTCCATCAATATAAACCAACTGATATTGTCTAGCTTTTAAAGCTGAAAGAGGGCGTCGAATAAGCCTCATTGCATTGGAATTTAATGCAGTACTACTAAACTGTTCCATCTGTGATTTGCTATGACTAGGATCAAAAACTAAAAGCTGTAAATTTCCATCTCGTAATTCTTCTAAGCCTATTATTGTTCTACTATGACCTATGAAATGAAACAATTTAAATATTTAATATTGTAACATACTAAAAAACTACTACAAATGAAAAAAGGCTAACATAAAAATAACAAAAACTAATGATTTTGAAACAGAAATAACGTTTATTTGATTGAAAAAATTTATTTGGTGATTTTAATTATAAAATTATATTTGCATGTTCCACTTTTAATAATAAAATTCCCATTAATAATTTGAGCAAGAAATCAGTTTTCAACTGTCTTTATTCAACATACATAATAATCAAAACACACACATAACTAATTTATTTCTTTTAATACCAGATGTGTTGTCAATATAGGTTTTATTTCTATCAACTTTGTATATCATTAACTATTAAATCATAACCTTGTGAATTGTTCTTGATTGAGTTCAGTCATATTCTGTTGCATGCTATAAACATTTTATTTTACTTAAAATATTAAATACAATTACCCTTTTACTTAAACTGTACTTAGCTAGAATTACGAACACAAACATAATGTTTTGTTGTTATGCATTATATATAAATATAACGTTATGCATTAAATGTCAAAACGACTCTTTTTGTTAATCGAAGGGAACAATCATCAGTATTTCTTGAACTAAACTATAGACATGAATGAAAGAAATATGTGATTTTTTAAAATAAATTACTGAAAACATTTATATTATTAAATGTACATTGAAACCTTGAATTTTAAAAATAAACATTAATTGTTCATTAGCATCACACTCAGAAGCCACACAATGGTTATTGGTACTGAACTTCATAATTTCGACCGCAATCAAGTGACAAGGATGACACCCGATATTTATTTTCTTTTTTTTCAATTTTTGTTCAACATACATCAGGAGTTGACAAACTTTTGGAGAGAAGAGCTAAGTTGTAAGTGAAACAAGATAACTTAAGGCATCAACAAGCCATTTATATGCCTGCAGTTGCCATCAAGAGACACACTGTAGTGCTTCAATTAATATTTTTTTTAATATTAAGTTTCCCATTCCTTCAAAACTAAAAGCTATCCATGGTACTTTTTATTTCAATAGCAAAATATCATTCAACCATTCTCAAAACATCATAAAATTAGGAATAAGTTTCAAGCATCATGAAAAGATGTAACTACCAATAATACCACAAGAAATTTATTCTGAAATTTCATGTTTAAACTAATAACTAAAATTGACTTTTAATTGTTCATGCATATAGAAGTTATTTCAGCTCTCTTTTTATTGACCCTCAAGCATATCACAAAATACTGATTTTGATTTTTGTTACTTCTACTGGGATTTTAAGTGAACCGCTTGTTTACATTTAAGAGTGCTCCTGAACTCATGTATTACATAATGGAGTATCTTCCGATGGTGGCATTTTTACCAATAAACCAGACTTTTACTGCAAAAGGATTAATTCTAATATTTTCACCATTTCTTCATTAATTTTGTTAATAGAAAATAATTTAATATAGAAATTTAAAGCCAGTCAAATGTTTAAATATATACACAAGTTAGGTAAATCATTTTAACGGATAATTACAAGGGGAAGGAAGGAAACATTTTTTAGCAGACATATAACTATATTTAGTTTTAAAATTAATTTCAACTATAGATTTTGCCCTAAATTTTTTTTTTCTTTACCAATAAGTATAGTGAGTGAGAGAAAGGCGAGTTTCTAAAAATTAATAAGAAATTTCCTATACTTCACAACTTTTCAAGATGAATAAAGGCTGCGATAAGCGAATGGTCATGGTTGCTAAATCACAGCATTCTTGAGTCCTGTTGCCACTGAGACCTGTCACATAGAGGGACTTATGCACCTTAAACATGTTGAGGCTCAAAGTCCTCATGCTAGAATGGTGAGGAACCTTGGAGAGCAGGGAACCAGCTCAGATATTATCCTCATCACTTGGCTGAGTTTCGAAATCACGAGGTCTGTTATTAATAACCTTAGTGTAGATTCTGAGTTTTGAGCCTTTGTTGTAAACCTTTCTCAGTGAAGTAGACGAGATTTATGTAAATGAGAGCTTCTATTTAAGCATTTGTATTAGAGTAGACGATGATGGTTGATAGCAGATTAATTTGGGAATAAGATTATGACCGGCGGTTGTAGAGTTAAGCAAGTTACAAAGAGAATACAAGCAAGGGAGTCAAGAGCGCTCCCGTTTTCAGATAAGTGCATTTATTTATGTGATAGTTAAATTAATTCTAAGAGATTGCTCCTCCGGGATTAGTGTGATTAAGTGAAGGTAATAATAAAATTGTGTTTCAATTACTATGGCGGATCTTTGCTCAAACCCCCAAACACTAACATCCTCAGGGTTGATACAATATCTTTCAGCAATTTATCTTTTTTAATAATAATTTTTACCACGGGGGGGGGGCATTTTATATTCTTGTCCAAGACATTAAAAATGCCACAGCCAACTCTGCAGATGGATTTTAGTACCATTAAGACTTTGAATCTGTGGTTTGATTTTAGTATTAAAAAAAAGAAACAATCAGAATATCATAACCATTAACAAAACCATTCGATGATTTTCAGACCATCTCTTTCTAACATTATATTCTGCAAAATCTGGCGTATAACGCGCACTTTTAAAAAAAAATAAGATCAAAACTTAAGGGTGCACAATATACACCAGGTATAAAAACAATAGCTTAAAAATAAGAAGAAAAAAAAATGAGCATAAAATTGTTTTATTTCTACATGTATTGAAGTAGTGTTTATTTAAAAGAAATGATTTGACTTATGAACTAAAAGAGTTGTAGTTCTAGAAGTATACTATTTTTTCAAAAGTCTGGGAATAATACTTTGAATAAATGACTTCAAAACATAAGCGATGTATACTAATATATTCCAGATTTCTTCGAAAAATAGGGGTGCGTGTTATACGGTAAATATACCTAAAAATTAAAAAATTCAGCTTGAAAGTATGGGTCCAAGTTATACACTGGTGTATGTCATATGTTGGATTTTACGGTATATATTTTACAAATCGAAGGACATAACAAGGTATATTTTCCTTTTACATGTGAATATTATTTTCAAAAAGTAAAGAAACTATAATGTACTTGTTTTACAGTTTTAATCATATTCAATTAAAAAACTAGACAATTTTTAAGATTTTTATATGTTATACTTATTAAAAGCATGGCAAATATTCCCATCATAATACAAATAACTGCAAACATGGAAATGCTACAGTAAAACAAAACAAATATTTATTAGCTTCAAAAGTTTGCACAACTAGTTTTGAATTAAATATGGAAAAAATCTTTCAAGAAAAAGAGGATTATAAGGACATCCTACAACAAAACTCAATAAGCATTTGTTGCATTTTTACACATAAATGAAGTAATTTTTTTTATATATTTCCTACTTGTTAAAAATTTTTCATAAGTGCAAAATATTTAACAAGCATATTTTGAAAGACTTTTAAATATAAAACTACAATTTATTCACAAAATAATTTCATTATTTCATTTCATACCATGGTGTTGCAAATATACAGGTGGTTTAAATTCTTCATCTTTGGTAAAATATTCTTTCACCCAAGCAAACATTTCTGGATGTGTTCCATTTGGTCCAGTTGGCTGATGGCAGTCAATAAGGCGGGCTCTAAACAAATAATATAATTGACAGTGAAAAACTTTAGTAAATTTATCATTTTAATATTTATTTTGGATATAAATACTTTCAATTGTATTATTTTTACACACATAAAATTTTTTAAAATATGCACTATAGTTTCCAGAAACATTTATTACATTACAAGATCTAAGTGTCAAAAGCTAAAATTTTAAGATATTAGTACAAACATGATAATCATATTTATAAGTTTTGCAACAAAATATTTTAATTTTTTTTCTATATAGTGCTAGATTTCATAGGATCCCCAAAATACATTTTATTTATATTTTATTTTAAAAGAATATGAATGTGAAAACATATCACCGTTCTCAACAATATCTCGACATTTGATAAAAAAGTAAATATAAATATTATAGTCAATCAAACAAATATTTTGCCTATAACAGTAAATCATGTGACTTGCAACCGACTACATGTTAATTAAATTACTTGCTGAAAAGTTTCAATAAGAATATACATATTTCTTTTATTATCACTTAATGCACATTTTAACCATTTTCATTTACATCAAAACCTTTATCCTGCATGCCACAATTTGCAAAGGACAAGAGTGTAAAGTGCCTAACAAGCTAAAACGGCTCTATCTCAGTGAACGGAACGCTATTTTGGCGATTTTTTTGGCGCCATTTCTTGGGCATGCTTATTTTCTCCTTGTCAACTTAACCCTTTCTCTCCGTTAAAAGATGGTAACCGTCAGCGTTATGGATCCTCTTTGGTGTAACTTCCGCAATGAATGATGTGATGTCATGATGATCTAATTCTTGTTTCATCCAATTATATTAAAAGTTGTAGGAGGTAAGTTTGAATTTCAACACTTTTTGTCGTTAATTTAACGGTTTTGCAGCTTGCTACATTTCAATCTGTTTTTCACCAGTGGAGTGGTTAAGTTCTGCATTCTCTTCAATCATATTTATTTCAAAAATTTTAATTGTTCTAATTTTATAGTATTTAAATTTCTTAATTAGTATTTGTTTATAATTTTATAGTATTTAAATTTTTGTAATTTCTATTTGGTTTTAATTTCTGGTTTTTAAAATTTTAAGTATAATGGCTTTTTCAGTCTTTGTCTGGATGGGAACAAGACCGGTGAATTTTTTTTGAATTGGAAAAGAAAGGTAAGTTGGATGTTGTTAAATATTGTATGAGTGTAGGATTGATTGCTAGTAATTATACTTGTCCTAATTGTAATGAAAATGAAATTGGTTGAAAGGAAAGATTTGGATGACGGATATACTTGGCAGCAAAGATGAAGAATTAAAAAGTAAGTGTTTATGCCTTTGTTGATTTTATGAAAGTGTTTTTTGTCTTTCTAAAATTTTTGAAATTTATTGTTGTTTTGTTGTATTTTCTTGTTTTTGGTGACTATTTTGAGCACGACTCCATAGAGTTCCGCTGAGTTTCTAGATCTAGCAGAAGATACATCGACCTACATACCTGGCGTGTCTTCTGGGTCGCTTGCCAATAGTAGCCAAAAACAAGATGGCGAACAAGGAGCGTACCGTTCACTGGGAATTAACCGGCTAAAACTCCCTTTCAATTTAGTTGTCCAATTTGTCACAACCCGCACCAGTTTCTGAACCCCAAAATAAACAATTTGAATCATTCTACCCCTTAAAATAGCAGTCAAATTCAACATGGGCGAGCAATTATCAGTTCAGACTCCTGGATTAACTTTAACAGATCGTTAGATAATACCTTCGAATATTTCACATTTCCCCAGAGATAATGTAACACAGTTTGTCAACCAGTGTTCTAAAGTATTCATTTTTCATCCAATTATTATTTTGTCAAGTTTTTATTCCTTTGTCATGATGTTAATAAAATTTTTCAAACATAAAATTAGAGAAATAGCATGGAAATACTAGTACACACTACTCGAATAAAACATGAATTTTCATACAACAAATAATATCATTACTGTATGAATGATAACAAGAATTTAAAGAAACATTACACCATATGTAATTCTATTCTTTAGGTTTGATGTTAAGAGAAATTCATTTAGTCACAAGATAAATAAAATCCAAGAATTTTTGTGTCCATCTTTTTATTCAGACTTCCACATGAAACAGCTACACAACATGTACACTTAAACATATATCACATTATAGTTAAGAACTAGTATTCAAACACATTTTAGTCCCAGTCCGTAGCTCATTACTGTTTTTCTGCTCCTCCCCCATCTGGTAGAGTTTTGTTTTTTATATTTAAAATGGTAGTGCTACTTATACTCAGTTGAGAAGCAAGGTGAATCTTACACAATCCACCAAAGGAAGGTTTTGCGTCATTTTCAATGACTAGGTGTCAAACGAAAGATTAGTCATACACTCATGAGAGAGTCCTATTTCTAGAATAAAATAACTAAGCCCTTGTTGAAGAGAATGCACTACCTAATTTAATAACATATAAAGCATGACTTAAAAGGATCATTAACACATGAATATATAGACACATCAAGCGATAAAAATAAGGTTATATAATTATCAATATAGTAAAACTATGATTATCACATTGATTTACGAGTAATCTCTGCCATCTAAAAAAAAAGATGTATTAAACTGAGGGTTAATTGAGATGAAAATGATTAAATGAACATCTACCAAAATAAAATTAGAAAAAAATATTTTTGTATTGTTAGCTATGAGAAAATAAATTAATATTAATATAATTATAGATGCTCCATTACAAAGAAAAAATACCAACCTGATTCGAAAAGATGCCAAAAAAGTGACAACTTCTGTAGCACCAATCCATTTTCTAGTATTAATGAGTCGACCACCTAATTGTTCACAACCAGCAGGATCAAACCCTTGTCTCCAAGCTGATTCAATAAGCTCTTGAAGCTTGGATATAGCAAACCGACCTTCATTTAAAAAAGTTATTTTAACAAAGACCAGAAATTTAGATTACATAAATTACTTATTTATATTACAAATACATTTATGTATTATGTTATATAAAAATATACAGTAAAAATACTTTTAATTTTTCTTTGAACTTCCAATTGAAAATTTTTAATGTAAAGGAATACAACACCAATTTTCATTAAAAGATAAACATTCCAATAAACATAATTTCCATGAAAGGTATCAATGTCTGTTGTAATGGCTTTTCATGAAATAACAGTAAATAATCAAAATTCTAATAAAAGACTAAAATATTTTTTTAAAAATATCATAAAATTTCTAAATATACAAGAAAAATAATAAGCATACATCCTAAATAAAAATAATAACCTAAACTGTTCTTTAAAACAATAAATCATATGAATTGAAAAAACGAGGAGTACCTTAGAGATTACATAATGAATACAGACAATTACAGAAGTAATAAATATCAAAGTATTTAATAAAAAGTGATCAGTGGTTACAAACTTCATGTATGTAATAATGTTCAGATTTGTATAAATGTAAATGCTTCTTAAAATTAGATACATATGGGCTGCCAAATATTTAAAACTATTGTTAAGAAATTCAAATAAAATTTCAAGGGAAAAAAGAATATTTAAAATCATTTAATTTGTACATTTTTAATTTGTTTGTTGATTCATATGCAGTACAATTAATATTAATTTTTTTGCAATTTTTAAGTGTAATAGCAATTGTTGTAAAAAAAATCATAATGTATAAAAAAATGAATATATATAAATTTTAATACATTATATATCATAAAATGAATTACCATAAAATCTGGCATATAACGTGCATCTATACTTCCAAGTTGAATTTTTTACTTTTTAGATATATTTGCCGTAACAAGGTGCACCTCCCTTTTTTTTTTCAAAGAAATCTGAAATATTAGTATACATTGCTCTTATGCTTTGAAGTCATTTATTAAGAAATATTATCCCAGACTTTTGAAAAAATAACATACTTCCAGAATTACAACTCTTTTAGTTCATAAGGCATGTTGTTTCTTTTAAATAAAAAGTATTTTGATACAAGTAGATGTATTTTTTTTTCTGCTCATCTCTTTTGTTACTTTTAAAGCTATCGTTTTTATACATGGCGTATAACTCGCATCTTTAAGTTTCGATCCTATTTTTTGTGTTAAAAGTGCATGTTATATGCCGGATTTTACAGTAATTGACCTTATTTATATAATTATTACTACAACAACAAAATAACTAATACAACAAGTTTTAACTGTGAAAAGTACACATTCAAAATCAAGAGCTTGCCTTCATGTACAAATTATTCCTTAAATATTTTTAACTTACCATTAAACAGTCTGCTGCTATATTTTGTATTGTGAACTAATGAAGAAAGCATCATCTGTATATTTCTATAGCCACAACCCCAACCTTTATCCCCATACGTAGAACCATAGTGATCTACAACACTGCAGAGCCAAGTGTGTTCTACATTTGGTGTAGCCATGCTAAAAGCTCTTATTTTTGGAATGAGACCTACAAAATTTGTAAAATAGTTTAGAAACAAAAGGTTATAAAGAATACATAAATATCAGTTTCTAATATAAAATACCTAAGTTGAAACGTACAAAACTATATTCATTGATATAATCGCATAAATAGTTTTTAAACACAATATAATTTTAAACAAAATATAAGATTATACTAAAACTAAATAAATTCCGAAGCATATTTTTCAATTATATTTTAATAAAAAAATAACTATTCAAAAAATTTTTTAAAAAAAAATATTTCAAAAAAGAAATTTGGATTCTTGATTAAACAATCAATCAATCTTTATCAAGAAATAGATTCAAAGTATTATGTTATTTTTTAGCATTCATTCATTCCTTTATAGATTTTGTTTGCTTTTAAAATTATCGATCTTGACTTTAAAACCCCAGGCCCACAAAATTCAACATGGAAAGGGGGCTAGTTTAAAAATTTATTTTTTGTTTAGCCGGCAACATCTGACAGTATTTTTTGCTCAGTTAAAAATTTGGGGGGAAATCCTGGGGGGTCAGGGCCCCACCTTTTTCCCCCTTCCACCAACCTCAAGAGGACCGGGACTCAATCAATTTAGAGCCCCCTATCGGCAATACACCCATGCCTTTTCAAATTAATCGGCTCTATAAGTATAGCCCCCCTTAAACACTATATGGAGGGGCCCTTTTTAATAAATAATCCTTTTAAAAAGGAACAAATTTGAAAAAAAAACTTTTTAAATTTTTCTTTTTTTCTTAAACAAAAAATTTAATTTGTAAAAACATTTTTTTTGTATAGTTATTGCTTTTTTGTTTTCTTTATAGTTAATCTGATGCAATTTTTTTCTTTTTTTCCTTTTAAAAATTTTGGGGGGTACCAGGAAATCGAAAACATTAAATGCACAAAATCAATAATAGTAAAAACAGATCTAAACCAAAAAATTTTTTAAAACTTTGTTTTTTAGAAGGGAAAAAAAATTTAAATTTCCCCTTTTAAAATGCATGTATAAAAACAGTAAAAAACTCTTTCCCCATTTATCACTCAATTTAATTCTTTCTGCAGGAAAAGGGAAACCCCCCAGACCCCCACCAAATTTAAAAAAAAAAAGCAAAAAAAGAAACCTTCACAAACATTTTCGGACATTGTACCTTAAACTTTCAGAATGTTTCAGATAGCAGGCTCAAAAGGGTTTGAATTAAGAAAAGGCACATATATACATCATGGATGGTTTACCCCGGGTGGCAAGGTTACAATGGGGTAAAAGGTTAATATTCTTATACAAAATAAAATCAAAGGTACAATCTTTTGCCACAAAAAAAACAACTTATTTTTAAACTTATATATTTTGTAAAATATTTTTTATATTATTACCAAGTATAAAATTTATCATCGATTTTCAAATTTTTATAAAAACCCTTTACTGGTTATAATTTTAATACTTATTTTTCAAGTTACAAACTAATTTCCTTTGGAATTTCATTTTATAAATTTAGGTATTATGAATTTTTTATGCACATAATTAAAAAATTGTTTTTATGAAAAATTTCACTTTTAAAATTAAAACAAAAGGAGAAATTCATTAAATGTTTTCTGGTCTTCCAAAAAACTGGGTAAAAAAATAAGTACTTATGTATTATCACAACTCCATTTGAAATTATCTTTAAAAAAACCCTGGTTGCCAATTACCTTTTCCCTAAAATCGGCAGGTTATCTTGAACATTTTCATTGCTGTAATAATATGCAAGTACCAAAAAATATCAGTAATAAAAAAGGTAAATTGATCTTAGGAAGAACAATAACCCAAACCCTTTTTTCAGAATGCCATCATCAACACCATCTGGGCCGAATCAAAGCTCAACTTGTCTGTTATAGTAGTCAGCAACACTCATTTCTCCAGCATAAACTGCTCTTTGCATGTTAGTGATTGATTGCTCACGAAAGTTACCTTGATTATCCATTCCATATTGGGCTTTAAAATTGAGCTCTTTTGTTCCCATTGGGTTTGTTCTTCCTTTCTCTCCCTTTCCATTTCAAAAAAAGTAATATCAGCTTTCCTTTTTCCTAAAAAAAAAAAATAAAAAAAAGTGATTTTAATACAGATTTAAATTTTTAAATTATAAAAGAAAAGGGACTTTAAAAAACAAATAAAGACCAAAAAGTTTTGAAATCAAAAATTATTTAATATATTAGAAATTAATAATTTTAAAAGTTTTTTTATTAAATTCTCCTTTTAAAAACCAAATTTATACTTAAAATATAAATCAACTCAAAATTTATATTGCTTTTAATTTTTAAGCCATTTATATTTTTTTACGAAATAATGAGTCTAAAACTTGCCTCAAAAACCCAGATAAAATCCCAAATCAGAAAAACCCCCCATTCGACCGTTAAAATTAAACATATTTGACCTTCTGAAAAGAGTTCATAGAGATGTAGAAGCGTAAAAAACTGAACGTGGTTTGAAATTGGCAAATTTATTTTTTTGGTTTTCTGCTGCCCAAATTTTTAAAAAAATGCAGGAAAAGTAAGGGCAAAAAGTGGGGGACACTTAAACTTAGAAAATATCACATAGTGAGGGACTAATGGCTGTTGAAACTGCCCTTCAGTACTTTGAGCAAGGTGCATCAGGAATGGACTCACTGTTCTTTCGTCGTCTTCATGAGGAAACAGTATGGAAGGTAACAAGAAAAAACACATTTTTTACAAAATAGTACCCAGTTTTTGCAAAGTTGGGTACTTAATTTTTGTTATAGGCAACTTTATGCCTTCATAACCTATTTTCTGAGGTGTATCTGAACAGGTACATTACTATATACCATGTATTCATTAATTTTCATTTTTGTGGTAAATGCTCTATGCCTTTATAAAGCACATACTTTTATTTTGCTTAAGGGTATTTGGACAATATGTTTTATGCTGTATTCTCAAAAAAAACAATACATACAAGTGCACTACAATATTTTCTGAGGAAATACACTTATTCTTTTTTAATCCCATTCTTGATAACCTGGTATTTTCACAAACTCAGACGCCCTTTGGTCCATATAAGGTAAAGTTTCCAGGACTCTACTATATTAAAATTGTTGGTGTTTACATATTAAGGTTACTGCAGCCAAATTTGCATCACACAAATTATGCCACTTTCCATTAAAAACAGACAGTTTTTTTTTTCAAATAAAATTTATAAGAATCTGTTTTTGTGGTTCTTTTTTTATATTACATCATGGTGCAATTTAAATGGAAATTGGGCTGTGGCAGCATAAATATATACCAAATTCTATTATTTTTTTAAGGCAAACATAAAAATTACATTTATGACAACATTAAAAGAATTTTAAAGCTATTTTTGAAAAGCCAAAACATTTTTTTTTCAATTCCACCCTACAGCATTATACTGTTAATTGAACAAACTACAGATGGATTTTCAGTACTTTGGTATTAATCACATGCTATTGTCGACCTTTAGCAAATAAAAAATGTTTGTTTTCTAGATATAATAGGATGCCCTAAATCATAAAATATTTGACAATTTATCAATGGTATGTGATTAATACAAAAGTACAAAATCTATTTCACCTTGAAACAGGGGAAGATTTAAATATTAGGGGTAGGGGGGATCTCTATTCATACATACTCACCTTTTGTACCAGATTTCAACCATAATTTTTCTAAGGCAGGATTAACTTGACTAGTTTGAAGTATAGTGGCTGAAATATAATTTAAGAAAATGATTACATTCATATGCATGTATATGAATGCAATCAAAGAAACAATCCAATAATGATAGGGCAATGCAAAGATAGATAAAATTCTTACTTACAGGAATGGCCTAATACTTTTTAGATATAATTCTTTTTTCATTTTATATAATATTTTTAGTAATAACAGGCAATTAGATTAAGTTAGCAGACAGAATTTTAACTGTACTAATTTTAACTGAGAATTTTTCAGCAGTGCCTTTTAAAAACATCTTTATCGATTCTTTGTTATATTTTCCAGCTTTTACATTCATGTATAACATTACAAATTAAACTCACAAATGAAATGTTCAAAATTTTAAATAGAAAAAAATGGTACTTGTGTATTAACGCAACAATTACCAACTCTATTAATAACTCACCAAGTTGGCAACACCGATTCCTATGTGTAAGCGCTGAATTGGCAAACACGTGCTTCGTTTCACATAATATCACCAACAGGTTGCAATAATACGCAAGTACCTACTGAAAAAAATTTTGATTTTGACTAATTCAAAGGGAAAAAAATGTGTGCATATGATTCAATTTAGGTTGAAATGCATAAAAATTCCTCCAATGGACTAAATTCATGTGACGTCATTAATCACATAACTGAGCCACATGTTTTTGGCCAATCAGTTTATAAGTTAATGCGACGTCATAATTATATCATAAATATAATCATGCGTTTCCAGCCAATTAGTTCATGTGCTTCACTGTTGCCAACTTTTACTTTTTGCAGGAGCTTTCTTTTAAAAAGTACATATTTGTCAACTATATAATAATGCACATAGTTAAACAAAATGCAGTTAATTTAAAAGTATTCATATAATGTAAGTATTTTTTTTTTAATTTTGAAAACTGTTTGAAGAATTTTAACACGTGAACTCTTTACCCAATCAAATTTTAAATGTTATCTAAACTTAACAAGTTAAAAAACTAGCATGTTAATTTTTAATCAATGGGAAACACGAGATTGCCATTATCATGCGACCATCATGAATTTAGTCCATTTATATATTTTTAACCAAACCTAATAACAAGTTGAGAAATATGATATATGCCTGAATTTCAAAATTATAGTAGATTAAGGCTCTATTTAAAATATTATATTACTAAAAGCCTCCCTTTTGAGATAGGCCTATTACAGAGAGTTACCAATTACAGAATTAACACACCAAATGTTATTTCACCAAGGGCGTAGCTACCACCGTATCAATGATACAGGGCCCCAACATGTGTAACTACAGTCCCACTAACAGGGCTCTCATACCTAAAAAAGGGCCCCAAAGGAATTTTGATACAGGGCCTCCTTAGAGCTAACCTACGAACAGTGAATTTCACCCACTTTATAAGAAAAATATTCACACAGAGCTTTATATAATAAATAAAAAATACATAAATGAATGTAAGCTTGTATTTTAAAAGCAAATTTAAATTAGAGAAATATTCCTACAAAGAATGCATTACTCCAACAAACATTTAAATTTCCATTTAAAAGGTCAGGACTTTCATACATATATTTGGGTAATTTAGAATTAAATTTCATCTTAATACAATTTATGTGAAATAAGATAAAGGGAAAAACAATAATAACTCAATTACTATAAATTTCTCTATGAATTTAATCATATAATCAACTAAACTTGTTATATTTGCAATTTCTAAGTTAACCTAAAAACTGGAATTTTTGCACAGCATAAATTGATGAAAGCTTAAAATATTTTTTTATTCCATTTTAAAGAATTACTGGTAACTCTAAACATTAATAAAGAGCTACATCATTATGCATTACAAACATTAATATACATTAAAAAAACAAGAGAACCATGAAGAAAATAAGTTCGTCTTCTTTTATATTACTGAAGCAATGATTAGTACAGGAGGTAAAATGTGTGCTCAGTATCAACAAACTAGGAACTACTTCCTTCATGTCAATAGACTACCAGAATTTAAAGAAATTTTAGAATGAAGTATGCTTACCATCAGTAACAAGAGGAGTTAAAACAAAAGGTGTTTTAGGAGAACATAAGAGCCCATTTGAAGATTTAGGGCTAAAATGCTCCTCTATGTGTGATTCTAGTTCTAGACTACATACAAAATTAGAACATCCACATACAGGACAGCAATCATTGCAATTTTCGTCTCCTGGAGTGGCCTGTGTTGATTTTACTGGACTAAGCACATCACTATGATCCACATTAACATGCAATTCAACATCACGACTTGAATCAAAATTTCTATCACATAAAGGGCAGAGGAATGGACTTGTTCCTCCATCACTATTTAAAAATTCAGGAAATGATGGGCTGGTCAAGTCAAAGTGTTGTCTATTGACATGCTCTTGCAGTTTAGTGGGCGATTTGTTAGAATAGTCACAGAGAGGACAAACAGACTGATCATTTCCTCTTGGACTAAGTAATACTTTTTTAAGTCTGCCAGGATTCAAATTAAGTGAAAGATTAGCTCTCTGAGGTGAACCTTCCGAGGCAGTAGCAAAATTATTATCTGGCAATCCATTACTTGAAAAAGAAACATCATCCATCGAATCACTCGATGATACAGTAAATTGAACATTATCTTCTGTTGGAGTTAAGAAATCCAAGTGAATAGAATTAACATGATAAATCATTTCATCAGCCGATATATCACCTAAATCACAAAAAGGGCAGGAAATAGCTCCTTCAATGTGAGCTACTAAAGTGTGAGATCGCATTTCTACCTCCGAGAGTTCTACTTCGCCACAAATGTCACAAGAGTAAGTTTGATCTGGATGTTTAGCTGCCATTTTTTCTAGTATTCTTTTAAAGAATCGCCTAAATGTAAAACATTACAGACCTTTGTTTTTTAAAAAGCAGCTAATGTGTAAAAATTAAAATAACTTGGATGAGACTCTTTAGTTCTGTTGTATTCGAAGCACAAACAATTCATTCCGAATGCTCCAGAAATTTTTTGTCTGCTAAAGAATTATAGCAACACAGTCGAGAAGCTTAGTTATAAATATTTATTACATAAACATTTCCGTTTCTTATGTTTATTTAGTTAAAAAATTGAATTGTAAAATGGTTTTAAATAGTTTTATATTCATAGGATTGTGAGCACCGGCTCTAAGTAAAGGAATTAATAAACTTTAACCGCACGCCCTTTAAATTTGAAATCAATTCACTCAGCTTAGAACTATACCTTGTTGTAAATAAGGTTCTTCTTTCAATTCCAAATTTATAAAAATCAAAAGTGTCTCAACAAAAAATAATTCTGTTCAAATGAATAAAGTTGATTCAAAATGCATGAAAATATACAACTTTTCTTGAACAAATAATAACGTGTGTCACAAAAATTGAATAAAAATAAAATTATTGTTCTGTAACTGTAACGAGAATGATGAAAATATGTCTTTTAATATTTTTATTGTTGTAATGTCTGCTAACGTCGATCTGAAGGTGATGTGTACTTCCAATTCTTCATTGGATTTATTTAAAATTATCTTTTTGGAGTAAAATATACTCTAGTGATACCATGATTGGATTAGTGAAAATATATTTTCTCGTCTGATCTGATCATATAAAGATGAAGCCTGGACTCTTATGAAAATAGACGTAAGTAATTTTGATATGTTATTTTGATATCAGTTTTAAGTTATATTGTGTTAGAAGTATTGTTATTTGAAAATTTATGGAAATAAATTGCATCCATATTGAACGCAATATCACATGACAGTAATTAAAACGAACGATATTCCTTAAAGGAAGAAATTTAATGAAATTTTTTGTCGCTTAAATAACTGGACCCACACATTCTTACTATTTGTGTAATTTCTGTGTAGTAATTCAAAAAATCATATAACTTGGCACAGTAATAGAAAATTATTTGTAAATTTTTGGGTATGTCAAGGTCAATATACATATAGTTAGAATTTTGTACTTTTTTTATTAGAAACATTCATTTAATAGTTTTCTAAGTATAATATACGTTAAATGCTTTAAGTATTCCATTATCGCAGTAGATTGTGAACTACAGTTTATTTTATGATTCAAATTTGTGAAAAACGTCAGAACATCGTCTGAAATGGCTTTGGAAACAAAAAGATAATACACATAGAAGAAAATATTGTACTGCTTTAAAGATAATAAACATAATTTTATATTATGAATCATCAAAAACAAATTTATTCTTATTTATTATAATTGAAGAAGCATAAATGTGAATTATATTTTTATGAATTCATATATTTAAAGTTTTTTGTGCTTAGAATTTCAGTTTTAATCTTCAAAGTTGATACTCTTGAAGAAATGTGTTGATGAATTGCATTTTTTCATTCAGGAGCTTGAAATTTCATTGAAGAAAATTTATGTATTGGGGATTATTTATTTATTCTAAAAATATGATGCTTTAAATATTAATTCCTCAACTTCTAGTATTGTTATCTATTCTGTATACTTGTGTTATAGGTAATAAATATGTACTTGATTTAAACTGTAGTGATGCATTCATATATTAATTTGTTTATATTATGAAACATGAAAACTCTAAGTAAAATTAAAATTCAGAATGATGTTAGTTATCATTTTATGATTGTTTCATAAATACATATTTTACAGAGCAGTCTATTTATCTTGTGTGTTATAATTTTAATAATCTGTTGAAGTGCTATGTTTAATCAAGGATTACACAGAAATCTTTAACAACTAAGATTTTATTAAAATTACTTAAAATTTATACTTTATTTTTCCAAAATTCTTCATATAGATATCTTATGCATTTAAACATGAAAATAATATGTTGTATTTCAATTATTACTTTTTAATTCATTGGCTTTTTTTTTTAATCATAACCTTCAGAAATATATGTTTGACTGTTAAATTAAATACCTAATTTTGAAATAAATGACTACATTTTAAAATAGAAATAAGATTATTATTTTTATTTTATTTTAATTTCATTAAAAATTTAATCAAATAAAGTCTGCTGTTAAACAGAGCCTCATAATAATAATTAGTAATCAATACATCAGGTAAACTTGAAGTATATCAATTACACATAAAGGCAGTGATTTCCAAATTTGAAAGTATTGATTAGCACAAGGAAGATGTGAAAATTTGAACAAAGATGCAGCTTCCATAACATATAAATAATATATGTATATAGATTTTATAAAATAACATAACACATTACTTTTTTTTTATCTAAATTTCTCTCTAACTTCAATGTAAATGCTTGTTAAAATTGAAAAACCATATGTTTCAGTAATTGGGTAATACCACAGGTGAAGGTGCTGAATTAAAATTTTTAAAAGAAGTTATAGTACCATAAAATATCTGATGTGTAACACGCACCAATACTTTCAAGCTATAATTTTTTTTTTTTTTAGATATATTTGCCGTATAATGTGCATGCTCTTTTTTACAAAGTAACCAGAAATGTATGTGTGCAATGCTCTTAAGTTTTGAAGTTATTTATTCAAGGTATTATTCCCCAAACTCTTTAGAAAAAAAAATAGTATACTTCTAGAACTTGAAACCCTTTTAAGTTCATAAGGAATGTCATTTCTTTTGAATAATGAGTATTTCGATATATGTAGAAGTCTAATTTTTTTCTTTGCTCATCATTTTTATTTTTAAAGCTCTTATTTTTTGTGTTAAAAGTGCATGTTATATGCTGGATTTTATGGTAATATAAAGTTTGGAAGTTATTGCATTAAAGTATAATTATTATATTGTTACGTAGGAAATAAAAATTTCTGATACTTTCTTTCAAATCCTATTACATTAACATTAGTCAAATCAGAATAGAACTCATATTATTCCGAGTGTACCATTTTCAATGGTACCTTCAAAATGTAACCCTGGTTTTTAAAAAACTTATAATTAATTTGTACAAAAAGTTAAGCTGTAATGAATGAATTACTATTAAATTATATGACATATACATAGTGTAATCCAGATCTGAAAAAAGACATACGTTATGAAAAGAATGCAATTTGAATAATAGAAACTTGTTTTATTTTTCATTTTGAAAAGAAAATATTGAATGGGTATTTTTTTCAATAAAAATATTTTGGAAAATATCTATGGGTAACTTATCATTTCATAAATTGAAAGAATTTAAATTAATACTGGCTGCCTGAATCCAGCCTTTAGAATGGGGATATAATTTATTTGAAGGAATATTTAATTTTTGTTTTGTATTATCTCGTTTAAGAATGACTAACCTATTTCTATAAGTTTTATAAAAATATCAGTCGTATATACTCGCATTATGCACATTTTTTTCTTTCATTTATAATGTTATATCATACTAGACTAATTGAAATTCTGAAAATAAAATTAATAATTTTATGCTGTATTTTTGGAATGATAGATTTTTTTTCTTCATATAAATACTCTTATTTCCAAGGAATTCTATTAAAACAAAGTGATAATCAATGATAAATAGATAATTAATGTGTTAAGGAATCTGCATGTAAATTAAAATTTAGCATATTTGAAGGTATGGGATTAATGCTATAATATCTTAATGAAATGTAGTAAATTTAAATTTTGATTTTCCTTTACAATAATTTTAGTAAGTTGCTATTTAATTATATAGTTTCACAAAAGGTTTTTAGAGCAACATGGAACATTTTTTCTGTAAAAATTATTCATATTATACTTTATGAAAATTATATTATATGTTATGAAAATTAAGAATTCCGTGCTTTAATTTCTTGCAAAATATAATAATTTGTAATATTCTGTAAGATAAAAAAAAATTACTCAAGTTTCATAGGAAAGATAATGTATTGAAAAAAATAATACAAATTACTTCTTTTGGTTAAAGTGTGGAATAGGAAGCCCTTTGCATCTCGCGATTTTTATCTAGATGTCATGGTGAGATAATGAATTCATTCTGGCAGACTGCATAATTTGGTAACCCTTGATTTTTGATATGTGGATTTATGCAGATAAGGTCACGTGTTCCTTTTAATTAATTGCTATTGGTTATTTAAAATTTTGCATATGTTTTTAAAATGGCAGACGATTTTCAAATTAACAATGGACTAAATTCATGATGGTCACATGATAACGGCAGACGATCACATGTTTCCCATTGATTAAAAATTGACATACTAGTTGTTCAACTTGTAAAGTTTAGATAACACTTAAAATTTGATGATTGAGAGTAAAGAGTTCACGTGCTAAAATTCTTCAAATAGTTTTCAAAATTTAAAAAAATACTTACATTATACGAATATTTTAAATTAAATGCATTTTGTTTAAATACGTGCGTTATTATATCGGTGACAAATATGTACTTTTTAAAAGAAAGTTTCTGCAAAAGCAAAAGTTGGCAACAGTAAAACACATAAACTAATTGGCTGGAAACGCTTGATTATATTTGATATAATTATGACGTCGCATTAATTTATGAACTGATTGGCCGAAAACACGTGGCTCAGTTATCATGTGACTAATGACGTCACATGAATTTAGTCCATTTTATCGTTTATTTCTTCATTTTCATTTTGATTTTGTCCGTGAAGGATTTTTGGTATTTTTCTTCAATTTTTCAGCATTCGATTTTCCTGTTTTTCGTTTGTTCCTTCGACGGTGTGAACGTTCTATACATGTAGGTCCTGATGTGAGATACTGGAAATTGATGAAAGCATGTTTGGTAAAAGAAAGTAAAACAGAAGCAAATAATGAATTGAACCTAGGTGTTTAGAAGGAATTGAAAGGAGTTCGAATAAGTGTTTATTTCATGTAATTCAGGATAGGTCGAAGGATATACTGCTACAATCGAGCAAGAGCTACATAAAGGAGGGTACAACAATCATATCGGATTGCTGAAAAGCTTGCGATTGTCTGGAAGCTGAAGATTTTCATCTTTCAGTCAATCGCAGCTTACATTTTAAAGATCCTGAAACGGGGATTTTCACGAATTCCATCGAGGGTTCACTCGTGGAATTAAAAACTCCATTAAAAAATATGCATGGAACCCGCTGGTCTGAGGATCAATTCGATTCTTACCTTAAGGAGTACATGTGGAGAAAAATGAATCGCCTGTTAAAGGCAGGTGAAAAGAATTTACCCTTCTTTAAAAGAACTTTCCTAAGCGCAGGTAATCCTTTTCCTTCAATATTCTAATTTGCGACTTCCTTTCAATTTTAAAAAAATACAATTTTTGCTTTAATGCTATACTGATAGCTTTATAAATATATTTTTTTACTTCTCATTAATATTTCTTTATTTTCATTGCAAAATTCCACTTTGTAAATTCTCGAAACACCTATCGCTAAATTAAGTTACTTGGCGACCGTAATCGGTCACTAAGTAACCATGTTCTACCTTAACCTGTATTTAACGTTTAATTAATTTATATAAAAATTTGAATGAAAATATCTTTGGGGTTAATACTATTGTATTCAGTTTTGAATTCAAATAATAAACAAAAACATTTAGTTTGAGAAGGAAAATCTTCTATTTTGTACCTAATCAATCTTTCCTTCAATAATTCCACTATTACTTTTAAAAAGAAAGAACAATAAGTCTAAACTATAATAATGCCCATTATAGAAATATATAACACGGCAACTTCCCTCTACTTGTAAAAAAGAGGAGGAAATCCAACTTTATGTGCTTTTTTGATAAATGACAAAGCTTTTTCAATACCTTATAACATCCATCAAAATGAAAACGATATTCAAAATCTTTTTTCATCCTGATCAGGACAATGGAACAAAATTATAAATTATTGTATCGTCATCGGTCCTTGACAAGTGTGCAAAATTTCGAATTAATCCGACCTTTTAAAGTAAGTAAAAATCGAGTTCAAAGATTCCATTACATATAAATGAAGCTTATAAAAGCGTGTTAAAAATAAGAGCAAATAATAAAAGATAGATTTAAGAAAGAACGGGAATGCCACTTAGGATGTTTCGTAATTTACCGTATTCTGATAAAAACTTATTCTAAAATAAATAATTTTAAAAAATTGAGGTGGTGTTAGTGAATTATTTTTGTAATTTTATTTTGATGCTGATCTAGTTTCACACTTCTATTTCTCTCTCAATAAAGAATAATTATTAATTCTTTTTCTCCATTAACAGGTATAACTTTTCCATATGTAGTGTCAATACTTGGATTTTCCAATGTAACAGATATGGTTCTCTTAATTTTACTAAATATTTTTCCTTTTGTAAGCTTCTAGACTTTTATTTTTTGTTTGCATAATTTATTTTCTGGAATATGTGGGTTAGAATAATGCATAACACACATTCTCTTTTCTTTAATGTGTAATTAAACAAAAGTTGTAAAAAAATACCGCATTCAATTCCTTTATTCATTTAATTTTGTTATTTCGTTCATTTTTTTTCAAGAAAAAAGATAAACGTGTCTTAATTTTACAAATTTAATCTAAACTTGTTTTCTCTAGTCAAAAAATAAATAAGTACATTTTGTCATATTCTGGTGTACATCTTTTGTTTTCTTATGAGTAACAATCTCTGTAGGAAGCTAGTCTTGTTATCCATATAATAAAATTTGCACTGATTTTGAGAGATTATAATCTTTAGAAAAAATGGAAAAGTAACTGGTACAGACATCGTATTTGTTTGTGCCAAAAGTGCAAAATGTTAAAAAGCATTTTAAAAACAGCTGTTGTACATTTCTTCCCTGGAAATACGCCAGTTTAGTATTAAGTTGCCTAATTTCCGTGCAAAGATTGAAATTTACCTTTCTATGTGAAAACATACCTCCCACCTCGATCCGTTTTTCAATTTCTTACGTCATTTTTTTTTACTTTAAAGGAATTTCTTTGAAAATGGGTTTATAACATCAAAATTTTAAAATAGTTAACTACTGTGTGTGCTTATGTACATACACAGTGAGATTGTGCTGTCTTATACTATAACATGAAGATTTATATTTTTAGAAATTATTATTTTAAAATTTAAACTGCATTTTTTTTTTTAATCATTCTAAAAATAAGATACATTTTTACGTAAAAAATAAATCGGTGGTGGTGTTTCTCCTCCCTCCCCCTTTCAACTAATATTTCAGGAACTGTTTTAAATTTTATTTAATAGAATTCCATTCCATTTAGTTGACAGATTATTACGTTGAACCTAAAGCAGTTCGCTGGAGCAAAAAAATAAAGAGTTGGAGGGAAGTTCCCAAACAATTATTCTATAATTTTCCTTTTTGTTTTCTCTCTGTACGTTCTATGTTTTGTACACTTTACACAAATTTTGTTACTTTGCAAAATACAATAATGTGCAATTTTCTAGATGTGGTTAATTTAAGTCTTAAAACAAAACTTTTAGAAACAGTCAACCCAAAGAAATTATTTGAGTCACCGAATTTGGCTCCGATACAATGCGCGTTCTGTGAATTGCGAGTTCACACAATGTTAAAAAGCTGCTTTTCACAGAACATGTGATTAGACAATAGCACGCGTAGACTTTTCTCCTCCATAACAATTCTTTCTCCCTATCCGGTAAAAAAACAAACCCAGTTCCTCGATCTCGGGAAGTAATAAGTTCTTTTTGGAGAAAATAAATAAACTTAAATGGGAAAACAAAAAGGTTTCCTTACGATTTAATTTGTTCTCAATTTTTAATTGATTTAATGTAAAACCATGGTCTTTTATAAATAAGAAACTAACAAAAATAAAAACATCTGCTCATCGTTGTTTCCTTTTGTTATAACCTTGCTGCTTCATTATGTCTTAAACCGGGTTATGTCGATTTTTTTTTAATCATTCGAAGAGAAGCAACGGTTTTAAAGGCCATTACGTGAATCATTTAAAATACCTTTTGTCGATTTTTAAAAGGAGTAGAATTTTATCGAATTATACTGTTTTTAATTAAGCTTATTCAAAGGTCTAATTCATATTAAATTATTGTACGTTATTTAAAGGCAAATATTACTTTACTTCTGTTACCAGAGTTAATATTTTGTCATTCTTGGCGTGAATCATTGAATGGTCGTGTGCACTAAAACCTGAAGCATTTGTAATTTTTTTCATAGAATCTCAATTCGACCTACGTAAATCTATAATTAGAGCTAATATCGATGAGTGATAATATCTGAATGACGAACAGGTTATAAGAAACGCATTACTTAATACTAAAATGATAGTTTGAAAAAATTCAGCGTATACAGTTGGAGCCCGATTTACCGAACCCCTATTTAACGAATTTTTCTTTTTCTTCGATCAAAATGGAGGCACCCCCAATTTAACGTTTAATGAGCACCGAATTAACGAATTATTTCAACAGCCGAAAATTATTTTGATTAATTTGGATTAGAAAAAATTGGATTTCTTTTCAAATGATGTATACTTTTTATCCGGAACGAAAAAGGCTTCTCTTGTAAGCAGCAAGTTTCCACGGGAAAGGATTCAGCCCATTATTGGACTTTACAGGTGCGAATGAGTCATGAGTGTAATCTATTACCTGAATTTTGAATAGGACAGGAAATTCCTTTATTCCATCCCACTCCGTAACGCAAAAGGAACGCAAGTTTTTTTCCATTTGCTCTTTCATGAGAAATGAGGTTTATTCGTACGGTTTTGCAGAACTTTTATTTTATTTATTTATTTATTTTGAAAATTTGAAGCTGAGAGAAATGCTGATTTGTTTTAGTCAATGAATACCGATTTTGATACAGAAATTGATAATAAACCTCCTATCAAAAAAACTTATATTTTCCAATGTTTTACTTTAGCGGTTCTTAAACTTTGGGTCGCCTCGGCCCCCCTTTATGTATCAGCGTGACATCGCCGTCCCCAAGATTTTGAACATTCCGCCCCGATTCTTGATCAAAATACAAGTTGTAGCAGTTTTTCATTGGGGACAATTTAGTGATCTAGGCTAGTATGGAACATCTTTCAATTTTTTCATGAGGCCTTTCAGAGTGTAAAGAGGGAAATCTCAACGTTATATGAGAAACTCCGCGGACCCCTAGGGGTTTGCGGACCACAGTTTAAGAATAGCTGCTTTATATTCTTTGGAAACTGAAAAAAATATACTTCATGCAGCAAGGTGTAAATTACGCAGTGTTTTCTTTGTAAAAGTTGAAAAAGAATTATTTCGAGTCAGGAATCCAAAATCTTGTCAAGCATCTATTAATATTTTAAAACGTCCGATTAACTGGTACGTAATAATTCGTTGTTAATAGTATTTTTAGCTGCTGATAAAAAGCGTGTAATTTCTAACTATGGATATTTTTTGTCTAGTTGCTTATTGTAGAATTTCCAAAAGATTAAGTCCAAAATACTTAGTTTTGGTTTACCTTGATATTACGAATTATCCCGAATTAACGAATAAAATGTTCGGCCAGGATGAATTGGTTAAATCGGGGTGTAACTGTATTCAGATTTAATTCTCCAATAAGTCAACTCAAACTGTATGATCTCATCTTGTTTAAATATGGGTTGTTTACTAACTATTTGTTTTGAAGGTGCAAAAAGTAAGCAAATTATTGCCATTATTGCTTATAATCACACTGAAATGTTAACTGTTTGGTCTTAAAACAGTAGATATTTTTCAATTGTACTATTTTTTTTCTTTCTTTTTGTGTATGTAAATATTTGGAAAAAATGGCTAACATAGAATTACTTGAAATGCTTTTAAATTATGCTGGTCATTTATGTGAAAACTACTATGAAACAGTGATTAAATCTAGTTTGTGTGTGATGTGTATACAGCATAGTTTTCATTCATATCACATAGTTTTTAAGCGTAACACATCACCATTAGTTTCAAATGTAGGATGAGTAGTTATTGCACATTTAAAACGAATGCAAAATTTCTCGAAAATTCTGCAACGCTTATTTGTGATCCGTGTTCTTTTTCTGAAATGTCAAAAGTGATATTTTTACCATAGGCAGCATGTTTTCCCACCTACTGCTCCGTACTATTACTCAATGTGTACGTTACCGGCATTGCATATTGTTCTTAACGTTTTGTCACCTTTCTTTTTCGAGGTTTCTTTTTCTCACCCACTTCTTTCTTTCCAAAATCTCTCCCGAATAGTAACACTGTAACGGGTAGAGATCTGTGGAAAATTTACTGGCAAAGACTACGATGGAAGCCAAAAACCCCAAGCGAAACGAAACTGTTTTACAGTGGGCGGGGGCGTTAGCTTTTTTCGACCTTGAGTCGATGCCCTTTAAATATTTATTCTGTTCGCTTTATTAAAAAAAGAAAATATAAAACACTCATCGCTCGCTTCTCTGTCACTAGGTTGGTTTGGAATTAGGTATTTCATCTGCCATTAAAATTCAGGAAAGAAGTTTAGATTTCGATTAAGTAAATAAAATAAAAATTTTCATCCCCCTCGGATCTGTAAGATTTTGAGTCTGAAAAGATGGAAAACGAAAATGAAAAAGAGAGGGTTTTTCGGCCCAAAAATACGTCGGCTATTTTCGTCGAGTTTCTTTATCTACGCCTTTTCGAAGCAAGCAAACGTGGATTTAACGCGGGAACTAATTTGGCTTTTTGTTTATCGCTCTCTCCTCTCTTTAAGGAGTTTTTATCTTTTCTTACCATCATGAGGTCATTATGCACAGCAATGCTTCCCTTTCATAAAATGTGAATTATGTAACGGCTTTTAATTGTTCGAAAAATTAAGTTGTTTGCTCTAACTGTGGTTTTAAAACAAACAAAAAAAACATTCAATTTCTTAGCATTTTAATGATTTGTTTGCTTAGATGATTTATTCTGTAATTAGAGAGTGTTCTGTAAGTTTAAAGAGTGTGGTTTGTCGAATTAGATTCCAATTCGACTGCATTATTTTCGGTAAAAAGTTGATATTCCAATTTAAAAAATAAGTTCCTTTAATCAAATTTTTTCTTCCCAAGTTTCACATTTTCTAAAATGTATTTATTTTTTATCATCACTTAAAAATGAAAACTTTTTGCTATGTTGACAGTTAAAGATCAATGATGATATTTAAAAGTGCACCGAATAGTTTGCCCTGAAGTAATCGTTGGCGATAATTTAAAAGTCTGTGAATTTAAGAAGAAAAAACACTTGCATTATAATTGTTCAGTTTAAAAATTCTAATTTTTCCGTTTGAAAAAGAACAGAAACTTTATTCATATTATTTTGAACTTGTAGTTCGAATCAGCATTTCCAATCATATGAGTGCAAAAAAGGTGCCAAATTTACCAATACATCTTTTTTTTTATCAAATAAATATTTGCTTAGTGCTTATTGTGTTATTTTAGTTATCTTAACTAATAAAACAAATCGGTATTATTTGGAAATGAAAATATTGTAAAAACTTGATTTTTCATACCCTATTTACGATAATTACTGTTGACAATCGTTTAGACCAGGTTAAAATTGAAATATGTTGTGTTAGAATATCAGTAGTTGGGCGAGGCTGCACGTTGTGGTTGAAAGACATGGCTTACTCTATATATGTACTTGATCGGCACGATAACTTTTAGCTTGCGATAACATTGCAAACTATATCTTTGGGTGTGTCTTATAGAGTTATATTGATTGCAAAATCGCTGTTGTAAATTAGAGGTCATTATGCAGTATTGCTTTGGAAATCTTAATAAAAATAAGATTGCTCCCCATTTTTATAACTCAAAAAAAGGTAGAAATCAGTATATTTTGTACCTTTTTTCGATGTGCTACGAAAAAGGGAAAAAATCGATACGTATTTAGCAATCCGATTTCACTATGAAAAACACGTGCATTATACTATTCTTTTCTGTTAAAATTAACAGATATTTATCGGTATCAAAAGCACTGCTGTTTAAAATTAAGAGAATGCTTAAAGTTCTCGTAATTTTGAATATTAGTGTTTTCTCCGTATATGCTTCATGCTTTTTCTCAAATATAGGTGTCGTTCCAAACATGAAAACGAAAATTTGGATTTTAAGTGAGGATTTATTAAATTTTAAAGTGGCAGTATGGTAAAGAGCAATACATGTAATTCAATTGCATAATTTTTTAATAATATCAGAAAAATTTTTGAATTAAAAATACATTCCGAATTTAAATTATGTTTTATAATATGCTAAAACATCCTAAAGAAATTTTAAAACGTAATACGTTTCAATGGCAACATTTATTGTTGTAAGTTTTTGCATCTTTGTGAGGATATTTTAATTTATCGCAATATACACCTTGAAAAATTTATAATTTACCTGTAAAACAGT
This sequence comes from Trichonephila inaurata madagascariensis, assembly GCA_019973955.1. Classification (NCBI taxonomy): domain Eukaryota; kingdom Metazoa; phylum Arthropoda; class Arachnida; order Araneae; family Nephilidae; genus Trichonephila; species Trichonephila inaurata. The sequence continues at coordinate 96,484 of BMAV01016059.1, read as the reverse complement.
TTATCAGTTTATATATATTTACTTAATATTTTGAAATATTTCTTTATCAATTTTAGCAATACTGTTTGTGTCTAGTATTGAAAACTACTTAGCGCGTTTCAGAACATATCTAACAATTACTGTAAAAAGGCTTAAGGTATCCGACTACGTTCGGAACCTTGATTTTAAAAAAGCGCATAAATGGATATTTTTCATGATATTTAGTGTCACTTAGATTAGAATACATGTATAAAATTGTTTTAAGGACATTATGACAAAAAAAATTATTTAAATACAATATTTCGGCAAAAAATTAACGTAGAATAACCTTTTTTCAAAATGTTCTCCTTTTGTGAAAAATGCCTCGATTATAATAATTTTTTGCCTGCATATAGCTCAGACATCTGTACAGAGGCTCAATTATGATTTTTGAAAAATTCACGTTATTTTCAGAGTTACAACCAATTAAATTAATTATCGGCGTTTTTTTCTTAAAATTTCTTTTCTCTGGTGTCGCAAAACATGGATAAGGCCACTTCTAAGTTAAATATTTCAAAAATTGTAGTTGAGCCTCTGTACAGAGGTCTGAGCTATATACAGGCAAAATATTATTATAGTAGAAGCATTTTTCACAAAAGGAGAATATTTTGAAAATGGGTCATTCTATGTTAATTTTTTGTCAAAATATTGTACTTAAATAATTTATTGTAATACTATTCTTAAAACAGTTTTATATACATTTTCTAATCTAAGTGACACAAAATATCATAAATATTATCCATTTATACGCTTTTACAAAATCACGGTTCCAAACGTATTCGAATACCTTAAGAAAAGTACATGAATTTTCGAAAAATTTTCGATTTTCTCTTTTTTATATTTTCTATAAGTTCAAATATTTCTGTTTAAAATGATGTATGATATGAGGAAATACGATAATTAGAAGTATTTTTACTTATTTTTTAAATGAAGCTATTCCGTGACGCGCATCAAATCAGCTCTGCTACGAGCACCTGCGTTTCCCCTGCATAGAGTGAATATTAACGTCGCACTGTTCAGCTACCCGGGGGCTTTTGGCGACGGACCACGTAGTTTTGAACCTTGGTCAAGTGACGTGGATGACACCTGAGCTGGCACCCCCACCCACCCCTCTCCTAAATAAGGGCTGCGGTAGCCCAGTGGTCAAGGTATCGGATCATGGCAGGCATGTCATGAGTTCGAGTCCAGTACCACTAAAGACCTGCCGTGTAGGGCAGCGATACACGTTAAATCTGTCAGAGCTGAAACGTCCTCCCGTTGGTGTGGTGTGGTAGTTAGGAGAGGGGGAGGGGTGCCCGCTCGGGTATCGTCCTCGTCACTCTGACCATGGTTCAAAATTACGAGGTTCGTCGGCAAAAGCCCTCGTGTAGCCTAACAGTGCGAAGCTAATGTTCACTCACTCACTCATTGCAAGTTTCGAAAGACAGCTGAATGTAACGAAAGGCACTATGATCATAAACACATGCGCACGTGCTATATACGATAATGAATTAAATGAAGCCAATTTTTAGAAATCTAGGGATCCTATCTTATTAAGAAAATATTTACATGAAAAGACTCAGAAACCCAAATGAAACAGTTAATGACACTATATGGTTATTGATTCCGGGATCTACATTTGTGGAATTTAAAATTACGGGTAAATATGGCTATTGTGCACAGTTCAATATGAGTCATGTAGCAAAATTAATGATCTTAAAACATTCTGATACTGAACCAAGTTATAACTGAGTGTCATGCTTCAAAAAACTAGATGCACATAGGATTCATGTAGCCGAACGAAAGCATCTTGAGAACCCAAAAAAGGCAAAATTGTTACAAATAATGAAAAAAAATTAGAAGGGGCTCTTTTTTTTGTATGAGCCGAGAGTTAAAAAAAAATACTTAAAATGCTTCTAGAAAGTACTAAAAAAAGTAAATGATCAAAAAATTACAAATTTTTACTTTAAAGCCTGTTTTCTTAAAATGTAATATTTTTCACTTTATGTGCCTTTTTCACAAAAACTACTTATTTAATCCTCAAATTTTCAGTAAACAGACTTTTAATATGTTTACACATTTTAACGGAAGGAATTAGATATATCTAGCAAACCTTTTTAGATATGATTTTTTTAAACTTAATTTTAGGGTGGACAATTTTTTAAAACATTCTTAATTTAATTTTAACAAAAAGACAAAACCCTTCGTTAAAGTGTTATGGATAGTACACATAACCTATTGTAAAAATATTATCCCTGGGAAATAAGTAGTTTGTGGGAAAAAGGTACATAAATTTACGCAATTTAACATGGTTCCTGTGGGGGTGTCGGACCCCCTTAAGCAAGATTTCGTGAAAGGAAATTAAATTGTTTAGAGGAAATGTTTTTTTTTTATATGTGACTCATTAAAATGTATAAAAGTTATTGATAATAAAAAAGAAACACTTATCTTTGCAATAGTATTCGTTGCAATATACGAATAGAAAATCATGTTAACTTAATAATCCTTTTTTTCAAGTTAGGCTGGGATTTATCTTTTTCTCTCATCAAGAATTAAGAAAAATTATTCAATATATGGTAAAAAGTTTAGTTTTCATCGAGTTTGTTAAAATAAGAATAAACATAAAAACAAATAAAATTTCGTTAAAACCCTAAAGTAGTAACTTTATGTGATTGTAAAAAAATTCCTTCAGAATACAATTATTTTACTGCGACAACCAACAATGAATCTAGAACATTTTGTTAAACGATTTTTCCCCAAATCGTTTTTTTCCCCCCAGAAACCCCGGAGTTACTTAAACCGAAAAAAACCCCCAAGCGATAAATAGGCGGGGGGATATAAAGGTGTCACCTACGATAACGCGATAAAAGAGATAATTAGATCGTTCTTTATTTTTTCTTTCAAGTAATATTGCTGTCAGTGGAGATGTAGTATTTGTTATCTTGAAAAACATTGTTATATTAACTTAAACAATATTTTTTTTACGAAAGCATTTGCTTTGTTATGTATGTTCTTAAAAATGGTTCTTTTTAGAATGTTGGTCTAAATTCATATTTATAAAATTGATATTCTTAAAAATGTGTATCGCAAACGATTTTTTAATAACATTGTTATGCCTTTCATATCTTTTGAAAATCATTTCGGAGATTATTGATGAAAATCTTGTAGAACTTCTGTATAATTTTTTGGCAAATGTTAATTGATTAATTTTTTAGGATTATTGAAACATTCATATAAGTGTACGTATGATTTTCACAAAATGTATTATGCGGCAAATTTTTTTATGTAGTTTGTAATGCATATTTTCATGTACTTTTTCAGAATTCGTGTTAGAAGCTCAGCATTAATGCTTCAATATTGAAAATATAATAAAGAACATTGCGTTGAATATTTTTGTTGATTTATGCTAATAGATTATATTATTTTGACAAACGAAATCTCTCTACCAAATTTATAATAAAAATAAATCATCAAGTGGTACCTTTTTGTATAGTGAAAAAGAATTCTCTTTTTATATAGTAGATTGTTAAGTTGCTATATCTCTTTTAAAGACTGTGTCTTTGAACCGTCTCTGTGTATATGATGAATTAATTGAATCATTCAGCTTATAAGTGTATATTAGTAAGTTGTTCACAGTGCGTTAATCATATATATATATTTTAAAAAAAAAGCTAAAATTATATATACTTCTAGTATTCTCTTGAAAACTTCATTTTGGTTTGCAAAATTAGTATAGCTCGTTTAATTCTTGGCCGATAATTATTTCCTATTGAAATAATGAATCGAAGTTTCCTTCAAACTATTTGTTTTCTTACACATAATAAATTAAATGTTTAGTATTTAATTACATATAAAAAAAAGTAAGCAGTATTTGTTACAAAAATATTGTGACTTGCCATAAACATACTTAATGTTAATATATACACTTTGAATTTTGAAAAGAATATTAGCAGTCAATGATACTCTTAGACAGGAACGTAAAAGACATCATTATAACTAACAAAAGGAATTGTTTTGTAAAATAAAAGTATATATAGTAATTTTCTTACCACTTATCTCATGGCGTGAGAAGGAAAAGTCTTTTTGCGAAACACATTTTTTATTGGAAATTGGAACTTAACTTAGTCATCGCGTGTCGTTTCCGAAACAGATATGTAAAACGCGACTCGTAAACAAGTGTGTTTCGAACAAGGAAAATAAAAAAAGAATTGGATTTAACATGGTTTTTCCACATTGGGGAAAACCTGAATTTTACTCGCTTCATTAATAACCTTCGCACGGTTTAGTTCTTGTATACGCTAATTATATATTAAAATAAATAAATAAATAAAAGCTGGTTAACTTTCAGGTTCTTTTGAGACGTCTTGAAGTCCCCAGTGTGTACTTAAAAATAATATTTTTTTTTAAAATCCATGTTAGAAAATTTACCTACATTTAAAAAAGTTCCCACTCTTTGAAGATAGAAAAAAAAATCTACAATAAACTATTTTTTTCGTAATTTACAACACAGCTAAAAATAATTTAAAATTTTTTTTTTCAGTGAAAATGTTCAACTTTTTGATATGTGTCTATATCAAATAATCTCCATTTAATTAAATCTAATGTAAGTGATTCTGTATATTTAATTATATATACCCTTCAGTAAACATTTTCGACATGGTAAAATAGATACCGTACGGTATCTTAAAATAAACAGTACTGTACTCTCCTTACTCTTAAAGGGATTTAGCAGCCTAAAAATGACCTAAATATCGTTTTTAATTCAGTTATATTCTTTGCATCATTATCTATCACTTTCGTATACCTGAAAATTAGAAGTTGGAAAAAACTTCAATTGAAAAATGTAACCGAACAAATTAAGGAATTCGACCACGCCCCCTTCTCAGATTAAAAAGAAAAAAGGTGTTTCAAATATAGGAAGATATTTCTCTGTGACGTATTACAGAAATGTAATTTTTATTTCATTCGAAATATGTGCATGTAAAAGTTTTTAATTAAGGTATTTTGTTTTTATAATTTCAGTTCTTATTCATCATATGTTTTCCATGGAAATATAATATTTCTGTATTATGTGAAGCAAAAAAAATTCAAAATTTCTGGTTCTTGTCATAGAGCCGCAGTGTAACACAGAGCCTCTATTTCAATTCTTGGAAACCTCACTCATCTTTTCACAGCAATATGAAATTTACTTTCCATGGATCTTGCTATATATAGACATCTACGGATATGAAGTTGCTGATATCCTGGTCATGGAAGGTGCATGTAATGTAACAGGTTCAGATACTATTCTATTTCGTATTGCAAGATATTTAATTACATAAAAAAAAAATTCTTTATCCAGAATTAATTTTTGACTATTTAAATTATATATAGAGTCGTTATAGATATTGTTTAGGTTGAAAATTCTCTTTAATGCTATTATCGCTGCTTTAATTCAATTATTCTTGTAACTCTAATTTATCCGATTGCTTAAGGGGTGTTGGAAATCTCTCTCTGTATATATACCGATAATGTTAAATGGGCTGTTTTCGATGTACCTTTTCTCAAAATCTGTTTTATGTGCATGATTGAAATTTTTCATACAATTAAAGTACACCTTTCTCATTATACTGAAATAAGCTTTTAACTAATTTTGAACTTTCTAATAATTTATGAAATATTTTATCAAACATGGTAAAATTTGACCCATTTTTCATATAAAAAATTTGTAAAATAAATTTTTGAGTTTCTTACAAAAAGCTCATTTTAGTATATATTGGCCATCATTATAAATGTATCATAAAAAAATTTACATACCTGTGAACAGTAATTTCTCGGGAAAGGTACATCGAACATCAAAATTTACAGTTTGAGATAAATTGATTTTAATGTAGACACAGTGAGACTTCTAATCGGCTAGGAAATAAAAAAGGCTTAATGTACAATAAAAGATACATGTTTTGGTTTATATTAGACGTTCAACTTTTAAGCAAAAACGAAGTACTTTGTTTTCATTTTTCGCCATTCAAATAGGCGTGGCCCAGTTTCAACGATTGTTTAAAAATAGGTTTTAAGGGCTTCTAATTACCCACCAGAGGTTAAAGTAAGGTATTTTTGGAAAGGTTAAAATTTATATACAATTTGAAAATGTAAAAATCTCAAATTGTCAAAAATGTGATTTTAGCTTTCCAACACACTTTTTTATTTGCTGATAAATAATCGTCTGTTGTTAAAGTTATGTTGCTTAAGTTATTCTCTAGTAGTTATACTAGTCTAGTTAGTTATTCTAAATATCTTTGTTCAGAGTCGGGGAAAAACTGCAATGCGTAATTGGCGATGGTTGAACTTAATATGTATTTCAATCGTATATTTTCGAGATATCATTCACCTGCAGATCTATTTGATCCTTTGTGTGATATTAAAAATAAGTGGCATTTGTGGAATAAACTTTGGCTGCGCTGTTATTCATACTAACCTTCCTTGGAATCTGTTAAAAAATAAAAATTTCAAAACAGTTATGGATGACCCCTCCGACTAATTTATAGTATAACAGGTAAGCTCCCGAATATGTTCTTGTCATCTAGAGGTTCACATAAAATACAGCACTAATGAAAGCAAGAATCACTGAATTAATAATTTTGTTTTAAGGAGACATGGTACAATTTACGCAATTTTTTTTAATTTAAGGATTTTCAAAAATTGCCTCCTATGTGTGTCATTGACGTAGCTAGTTTTGAGTAGGCCCCGTATCAAAAATCTTTCGGGCCTTTTTTAAACGAAAGCCCTCTTAGTGGTATACTGTGTTTACTCACGTAGGGGCCCCTGTGGCTCGGGGGTCCCGTATCGTTGATTCGGTGGTAGCTACGTCCCTGATGTGTGTATACTATGTAAAACAGATTTTGTGCTCAAAATTTCATAAAAAGCTAGCCATTTGATTTTTTAAAGAAAAAAATGAATATTTGTGAAGTAATTATAGAATGCTACTCTCCTCCTACAAAAATTTACGTACATGCATGAAATTTGATTTACTAGTACGTCAAACTATGTATAACAAAGGTTGGTATGGGTTTTACGATAACGTGATTGGTATTCGCACAATACTTCTTTTTATGAATGCTTATTAAAAAATGTATAAATTCTGAGTTCAATCATTTTTTAAAAATTAAGTATTGCTTTCATTCAAAAATGCATACTTTGTTATTTGTACTATTAGTAATAGGTAAAATATATATATATATATTCAAACCATTAAGGCACAATAGAAAAAGAAGTCTTAGCATTTTAAATGAAGACAGACTAGTTATTTTATCTTTCTTAGATAAGTAAGTTAAAAGTTGTGATTTGTGTGTGTGTGTGTGTGCCATATGAATGTGAATAAAAACAAACGTAAAAGCTATCATAATTCTGCGTTTTTAAGGTTACAGCTTTCAAATGTTGTGAGGTTATAGAAAAGTATATAAAGAATAATTTAGGCTAAAAAAAATCAGATTTGGTTTTTTGATCGATTTTTGTCAATTGAATCGTACTGTGTCCTATTAAGACGTGTGAATCTGACATTTTAAAAAAAAAGTTGGTTCTAATGTTAAAATTCATAAATGATGTTTTTGTAAATAAACGTTATTTTTCTAATTTAATGAAAGGAGTTATTTTTCTTAATTTTAACTACTTTCTGTTGAGTTTGTTATTCAGAAGTATGTTATTGAATATTTAAACACTAACAGTTGAAGGAATTTGTATAATATTTTTTTATAAAGTGAACTCCTTTTAAATTTGGCAGAGATTTCGGTGAAATCTTGGTTTACCCTAATAAAAGGTGTCCAAACTATCATTTGTTGACTTGTTAGTGGATAATTGAGAATCTTACTTTAGACGAGGGACATTATTTACTGCATTTCATCTCTTTTACGACATCTTAAAGTTTTTCAAATTTATGAACCTGGTCTAGTCTTTGCTTGAACGATGTGGAATGTGTCATAATACACAAAAAGGAAGGTTTGTAATAAAATTTTTATGTTGGTTGGATCAAGAGTAGGACTCAAATTCAGAGAAATTTTCAGAGATAGAAAATACCCCAATATTAAAATAACTTATATTTATAAAACATATCCGTTTATTATTTTACCATCTTAAAATTTAAAAACACTTTGTTAAAGTATAATTTTTCTCTTTAAAATTCAAGAATAAATAGATAAGACCTGTCCCCTTCCGAAAAATTTTGTTATAATATAACTTAAGAAAGTATATCGAGAACACAGAAAGAGTTTGAAAGAGCGCTTTTACTTTTCTGCTTTAATTTATCAAAGATTTGAGAAAAGTCTTATTTGTTGTACAAAATTTCTAATGTGCAAGTTTAATTTTACAACCAATTGTTACACGTTTGACTTTGTTTATTTTTAAGTTGACATTTCTACAGTAACAAGTAATATAAAAAAAATCTAAAGTCAATTCCTACTTAGGTCAACAAAGAAAATTTTTATTTTAGTTACTTTTTATCAAATAATTACAAGTAATATAAATATGTGTATACATATGACAGAATCGCAATATTAAGTGGCAATTTTTATTAATTCTCATTAAAGTATCGTATTGTCATCCAAAACAATCGTATATAACATTTCAGTTGAACTGAATGCTTTAAAACGTGAGGAAAGAAAATCTTTTAAAGTTTTAACTGAAGTCGCGCTAAAAATGAAGCCAACGTGACTGTATTTATAATCCTTTAAATAATTAGTTTCAGTCAATTAATTATAATTAAATAGTATTTTTACCCAAAACAAAATAGTGTATCGAAAATTGCAGCTCAAACGAGCGCTTTACAATGTGAGAAAAAACCTTTTAAAGTTTTGACATAATTGGGGAAAAAATGATGCCAACGTGGCTGTATCTGTAATTTTTTGAATAATTAGTTTTAATCAGTTAATTTTTATTAAATTATCGTATTCTCATCCAAAATAATCGTGTATAAAATTTCAGCTCAATTGAGAGTTTTAATATGTATTTATTAACGATTGAAAATTTGAACGGGGTGTAGGGAGATTGTGATCTAAAAGCAGGAATTGAAAAATCTTGATTATAATACGGCGTAGTATGGTGAGAAAATAATGTCTACTTTTTAGTCCCTGAAAACTGAAAGATATCTAGTTGATAAGAATAAATGCTTATCACTACCAGATAAAAGATTTTACTAGTAGATTAAATAATTCGAATCTCTGTATGATAATTAATATTGTTTTTTTTTTAAACACATCTTTGTAGATTTTTAAAAAAATTGATAAAAATAATACTCTATTTAATACACATTTGATTTCTTACGATGTCATTTGACCCAAAGTAAATTGAACCATTCGTTACGAAGATAGTTTTTGAGATGATAAGATTATCACATCTCTAGAATATTGTCGTAAAAGAAAGTCGTTTGGAAAAGTTCCAAGTAAAAGATAAATTGCTTAGTTATAATGACGTATGAGGTTCTCTTGGTGAAAGTAATGGAAATATTTTATTTTTAACTCTTAAACCTAACTCGACAATGGACTTCAAAACTGAACACCGCCCTTGTCTGAATTCTAATAGAAAACCTGCATATATTTATAGTTTTTTCATGGCTATTTGTTTATTAATTTCTTGAAACATATTTCAAAAAGGTGGGGCTCAAATGACATATTTGGTTTCTATTGCGTAAATCGAAATTTTTTTTTGTAGATGCCAAGTAGGACAATAACGTAGTTTTAAAATTATCACACACACTCACACACACACACATCAATGTTGATTTAATAGAACGTTTCAAAATATTATATTTGTGCTCTAATGGGAATGTGAAATGGGGAATAATGTATTCAAAATTTAACTGCACCAGAAGAGCATTGTTTGAAAATGAGCCTGAATCGTAAATATAATTTTTTTGTTTAGTTTTTTTTTAGTTTGGGAACAACTTTCGCGCGCGGGCTCACACATAAACACCTTTAATTTATAAAATTATCTATTGAAGAGTTAAGTGATCTTATAATTAATATATATATATGATTCCTGTATTAATAATTTTTTTCTTGGAATATTATTATCGGTGTTGTTGGATGGGTTTGGAAAACTACATTTTACTATGATAGAACCTATTCATTATATTAATACTATTGCTTTTCAAATTACTACGTTCTAAAGCTTGTAATTGACATTTTCGTTACATTTATCAATATTTATAAATTGAACTGACTTTATTCCGTATTTTTTTAAAAATGCACAAGCTCATGGTCCATTATTATTCCTTAAACATTAAATTTTTCTCAGTAACTCTTTCTTTGTATTATTTCCGACTCTACTTCAAAAACTCCTGTGTCAAAATAATTTGGTAAGTCTACATAAAAAACAGTACCCATTGTGTTTAGCTTTCATCTGTCACTTTAAACGTGATACTTATGCGTTGAAAAATAAATCTACATTTGTTTCTTTTAAGTAGGCGTTATTCTCACCTTGAAGAACTCTGTAAATATCGTTTGTCGTTATCTGAATAGTGTAGATCAACAATTTAATGTTCTTTTTGGTTACATTCACTTAAACTAGAAGCGTTAAATGTTTAATGTATTTTCACATTTTTTTTCTTTCTAATCTACTCTTGAAAGTTAAATGGCTAAAAAATTACACAGCCTGGAATCGTTTACTCGTCACCAGCTTTTTTAAAAACTATATTAATACAGAAAATAGTTAAATTTTAAAAAAGAATTTCAACAGGAAGAGAAAGATTAGGATAAAAACCTTGCTCATTTATACATTAATCATATAGTATAAAACAGTAGAAATATATTTTTTGTTTCATGGGTAAATACTTGATCCAATAAGTAATCCACAGAAAAGGAAGAACTTAAACGGGGAAAAACACTACAATATATTTAAATGTAATATTAATTACAACAAAAAAAAAATTAAGCTAAATGTTAAGGGAATATTTCTCCTTCTATTCAAACGAACATTCTGTATATCTTGAAATGTTTTAAAAGGTCAAAAACAAACTACAACGTGGTAGAAGAAGTTGAGGTGTAGCACGTTTATTGCAATTTTTATGAAAATGCGTATTGTACGTTTTTAATCTGGAAAACTCGTCGTCGTCTTTTTTGTAGTTCATCTATTTAAGTCATCATCTATTCAAGTACTAGACTACTCCTCCTTCTAATTCTGTACTAATGATTTCTTTATCTAGTAAATTCTGTAATTAGAGGATTTTAACTTTATAATAACGTTAAATCGAAATTTATATTCTTCCTATTGATTAGAATAATTCTGAAGCTAAATTTAATATTTTTGCCTCTATAGCAGTGGTTCCCAAACTGTGTTCCGCGGAACCCTGGGGTTCCATGAGGCATACCCAGGGGTTCCACGAGTCACAATGAAAAACTCGAGATGAAATAAATATGTATTCAAAATGGATTCACGTTCTCTATCAAGTTTATACAGTTACTAGTATCTATGGCTCGTTCTTACTCATTAAAACTAAAAATTATATTTATATATAATTTCATTATGCAGAACTTTTTAAACTTTTATTATAATATAATTAATTAATATTTAAACGCTTTATCTTTATATATGTACTTCCTACTAGATTGAGAATATTCAATTGTTTACTATCTCGGAGTTCCATGAGATAATTTCTACTCGTTAGTTAACAAAATGCCTTGCAAAACTAAATAGTTTTCTAATGGAAAATTCACCTTTTTGTATTTGTGGTAAAAACACTTATAATAAAAGGAGAAGAAACAACATATCAACGGATTTGATGTTATAATCTAAATTTAACAAGAAAAGCATCTAAATTTTAGGTTGAAAATTCATACTAAATACACGGGTTTTCTCATACTGCTTTTAACATTTTAAAGCCATTCAGAGCATTTTGTTTAAGTGAAATATATTTCTCAACGTGAGTGGCTACAAAAACAAAGTAATGCGATTGCATTTAATATCAATAGACCTAGACTTTGACAGTTTGCGTGAAAAAAAAAGTAAGCACGTATCAAAGTTATTAAGTAATGCACGGATAAGTGACACTTGGATCACAAATTAATATTTTAACGAGTAAAATTATATTAAAAAATTAGATTATAATTTTTTAATAATAAATGCAAAATTTTTTTTAATTGCCTTTACATAAAGTGCCCATAACATGTTGATCTACTATAAATATTATTTTGAGAAATATTCTTCGAAGTATGTGTATGGAATGGGGTTCCACGAAAACACTTTCTAGTTCTATGGGTTCCATGACAGCACCTTCAAGTTTTAGGAGTTTCATGAGGTGAAAAAGTGCGGGGACCACTGCTCTATAGTGTTTGGAGGCCGAGTGGTCGTGATCACGGCCCCTTGACCGGCGTTGTCAAGTCATGGTGCCACTGAAGACCCAGCATGTAGTGGGTCTGAAGCACGTCTATAAGTCCTTACAGCGTGGTGTGGAAGTTTGGAGACTGGGGGCCAAATCAGATGTTGTTCATGTCTCTTTACCGAGGTCCGTCTACAAATAAATAGCCCTAGTGTAACTTGTTAAGAAAAATCAAACCCAAAAAATCTGTAGTATGTAGGGGAGTTCAGTAATTGTAAAGATCACACATTTTTAACTGTCTAATTTTCCATATTAAAAAAATATATATATGAAAAATTCTTTTCAGAAAGTTGATTTGCGTCGCTAGTTAATGATAACGTGGTGTAAAATGCTTGAATGTTTATTAATATTATTACGTTGACGCCTCCTCATCCGGTCGTGGTTCAATCGGTCGTTGAGTTTAGGAAGTGACTGATATGATATCGACGTCCTTGCCTCTAGCCTTTAGTGTGTGTGTTTTTTTTTCCTTTCCAAAATACATTGTTTAATCTTTCAACAAAAGCATTAGTATATGTATGATCTCATTTTGTGAAATCAATCTGTATAATTATTGTTACTAAACTGTTATTTGATTTGTGGGATTGCTTTAAAAGGATGGACACAAAGAAAAGAGAATTGACTTTTTCTAGAGTACACGGTATTTTCTTTTTTTTAAACGTATACTTTTAAAGATATAGTTTACAATCGATTGATTTTAAAATATAGCGATGAAGTGTAAATATGAATGTTATTGTTCCTCTTTTCACGCCTTCTCATTTTGCATTGTGACGTTTACTACGTTTTAAATTATTCTCTTTTACTGACCATTTTTTCATCCATCTTAATGGAAATTGCAGGGAGCTTCGTTCAAGTCTAGCCACCGGTTCAAATTCCGATTCCAAAGTCCGTTTTATGGAATAAAAAGGACTGTTCGAAAATGAGTTTTTAAGCCTTTAACTGTCAAGTTATTTTGATGATTTGGGTACACAAATTGTCAAATTTTTTTATTGCAAAACGATCCCGCGAACTTTGAACCAAAGAACCTCTAACCTTTGAAGTCTTCAGTAAAGTGCTGTCATCTATTGAATTGAGCGCACATTAACTTTTTCCGAGAATCAGTCGGTTTTGACAAAGAGATGAAGCCGAAATAAACGTCTCCCGATATATATTCGAGTAAAACAATACGATGCACTCAAAAAAATTACCCCGAGTAATACTCGGGCGTGACATTTTCGAACTCCAGTGCTGTGCCCGAGATTATCTCGGGCATGACAGTTAAAAGGTTAAATTACTCATGCAACTCAATGTGGATTGATTGATTGTTTATTAACATCTTACTTCGAAACAACGTGATAGCTATGAGCAACAAACCTCAATTTTGAATCAAATTTAAATAATGATCGTGACACCTGAGTGTTGGTTCCACACTCCCAAATTTTCACACCACGCCAACGTGAGGACTTGCAATAGGTTTAACATGTCGCGATGTGGAGGTTATGCGAGTTGGGTATCAATTCAGGTGTCACCCTCGTTATATGATTGCAGTTCAAAATTACAATCCATCGCCAATAGCTCTCTCGTGTTCCTCTTTATCGATATACATATTACTAATGAGTTAATCCAATATAAGTGACATTAACTATCACTAATGAGTAATGTTCCCAACGTTTTAGGAAATTATTCAACAAGATTGAAGTAGTTTGCGTCTTTTACGTATATGAAAACTTATGAACAAAATTAAGTCCCTCTCCCTCGTTTTGGTTTATATTAACTGAAAATCTCATTACTTTGTATTTATTTTTTACTGTCTTATACTACTTTCTGGAGATCCTTATCATTTAAACAGCGTTTTCTGGCATACCTGCCACACATTACTCTTTCAGATAAGACAGGTCGAAACGTAATTATGGGTTAATGTACTACATTAAATTTTCGTAATTCTTTTATGTTATGCTTTCTTTATATGTTATAGCTTTCTTTGTAAGGTGATTGAAAATACAAGAGTAGTGCGGATGGGAATTGAAATTAAAATTGTGCTGTTTGCGGTGTATGTTACCAATAAATATTTATTCGAGTCGGCAAAATTAAGTTCTGCCAAAATAATAACTGTTATTTTTTGTATGTGTGTGTACAGTAGCGCACACAGGAATTTTTCAAGGGGAGGGGGTCCGGGGTTGAAAATTCACCATTCTTGTATCATGCTCCTTTTGATTTTGTCGATTTTCGGGAACAAAACACAGTAAAAAAACTAATTATTGAATAAATAATTAGCATTAATTAATAAAATTAATCATTAATAACAAATACTTAACTAAATTTTACGTACTATATACTAGATATAATCAATCAGGAAAAAAAACAAAGGGGTTTGGGGGGGCCTGACCCCAGGACCTCCCTTGTGTCGCACTGTTTGTGTATAATTTATAGAAAAATTTTTTTACTTAATATTAAACATAAAAACGATGAGGATGGCTCCTATGTGTGTGTGCCTGTGTCTATTCCATATTTACCATGTGCCGTCAGTTGCGCACACAGGAATTTTTCAATGGGGGGTTGAAAGTTCACCATTCTTGTATCATGCTATTTTGATTTTGTCGATTTTCGGAACAAAACACAGTAAAAACTAATTATTGAATAAATAATTAGCATTAATTAAAAATGAATCAATAACAAATATTTAAATTTTACGGAAAAAATCAAGGGCTTTGGGGGTCCGGACCTCCAGGACCCCCCTCCTTGTGTGCGCCACTGGCCGCGATGGCTTAGTGGTTGTGGTCGCGAACTCGTGGCCGGCGTGTAGCGGGTTCGAGTTCTGGTGTCCGACGTGTAGAAGTAGCTGATGCACATTGTATCTGTCGAGTTCAAAATCATCCTGTTGACGACTTGGTGTTGAAGGTAGAAGGAGGGTGCCAACTCAGGTGTCGTCCTCGTCATTGACCGAGGCTCAAAATTACGAGGTCTGTTGCCAATAGCCCTCGTGTTGCATTATAGTGCGACGTTAATATAACTCTCAGTCCCCTATTGCTACTTCGATTTTCCACACCACTTTTAATCACAAAAACATTTATTTCAGGATATTTAGGAATTTTATTTCCATTGAAAGAAATTACGTAAATTCAAATGAAATTAATGTTTATCATACATAATTACCTCCTAATATAATATTTAATGATTTTCAACATCATGGATTTGATAAATAGAGGAAATAATCACATTTTACAGAGAACAAAGGAAAAATTTGTTGCCATTTATTTAAATCATTTCTCAAGAAAAAAAAAGAGTACGTGTGGAATATCATACTTGTTAAAAAATACATGGGTTTGGAATTTCCAAAAAGTATTTTGGCATCGGATACAATTTCTAATTCATTCTTTTATAATGAACAAAATAATTTCACGCATTTATTAATGATATTTTTCTAATTTCATTAATAATGGGTGTAATTATTTCATGAAACGTATCTAACGGTTGGCCGGTTCATTTTACTTTATCCAATCTCGCCCAGCTGTTTAATACTTCACATGATTTCCGTTGACAGCCGTTATCAATAAAATGATAATGAAGAAAGCCGGCGTGTGCATTTTGCAAACATGGACGAAAATGATATCTTAGTAATGAGAGTAAGTAAATATTTTCGTTATTGCCTAGCCGAACACTAAAAGAGCTATTGTATCGCGTTCTTCTTAATTCAGTCTTTTTCTTTTAAGATAAACAACCTGTGATTCTTATCTGATAAAATAGTTCCCAATTACAAGATTTTAGGACTTATCTCTTATTATAAATATACTATAGAATTAAAAAAAAATGTTGGTAAATTGATCACACACATTTTTCTTTAAAAGACTGAGCAACTTCTGATGTACAATATTTGATTTTAATTTTCATTACTCTTCAAAAGTAATTTTGTTTTCGTTTACTAGGCGTACTGATGTTGTTACTAATGCCACCTGATCGGCAAAGGCCAGATCAAGGCCCATGAAGTTCATCATGGCAAAGGGCTAAGTGACGCCTGTCGTTAGCCGTAGCTTTGACCACCATACAGGTGACAGAACGATTTAGCTCGGTTTCACCCCAATTTTAAAGCAGAACACCCTGGGGGTGTTCAGGGGCCTCTCATCTTTCCACTAATGTCACGAGAGGACTTGTGGCTCGACGGCTATTTAAAGTACCCCCATGCCGCGAAGGCACTATACTTTTACAAACATCCATATCTTCTCCGGGATTCGAACCCAGGCCCAACAGTACAGCAGTCAGCGTCGCTAACCACTATTCTGGATGGGCGACACTAGGCGTACTGGCTAAGTTCTTGAAGCTGTGTAATTAAAGTTAGATTTATATAAAAATTGGGAGATTTATATTTCTTTCACTTACAATACTAATAATATAATACTGTTGCCATCAGTATTACAAAACTTTTAAAAGTAAACCTGTTGCCATCAAATATAACAAAATTTAAGATGGCAGGATATTAGTTTGGAGAAAACCTTGTACTGCTTTTCATACCAAAAATATGTTACCTACAGTTAAACATGGAGGAGGTTCTGTTATGATTTGGGGTGTATGGCTAGCAAAGGAGTTGGTAATTTGTGTTTCATTGATCGGAATATGACAGCTCGAGCCTATATTGATGTGTTGGAGATAACCTTGCACAAAGTGCAATAAAATTGGATCAGTAATTGTACTATTTTCAGCAAAACAATTATCCCAAGCACACTGCCGGTATAACACGTATGTGGTTGCTTTAAAATGTACCCAGAAAACTTGCCACTCCACCACAATCACCAGACTTAAACCCTTTTGGGAAAATTTGTGGAATTCTGTGGATTTAAAATAAGAAAAGGAAGATTTCAAGCAAATCTGCTTTAAACAACCCTTATTGAAGAGTGGTCGAATACTGGCCCTACTGTTACAGAAAATTTAATTAAATCAATGCCATTAAGATTACAAGCAGTAATAGATGGTAAAGGAATGCATACTAAATATTAGTTATTTGAAATTTGCTTATATATTTTATTTCTTTTGTATTCATGTAGGTGTGCAAATACTTTTTTGGCACGAGATATTTTAATTTTGTTACAAAAAAGCATTGTTATTTATAGTATTGTAATTTTTCTGTTTGTTTTGGATGATTAAACTTCTGATTTGGCAGTACAAATTTTTTTTATTTCTTAATGCTTATTTTTTGAATTGCAAACAAAAATGTAGGTGTGCAAATATTTTTTTTACCCACTGTATATATTTTCCCTTTCTGATTCAAATCTTTTTAAATAAAAATTAAAGAAATTTGAAATTATTCTTCGTTGCTTATGACTTTAAACCAAGATATATTTTTATAGTACGTCATTGAAGTTTCTTTTCTGTTTTCTTTAAAAAATTCTGTAACTGTAAGAAGCATATGTTTTAATATTTATTCAAATTCAAACACCTTTCTCTTACTTTGTTGTGAAAAGAATCATTTTATGTTCAAAAAATATTATTTGAGGTGCATAGTTTCTCCCCCCTTTCCCCAGAGTCTTGGCCCAGGTCCCGTTGCCACAAAAAAATTCGCCGCATAGAGGGTCTGTGATACACGTTAATTCTGTTAAGACTCAAAATCTTTATGTTGAATTGGAGAAGAGTGGGATCCTCGACGCGCTTGATCATGATCCAAATTACCGTAGGCCGCCCTAGTGTTATTTCGAAATGTGATTTTAAAAAGCAATTCTGAATTTTTTTGAAAAATTAATTTTCTTGCTAATACCTTTTGTATTGTGTATAATGCTTGTGGTTTTTGTAATACTAAAAAAAATTACGAAATATTTAAATAAAATTTATTATCAAGAAGCAGAATAATTTGACCTGGTGCATTACTTAAAAATCGGTTTCAGGTCTATTTAAATGGTTGTTGGAGATTTCTATATGTATTAAACGCGATGAAAAATACGTAGAATTTATGAGAGGAGAGAAGGTTTCTTTTTCAGGTTTATATATATATATATATTATTAAATAAGTTTTTATATCTACCGTGTTCATTCCGAATTCGGAATTTGCTTTTAATTTTAGAAGGAAGGACCTCGAATGTTATGTTTTACGCTGTAGCATTTTTAGGCAATAAGGTTTTTCGCTAAGCCATTTTAATCAGTTCAAATTTATCAAATTCAAAAATGGTTATATCACAACATTGCCTAAAAAAATTGGAGTTTGAATCGCAGGAAAGGTTTTAGTACTACTAGCAAAATATAGTTTCGAGTGGGTTTTGAGTTAGTCAAAGGGTTAAAAACCGCTGTTTTACATCATTGTTTTGATAACTATCCAAAAAACTCGGGTTCACCATAACTCTTTTAGTGTATGACTAAGGTAATTCTACTTATTGCTCTTTTCGCGGTGAAAAGTTTCTCAAAATATGTGAAAAATGCTTGAAAAATTTCATATGTCAACTTAAGCGAATTTGATATAGAAATAACCATTGATAGATATGCGATATTTTTTACACAGTCTAAATTGAATCGTGTGTTTTTAGTATGTAATAGAACCGAGAAAAAACAGGGCAACTTGTGTAGTTTGTATAAAAATGTGTAATTTAATTCTTTAGAAATTGAATAAATGTAATTTTTAAAATAATTTTTGTTACATGAAACAAAATGGATGCATGTATATCTATTTTTTGTCTCTTAAAAAAAGTACGATTTATCTTGAAACTAAACTCAGCAAAATTTTGTTAGATATGGTCTTATTTTCCGACTATGGGAGATGTTATATCATTTAGAAATACAGTGATAACGGCGTAAGTCGGGGTATAATAATTTCGCATATAAATTAATTTTAGTTGGTGCCAGAGACGAAAGAAAATAATAACTGAGAAAAAAATGTTCAATAAAATCTTAGATAACATAAATACAAAATCGCAAACCGAAGTTATTTTGACGTAGAAGGGGTTTGATACAATCTTAACTAAGTAGTCTGCTGGCTCAAAGATTTTTTTCCTTCTGCAAAATTTTCTCGTAGCATGCTAATAATTCCCCCTTTCCCTGGTTTTGTTGAAAAAATACGATCGTTGAAGTCTATTTTTCCTACAATTTGTAACCCTTTTTCAATTAAACAGAGACCTTCCGCTCTATTTCCAACCGTCATTCGATATTCTGATTGAACTGGATCAACAGACTCAAGTTCTTCAATGTCTTGCTCTAGCTCGTGCACTTCTGTGGGCTCATCAATTATCAGCTCCTGATTGTGAGAACCCAACAGTTCTTGAACGTCACCACTATCCACTACCTATTTGCCTGGCAAGATCGAAAACTTCTTAATTCACATTTCCAGTTTTATTGTGGCCGCGGTAGCCTAGTGGTCAAGGTATCGGAGCGTGGCTGACTTGTCACGAGTTCGAGCCCAGTATCACTAAAGATCCGCCGTGTAAGGGAGCGATGCACGTTAAATCTGTCGAGAGCTGAAACGTCTTCCCGTTAGTATGGTGTGGTAGTAAGAGAGAGGGTGCCAGCTCAGGTGTCGTCCTCTTCACTTGACCATGGTTCAAAATGACGAGGTTCGTCGCCAAAAGCCCTCGTAAACAGTACGACGTTAATATTCACTCACTCTTACCAATTGTATCAGACTGTGGCACTGATTCCGCATATATTTCAGTGTTTGGGGGATGATACAGCGCTACACATCGAGTCGCATAGCGCTCAAACAAGAGACGAAACAATGAAAAATCGTTTATTTACAAACCAAAAATCGTGTGAGTCGGGAAAAAGCAAGTCGAGGTTTTTCTTGATATGATTTTGTTTGCGAGATGTTTTTTACATTATATTTCCTTTGTTCCTTTATGGACATATTAAGTTCATTAAATTAATAAGAAATAAGAATTTTATTTTTAGAATAACGTATATTCTGATTAATAGGTATTTATACTTTACTAGCCATTATCCGTGTCCGCTTCTCTCGCTGAGTATTTCGTGATGATGTGTGAATATATACTGTATTTATAAATTATTGATATCGAAGCCTTGGCATTAAACGTTCGATTGTGCTCAAAAACATTCTTATAACTCTCAAATCTTGATTTAAAAAGGACAAGAATTTCCAAGATTGAAGTAGAATTATCTTTTATGCTCTCGTAACCCCCTCAACCAAAGTGAATTACTGCAAAACCCATTTTCAGTGGATATTTACTCTACGAAATAAACATGCTTGCCAAATTTCAAATAAAAATCTTAATAGCTCAAAAATGGGAATGTGTTTATAACGCCCTGTAACTCTTCGTACCCCCTCCTTCTTTGGGGCTCGATTCTCGCAAAACTCTTTTTTAACAGATGTGTTCTCCATGAAAGAAACATGCCTACCAAATTTCAAGTCTCTTTGTTCAAATAGTTCAATAATGGGAATATTTACCTATAAAGCCCCTTTCAACTCCCCTTGGGAGTCGATTTTCTCAAAATCCAGATCTCTACTATATGAAAGGAAGATATCTACCAAATTTCAAGAGTGTAGGTATAATAGTTCTGGAGATAATGTGATGAGTACGTCGCTTTTGTACTTTATATATGTAGATACCGACATACTTTTAAATAATGATTATTACCCACTTCGTATGAATTAAATTTGTTCCTTGTTACCGAAATCTCATCCCTCTCCCCACTCTTGCTGTTTCCATATCAACCCAAACCATTACCTGTCATCTGGTTGCTAATGGTCTGTGCTTATGGTATCCGTTAAGAAAACTGTCATTGATTCCACAAGCGACTCCGTTTGTAGTGGTGCCAGGCGAGGGTGACGTGGATGACGAAATGTATTATAAATTTTGATTTACATAAAAATAGATTTTTTTTGAATATTAATATTAGGTTGTGGTAGCTCCGTGTGAGGTTGGATCGTCGACCGAAACTCATATTTTATTACTGACCATCTGCCATGTAACTAAGGTTGCTGCACCGTAAATTTATTACACCGTATTTTTATTGACTTCGCTACTGAGTATACCAATTGGGGTTATTGTCTTTGTTACTCGATCGTGGCTAAAAAATATGAAATGTCACTTAAAAACTTCATTCACGACTAATGGAAACATTTTCCCCCATTTTAAGATTGGTGATTGTTATATTTAATTGCATTGCTTATTTGCATTTTTTTATACATAATGTCAAAACAAAATTGAACGTATGCCGAACGCAATTACGTGACGGGAACGCTGGGGAATCAAATCAGTGGGCGGTATCTATAATAAAACATGTATGGAATGTACTACGTTATTTCAATTTATTATTTCGTTTAATACTATATAACAGTGTCTTCTCACATGTTTTATGTTACTTGGTAAGTGCAATAATAAAGTATATTTGAACAAATAAAAACAAATAACCTGTTAAAACTATACATTAATCCAAATAAGTGATGCACACAGACCCCTAGTAGTCCTTGATTTTTTTTTCGATTGATTGTAATCCTATGTATATAGTACGTAAAATTTAAATAAGTATTTGTTATCAATAATTAATTTTTTACTGTTTTTTGCTCCCGAAAATTGACAAAATCAAAATAATATGTTGGTCGTCTTATTGGAGCATGATTCGAGAATGGTAGACTTTTGACTCTTGCCTTCCCCTCCCTCGGATCGCTGTTAGCCGAGTGGTATAGGTATCGGACCGCGGTTTGCCTTGTCACGAGTTCGAGCCCAGTACCACTAAAGACCGCCGGTAGGGCAGCTGCATGCACGCTAAATCCGTGTCAGAGGTGAAACGTCCTCCCGCTGGTGTGGTGTGGTAGTTAGGAGAGGGTGCCAGCTCAGGTGTCGCCCACGCACTTGACCATGGTTCAAAATTACGCGGGTCCGCCGCCAAAAGCCCTCGTGTTGCTGAACAGTGCGACGCTAATATTCAATTAATCAACCCCCCTCTGAAGAATTTCTGTGTGTGCCACTGATCCAAATTGAATCGACACATTGATCTAAAAAAATATACATTGTTATGTATTTTTCTTATGACTTTTATTTATTTTACCAGTGCGTTTATCCATTGGGTGCTTGGGGCGGGCGCCCTGGGCCCGGATAAGCTGAACTTAAATAGATTTTCTGATTATAAATTTCAGTCCTCCAGCGCCAAAGGGGTCCGTAGATCTTTTCATCCCTGGTCCCGAAATGAGCTGAAATCGGCACCGTATTTCACCTCTAAACAAACTAAAATAAACATTTACATACTAATATTTACTCTTAGCAACTATAATCCTTTAGGGATTAAAGAGCACTGTCAATTGAAAACCGTTTCAAGTACAGTTTTGATGATCAAAATTTCTCGGAAGTTTTGGATCCTTGGTATCTTTGAAAAAAAGTAGAAATATTGTATACATTTTATATTTTACTGAATATCTAGTATTAAATTTTAAAAATTGTTATTATGTGTTTCCCCTCTTCTAAAATTTTAATGTATGTAATTTTTCATTGTTTTATTACAGGAACACATTAAAATTATTATGTTGAAAGAGATTGTGAATAAAAATGGCAAGTAGGAACATTGCCAATATGCATCTGTTCCTGGAGATGAAGAAAAAATTTCCTGACTTGCCAGAAGACATGCTGAGAAATCATGTGATTCTTGTAAGAATTTCAAAAACTTCTATTTCTCTTTAAAAAGCTAATGCCATGTGTTTATCTAATAAATTGGGGTTAGATGAACTAAAACTTTTATTTCTGTGATTCTCAGATTGAGTGATTTTCCATAAAATTATATAAATGTTAAAATAACATTTGAGTAATTCTGAAGAATGTTTCAGTTATTACGGAAAATAATCACTGTAAAGTTGGTCTTTAAGTATTTAAAAATAAAAGAGGCACTATATTTCATATCTTTTTACTTAAGAATAAATAAAGTAGCTTGTTTTATTGGTAAACTCTTTTCTGATATTAACAAAGAGAACAAATATTAAAGTAAATAGCTATCTCTATTTGATTTTTAAAAAAACACAACTATATTCCCATTCAACATAAATGATCTTCAACGACATTTCGAAGAAAATCCTTGTGACCATTAAAGTTTTTACATAATGATAAATGCATGCTTTTTTCCTAATTACAAATACAAATCTAAAAGGACTTTTTCTCTAAAATAAAAATAATGAAGTTATCCATGCGTCATTTCAGCAAAGCTGAGGAATATTTGGAAAAAGAAAAGGGGGAAAAGACCTTATAGTAGGATTAGCCTATGTGTTTGAATAAGAATATTCTGATTACAAATTTTAAGTCACGCTGCAACAATTCTGGACTGAGATGAATCCCTTAGGGGCTTATCTTCTATAGGTAAGTTCGGGATTTACTACTCGGAGGAGGTTTTTCATGGGGTTGTCTTTGATAAACATGAGTGATGCACTTCTGGAGTGCTTTTAGTGCTCTTTATTTATTTATGAACCTTCATATTGTTATTTCATTTCCTTTACTCTCTCTTATAGTTACAGTGATTACCGACTGGGTGGGGTAGTTGGTTAGGCGATGGCTTGTACGTCCATGTTTGCGAGTTTGACCCCGGCCCAAGTTGATGAATTTTCATAATGCAAAAAATCAACAATGCCAATGTTTATAATTATGCAGCATATGAAAGATCCCTAGAGTGCCTGTTTGGTTTGGGTTCTCTCAGCAAAATTATATTCCTAGTACAATTCTGCATTGTCAAAACTCAGGTGCCTCCTCTGGGGAAAAACTGGGCTTTGAAATTACATTGTTGCTGTTGGTATATACCTATAAGGTGCCACACTAAAAAAGGGATACCAACTCCAGAGGAATGTACTAGGTCTGCAATGGTAAAAATACCAATCTGCAGCCCTGTTTAGGAAGAAAAAAAATATTTACAGGATTTTATCTATTTTACAAATACATCTTTTTCATAAATTGACCTGTGTTTGGCATGCATCTTTGCCAAATGTGTCGTTTGCTCCAATCAACCTGGAGTGATGAAAAGCCATTGTCTTCCTAAGAATGCTTTTATTTGAGGTATGGTTTTTGATCTATTGAAACCATTTCAGTAAGCAGCTAAATTAGCTGCATAAAATCTATTTTTGACCTTATTGTGGGCTTTAATTTTTCAGTCTTATTTAAATCCATTATATTTCAAAGAGCATGAATCTAAAAGATATATAAAGGCAATATCTTTGTTATATTGCAATATCTGTTAGAATTTCAAAAAGCAAACGTTTATCTAAAGTATATGATTTAACCTTAGAAAGGTGTGTCCATCTCATTTTACCATAATTTTACTGTGACTTAATTTTTCAATTTTCATTCTCCTATAAAGAAATGCTTTTGTTAAAAGAAAGTAAAGTTGTTGCCTGGAACACTTATACATTTTTTGTACAAACTGTTTACATTTTATCATTCAAAAAATGTTAATTCAGAGTACAATCGGGTCATAGATTCTTTTATACTATCTTTGTATTTCATTGTGGAAGAAATATTTCATTGCAAATAATTATTTATATCTATGATGAAATAGGTAGGATTGTAACTATCACTTCATTTTAAATGGGTTGAAAAGGTATATTTTATCTTAATCTTGCCCAATCATAGAGTGCAGATTTTAGCTGCATTTATTTATCTTGCACGTAAAAGAGGGGGAAGACTAAATTATTCATATTGAAATCTAAAAGATATTCATTTCTGTTAATCCTACATTCTTCAAATTATTTTTTAGTATCATGAAATGTAATATGAATAAAATAAATAAATGGTCTTCTTAATTACTGTTTATAGTTTTAGTTTTTGATTATTTCATGAGTACTGAATTTTTAATGAGCCTCTTTTTTTAGACCTTGTCCTTATATCAATAACACAATTGTTATTTTGTTTTGCATTAGTTTCATATTTAAACTTTTACTGGCATTATTTATGCATCATACAGCAATAACTCAAATTTATTCCTTTTGATTTTCATTTTATCATTACTTTTGTGTACAAAGTATTCAATGTTCTTCTCCCTTCAGTATGCACAAGACCAAGACAAATGTATCAGCCTTCTGCAGAAGCATAGTAAAAGCCATTTTCACTCCAGCCAAGCATTCTCAGATATCCGTTTATCTGATAGTAAAATGAAATCAAAGAAAAATATCGATTTAGATGTGAACTGTGATCAAGAAACTGAATCTTCCAATATTAATGCCATTGTTTGGCAAAATAACAAAAACAACAACACCAACATAGGATTTGTTGGAAAAGAGTCATTTAATATTCCATCTCATACATCCAACAAAAATAATATTGATGCAAATACAATCAATTTATCAACAAAATCTTCAAATTTAAATGCTCCTTTGAAACCTGAAGTCCAATCAGCTCCTGTTTTTTCAAATAATGATAGGCCTTTCACTGATATATATAAAAGTGCACCAGTTTCTAGTCATACTGCATTGTGCCACATACCAAATAATCAGAATGCTGATAATCGTATGATGTTTTCTACTACAAAAGAACATACTATTTTGCCTTTAGAATCATCAGTAGCAAAAGAATCATCTACCAATTCAAGAGATTCTTGTGAAATTGAGCCATCTAAACGTCATGCCGTGTGTTTAAGCATTACTCCTTCATTCCCTTTTTCACAACAACCAATAAATGTGCATGGTAGCTCTGTGTGTACATCTTCACATTCTTCCAGACCTGGTCGCCATACTACTTCATTAAACCTACAGTTGCAACCTCAGTCTTCAGATGCATATCCAGTTGAAATATCAACCATTCCAACTAATATAGGAAGCCCGTGCAATTACAGAGATTTTGGTTCCCATCTTCAAATATCTGTCGGTTCACAGGGTGCCACTTTTACAGCTCTACGTTTGCAAAGACCACATGTGCCTCAAAGTCAACCTTCTCCAAATCAGCTTCCTGTAACAAATCAAGCTTCTTTTAATGTTTCTCAACCATCTAGTCAGGCTCAAGATTCCAAAGGATACAAGTTTCCTACTCATTTACAAGAAGTTTTCAATTCTGTTAGGGAAAATAGTGAACTTTTTGATGAAAAAAATCGATATGCAGTTGATAAATTATCAAAAATTATGACTAATAAAGAACACTGTATCAGTAATATAAAACTTGAGAACTTGCCATCTGAGAATAAAATACCTAGCAAACATCTAAATGAAGAAACAAATTTCCTTCATGGATACCAAGCTTCACCTGATTATATTTTAGGTAAGACTCTTTTGATTTTGCTTTTTATTAATATAATGCTACTTTGAACCTGAGTACATATTTATAATATATCCTAAAAACGGTGAGAATATCATTTCTGCTTAAAACCTGCTCATAGTTCACTTGCATGATTCTAGAAAGAGGTTCTACTAAATATAAAAATACCAAATTGGGAATTACATAAATATAATGCCCTAAGTATCGTGATGCTTATGTACTATTGATAATTTAAGAGTTTAAAGATTATTTTTAAAGGTATGATAAAATTACTTGTGGTTCAAAAGGATTTTCAGTAAAAAGAAAAAAGATTCAAAAGTTTCTTTCAATAAATTAAACCACCTTCTCTTGAAACCTAGCTTATTTTTTTCATTTAATTTTTGTTATTACTTCCATAATTTTTCCTAAGGATATTTATGTCACACACACATAAAAACCAAAATTCTTGTAAAATTCCTTAGAATTTTCATAGTCAACCTAATTGAATTTCACATTTATTTCTCTTATTCCAAGAAAAGATGAATCTGAGTTTTTGGATTATTTTGCCTTCAAGAGGTTAAAAATTTAACAAAAATTTATTTTGAAATGCACTGCTAAAACATATCCAGTTGTAAGAATCTTCTGAAAAGTTAATTTTATTTTTGGGAAAATTCTTTTAATAAAATTTCAATGAAATTTTAATTTCAAAAATTCTATAAAACACTTTCTTTTAATTAAAAAAGACTCTAAATAATTTTACTAAAACTTTTTTTATAGAAAAAAATTTTTGGGAATAAGTTACTTTTATTTTTAGATAAGTTTTGATTTTCTTTTAAATTAAATTTAATTTAAGTAAAATTTATTAAAATTTTTTTTTAAATTTAGCAAATTATTTATCTAATGCTTATTTTTAATTTTTAAAAAAAAA
The DNA here is from genome assembly GCA_019973955.1 of Trichonephila inaurata madagascariensis. Classification (NCBI taxonomy): domain Eukaryota; kingdom Metazoa; phylum Arthropoda; class Arachnida; order Araneae; family Nephilidae; genus Trichonephila; species Trichonephila inaurata. The sequence continues at coordinate 69,120 of BMAV01016059.1, read as the reverse complement.
AAATTTTTTAATGTCTTTTTAATCTAAATTCTTTTTAAATTTAATACTCAAAAAGGGAAAAAAAAAATATTGCTTAAACTTTATTATGAACTTCAGTTTAAAAGGTTTAAAAAATTTAAGTGAGGACAAAATTTGCAGTCAAAGAAAAATTAAAAATTTTAAAATAAAAACCCTCTTTTTTTTCAATTAAAATTTCATATTTTTTTTTTTTTCCATTTTTTTTCACAGAAAAAACAATTATTAAATAAAAAATTAGCTATTAAATAATAAAATTAATCATTAATAACAAATTTAATTAAATTTTACATACTATATACTTAGAATTATAATCAATCAGGGAAAAAAATCAAATCAAGGGCTTTGGGGGGGGTTTTGGCCCCGGAACCCCCTTTGTGTTGCCACTTTTCCAGACAGAAACCTCAAAATTTGGATCAAAATATGCTTGTAAATAAATTTTTTCTGTTAATAAAATAAATATAACTCAAAACTAGCTGAAATATACTTAAAATAACGTAATTTTGTAAGCATCTTCAAGAGCTGATCCTAATATTCATGACTTGGTAAAAAAAGAAAAGAATTCAAAAACCACATAAGTAACATAATTCCTTAATTTCATCAAGAAATGTGTTATTTTTTCTCTTTTTGCATCCAACTTAATCCTACTTGCTTATTTTTATATTAGAATAGAAACGATTATTGTAAATAATAATAATGCATGTTTTTTTCAGATTGTTAAATTTTATTTTAACATTGAAAAAATTATTTTGTTAATCTTCTTTTTAGCTGTTAAAAAACATCAAAAGCTCGTTTGGATTTAGTACAAGAAGAACTTAATAAAGAAAAGGCAATTTGTTCAAATTTGAAGTTTGAAATTAATAAACTGGAGCAAGAAATAGCTCAGAGACAAGAAAAGAAAATTTCTTTTTCATATGTAAGTACTCTTGCTAGATTAAAAGAAAAGAAGATCGTTACATTATATATTTTTTTCTTAGTAAGATTTCTTTTTCATATTATTTAGGCTGAACTACTACAAAAATTAAAAGAAGAGAACAGAAAACTCACTCTAGAATGTAATGATTTAATAATGGAGTATGATATTTCTAGTAAAGAGCAAAGTAAGTGCACTTCATATTTCATTTCAAAAAATTTAAGTTATTGTAATGTGCAATTGTGTTCAAGTTATTTGTATTCAACCCACCATGAATTTTATTCCCATTAAATTAATTTTTATTCCACCTAAACTCACAAGCTAACTTAGTTGTTTACAGTTATGTTTCTTTAAAATAAAAATATAAAAAAGTTTCTCTTTTGTTGCTTTTTTTCCTTGTGTACCCGATATTTTCCAATCTAATAAGGTACAGTTACCATCTTTATTGCTGTAGCTTTCTACTGCACTGGTAATCCAATTCACATGTAAGAGAACCTCCATGAAAGGGTAATGCATCACATATTAGCTTGTATACAGATTCTGATAATGAGCACATAAAGCATTATAAACAGAAAAATGAAGGTATAAAAACAATTAAAATAAACTGTTCTACAATTGATTGTTAGTAAAATAATCTTGGAAGAGCATCAGCATGAGACATTTTAGCATTAAGGTAATATTTTATTACAATACTGTATCTTTACAAAACTATACCACTCATCGTTGCAGCCTTGAAGATTAAAGGTTATATTTAAAAAAGAATGTTAAGGATAGTGGTCAGCAAAGAATTGGATTTGAACTCCAAATACCCATGTTTCAATTTTTTTTTCCAACTCTGTCTTTCCCAAGTCTTCATGCCCAACTATATATTGGTATTGATTATTTAATATTTATGAGTTTCTGGCCCTGATAAGCAACAAGGGGAAAAAATTGTCACTAAATTTTTTTAGATGGGTGGACTGCAACTTCAATCTGAGGTACATCAGATTGGAAAATAAATGTTTTTATTGTCAAGAAAAGCCTCCACCATGGTTTTCTCCAAATGCTTAAAGATGGAATTGTGTTCTTCTTACCAAAGGTTGATATCTAGATCTTTTTAAGATGAGTTATGTGAAGATATACCAATTCTGAATGGTTGAAAATATATTCATTGTATCATAATTAAACAATTCTATTATGCTGTATATTTCCTTTTTATATGATGGGTCTGAATAATTTTTCAATTGATTTTTTTTTCATGATTTAATTAATGGGTGTGAGAATTGATGATATGATCTAAATATTTTGTTTTAGCAAAAGAACACTTTCTAAAATTTATAATAACATTTGAGAGAGAATTGTTATTAGATGAATAAAATGTCCCAATCATTTCAAAATACAGCAATGTCATGGATATAGATACATTAGAAATGTTTATAATGAAGAACTTATAGTTCATTTCTTATTGAAAAGTAGCTGAGGTATACTTCAATTGAAAAAAATGATACTGAAATAATATTGTGAAGATTAGTTTGAATGATTAAATTTGCACTATATTCTTTTTTCTATTGTTTACTATTTATTGTTTTTCAAATGAATGAAATTTTTTCTCCCTTTTTGAAATAATATTAATAAATATGATTGAATAGAGGAATAGGTGCTGTGTGTTAAAAATATTGATTATAAAAATTGAAAATTATCGCATCTTATTAATGACTGTTAAAAATTAAAAACACTTATAGAAGTAGTAACAAAATTTTACTGTAGATCATGGACTTTTTTTTTTAATAATTTTATATCACATTTAATACATAAAATAGTTTATATTTTACTTAGTTCCTTTGGGAGTTACAGATGAAGACTTCTATTCTAATATATTTACGGGACCAAATGATGGTTTGACATGTCATTCAAAGAGAGGTTAGTGTATCAGTTTTAATCAAAACTTTTTTTTAGCAATTTAAAAAAATATTTTCTTGTATTTTGAATTCTGAAAATCAGTTAAATATAAATTTCTAATTTTAAATTATAAGATATATTTATCTTTATTTTACCCTTATTTTCTTAATTACAACAAAGAGGATATACATGTTTTTAAACTTATGTTGCATACTTTTAATAATAAAGTATATTAATTTTCTCAGATTGATAAAAGATGTTTATTTTAAATTTTTTCTTCATTTTCACAGAAAAATGTAAAAAGCATGTGGCACAAACTCGAGATAAATTGAAATCTTCATATTCTGATGATGATGATGATGAAAAGAATCATTGGAAATGCAAGAATTGCACTTTTGCCAACCATCCAGCTTTACAAAAATGTGAAATGTGTGAACTTCCCAAAACTCAGGTAATGTTTGCTCATAACATATTTTCTCATACATAAATAATCTTTGTTTTTGTTGACTATTGAGGCATGAAAAATTAGAATTACAGGATATTTGGTCCATTGCAATAATTAAATAAATTAATTCACTTTGAATTCATTTTATCTAAAAATTTCTTTGTGGGGATTGCATTATAAGTTTTCAAAGGGGAATAATCATACCACTAATATTTTTACATGCCATTTTGTAGTGTGCTAAGGTTATGCATTGTAAGTTGTATACATTTAAAAAAATGTTTATTGCAGAGTTACTGAACATACAATGAAATATATTCTTGAACTGAATACTCCTGATTGTTGGATTTTAAATGAGGAAATTGAAATTACCCAGCTATGATCAAATTTTAAGTTTAAATATTTGTTTGAATATTATGTGCTTTCATCGTGACTTTGGATTGGTGTCATGATGGAACTCTAAAAGAATCCATTTATGAAATAAAAAAAAATAGTATGTTTGAATAATGTTTTAAAGTATCCTTTGTTTCTTGGAACGATCTCTTTCAAATTCATGTATCATTTTTTTAAGTTTGGGTCATTTCTTTAGTCCACACAGGTCAAATTATATTTCTACTTTTAAATTACTCTTTTTTCATTTAGCCCTTATAAATATATATTTCATGTTTCTTGAAATATATTTTATCAAACTTAGTTGGGTTTTAATAAAAACTATATTCCGATCCATAGAACCACAAATAACTTTGAATAAAAAATCAGTATTTCATTTTCATTTAGTATAACAAAGAAAGTTCATCTGAAGAAGTTGAGAAGGTTAATACAGTCATTACATCTCATTCGTGCCTTATAAACATCTTTTGGATTATCCCAAAAATATTGAATAAAAGAACATTTTTCTTTTTTTTTTTAATAAAGCAGCATTATATGCATACACACATATATGTATAATCAATTTAAATAGAAAATGGTAATATATTTCAGTGAAGAAAAATTATCTAATAATTATAAAAATTTTATTGATTTTTTAAAATTTAATTTCAAATATTTTGATATTAGAGAAGTCAGTCCCATACTCTAATACTGAGTCATATTTTTAACTATCATTCAAAGAATATACTATGTGAAGCTTTCCGATTTCTTTTTTTTGCTGTTAGGTTAAAAGTTAGTTATAAGTTATTTAGAAAATGCTTGAGCAACTTATTGTGTATCTTCTAAACTGCAATTTATTTTTATCTCGAAAAATTGGTTTTGTTGGCTTTCAAGTTTAAAAAAAAATTAGTTCATTCTCCTTTTATAGGGATATATTGGTGGTATATAAAATGTAAAAAACTAAATTATTTTTATAAAATTGTGGATGTCTTATATTCTGGCAATGAATTATTGCTTTATATTAAATTGTAAACAAAAATATATAAGATTAAATTGTACATTTTTTAAAAATTATTGACACTTCTTTATTTTCTGAGCCAACTAATTATATGTTTGTTGGTATCGTATAGTTAAAATAAAATTTAGAACTCTCTTTTTGGTTGGATCTTATTTTAGTGCACATCTTGGCAACAAAAATTGATTTGGTACAAAAACGGTGGCAAATGCTTAAAAATGGCACTCTCAAGTAACCCAGTTGACACAATATAATATACCTCCTTTTTCTCTCTTTTCTTGTGTGAATATAGCATCTGTTTGATTTTTTTTGTGCATTTAACTGGAGTTTTCATCAAAATAACAGCTCTGCATATTGTTTTGCTGCAAAGATCATTTTTCTCCTTTTAAAATTCTAAACTGGAATTATCATCAGGAAAAAAGTATTCTATAATTTTTGCAATATGTTTCTTAGTTGTAAGACAATGGTTAAAAATTCCATTGTGTTCTTTTTGTAAGCTAACTGCAGTTATCAAAAAGGAAAAAATTTGCATTAAATTCTTAATAAAGTCAATTTTTTTCCTTGTTTTATTTTGGTCCTTTCATTGCACTTTTTTACAAAATTCAACTTTTACTTCATTGCATGTTTCTGCAAACATGAGCAATAGTGCCATGATTGATTTTCAAGCATGATGCCATCCATCTTGGTTCACAAGACTGTTTCAAATTTGAAAGTTGCGCTTTGATGCAATTTTTTTAAAATCATCGCCAAGAGGTGCACCAAGATAAGATTTTACCCACTTTTTCCATATTATCCTTTTCTAATCCTGTTATATATTGTAGCATTTTTTTAAATACACTGTCTAAAATATTGCAAGTATATTATGTTTACTGTGATTTACTGAATTCTTATAAAATTTGTTAGAAATGTTACATATTCTTATGGTTTTAAAAAATTTTGTTAATTGAAATATAAAATAGTCAATTCATATGTAAAGTAGGCTTGCAATTCTTTAGAACACTATTGTAGTTGAAACTTTTTCAAACTGTTTCTCTATTTTCTTTCTTCAGGTTACACAAAGTATAACTCAAATTATTCCTCTACTTCTCATTTACGGCTCATGCCCTCTTCAGAGGGTCAGCCTAGAAGAGCCGTGGGTAGTGTCCAAATATCAGTTACGAGACGAATACCCTCTAATTCTAAAAGTGTCAAATTACAACTCACTCATAGAATGCCTAGATAGTACAGTTGTGTTATAAAATATGAAATAAATGTACAGAGATATCTCAATATTTTGTATGAATTTTTTTTTCATACATTTTTGTCAGTTCTAGTCTAAATGCTATATTAATAGCTGTGATAAAAGATGTGTTTTTGGCTTTATATGGTTTTAGAATGTTTCAAGAATATTAAAATGTGTAAGTGCCTTAAGAAAATTTTTTCCTGCATTTAAATTATTTTCATAATTTTACATCAGTCATGAAAGATGTGTATTTTATATTAGTAAAATAATTTTTAAATTTCAAAATCTTTGCACACACACATTTTTTAATATTTTTAGCATGTGCCTTTTCATTTAGAATGTTTGAATATATCTTTTAAAAGGATATTTTATAATTGAAGAATTCTTTTCATGTTGGAATTCTTCATTGGTGCCAAAAATGTTTGTAAATTTGAAAAATAAGCCAAATATTTTTTTTAAAACATATAGACTTCAATTTCCCTACAAAAACCTTTTTCACAAGATATTATTGAATATGACATATTATGTAGTTTTTATTAAGGAAAAACATAAAATAAAGAATGTATTTAAAATGTATCTGTTACTATGTGTGATTTAATGACATTTATGTACAATAGAAATAATATATTTTTAATGAAAGATGCATTTTGTTATAGTCATGATGCCCATTACATTAACTTTGACTCATTATGTGAAAAGAAATTGAAAAATTTTTTTTAAATATTCTCTTGCTTAAATGATTCAGAATAACAATAAAAATTTTTTTTTAAAAATGTAGGTTCATCCTTCAAAGGATTTCAAAACCTTGCTTTTCAGAATCTTAAAAAGTACATCTAATTTATTAATAAGCATATTTTTTCTTAATTTATGAAGTTTTGTTTTTTCTAAAACTAAATTTTACCAAATCTACTGTGATAATTTAATATGGTGATTATCTGTTTCGTGTGTACTGAACTTGTTTGTTTGCATATGAAATTTTGAAGTGAATTTGTATTCTTTTGAATTAAATTTTTAAAAGAATGTGTTATTAGCAAAAATATTGATTAATTTACTTCATTTATAAATGAGCTCTAGATGTTTTTATTCATAGATTTGAACAATATTTTCTAAGACTTTGTATGTCTGGACTATCACTTCACACCAACTGTTATCATTTTTTCAATCATTTTAATCTATCAGTATTTTCTTATGGCATTTTAATGTATGAATTTGCTGCAATATTTGAGGTTGTTCTTGAAAAATTTTTTTAAAAAAATCACACATTTAATAGCTTAAATATCTTGTATTGTTATTATTTTACATTCAATATCACAGAATGCAATGACCTGAGACCTTGTTGAATATTAACAATTTTGATCGAGTAACGTATATTATTATCAGGATAAGTTTTTAATTTTTAAAGTTTTTTTTATAAGATATTCAGAAAAATTATAAATATATTTTTTTTGGTTTAGTGTGTCAGAATATAATATTAAAGGTTGTAATACTACACTATTTCTATTAATTTTGCAAATTTCGGCTGTATTTAAAAGGATCTTATTTATAAATCCTTTTGCACTACTGTGATTTTAATATATCTTGATTAATGTGCTTTGTTCCTTCTAGAGATTTAAAAAAAGCAATTTGAACTAAATATTTGCTGTTGAAAATTAAGTGATAAAAATAATCATTGTACCTTTATATTTTTGAGTTAACTTTTGTATTTCTTTCCATCTCTCTCCTCTAAAAATTAGGCTGTTTGTATCTGTTTATTAATAATTTCATAAGGATTCTATCTTAATTTATTAACTGGTTTGAAAATAAGAAATAATCATAGTGTTTTGTCGATTTTTTTTTTCCCTGTTTCTGTAGAAATTGTATTTTGCATGGAAAAAATATCTGAGGTATTGTGTTTTGTATTTCTGGAAAATGGATCAAAGGCTTTTGCAGGAATGTATAACATAAATAGTGATTCACCCGGAAGTTATCCAATTGGATCCAAAATCAATTGATATGATGTGTATATATTAAAAATGAATAACACCAAGAGTTTCATATGAATTGAATTTAGAAATGCAGCTTTTTGCAGAAGGAGGGGGGATTGCCTACATGATGTCATGATGCAAAGTGTTCTCTGATTGGGCATGGACTTGTAAATTTGACAGATGCTCTTCTGTAAGATTGATTGCCATATACTTTCCAGTTGGTGAGTTAGGTCAGTGTGATCTAGGGATCACACTGGTCAAAAATACAGAATAAACTGTGAAATTGTCCCTGGGCTGGCTTTTCCTTTTTTTAACTATAACAGGGTCCCTAAAAAAAAAACAAAAACAGGTGTAAATTTCTCAATTTTATGGTTATGGTGTAAGGGTATTGCAGATGGTAACCAAAAGGCACTGACTGTTGATCAAAATAGTAACCTCACATTACTCTTGGGACAGTTGCATATCTTGCCACTTTTTTGGATGCAAAGATGTATCTAATCTTTGCTGACCATTGATATTCAGACTAAATGGAATTTATTTCTGAAAACAGTTCGCAAGGTTACATTCTGAATGCACCTGGCAATGTGCAACATGAAGGGTCACCTGGCAAAATGGCCTCAGTGGCAGTCTCCATTCAGTGAAGCACCTATTGATGATCATTTCAGGCATTGGTTTCTTTGTTATTCTTTGGATCTTTGATAAGGATGCTTCAGGAATGATCACTGTGTCCACACATTCTGTCATCCCTCTTGTTTGACTTCTATGTTCTTCAATGCTCTGTGTACAGCCATGGTTCACACATTTCTACCTACATGGAAAAAATGATAGCATCACTCTGATCAAAATATCGCACTCCTGTGATTGATTGATCACCCCCTGCTTCCCTTAATGCAATAGCATGTTCTCTCTTCTGGTGACACCTGCTCATTCTGTCTGCAAATGCATGTAAGAGGCATTGGTACCGTTTGCCTGGAAGTTATGCCTTGGTTTTGGAATGCTCTTTGCTTTATACAGCATTCGGGATACCCCTTAACAATTTGATGGAGCTCCAGCTAGTTATTATTAGCCACCAAAAGTCAATCATTTCCAAATGATATCATAATATATATATGTTAAATGCAGTTTTGTTCCATTCGAAAGCTCTTTCTTGGTGCATTTTTTTTAGGTTGTATTTCTTTCTCATCTTATGGTAACTCCTAACAATTTATCTTTCACATTGTCTTTGTGTAAAGGAAAAATTTTCTTGTTAGGGAAGGGTAAGGGAGCCATTAATAAAATTTGGGTTTTTGTTCATATCTCAAAAAAAAGGACTTCCCTCATAAAGTGATTTTGATAACTAGTTGTCTAAAATTGGGGAAAAAAGCATAAAATCTCATGCATTGGGAAAATATTTAGACTTGTTCACGATAAGCAAAAATTAGGTACCTCAAAATATAGAAAAGAATTATCATCAAAATGAATTTTATAGTGGTATTTGGAGATTTAATTACATTATTTTATAGAATCATTCATCTCTATTTCTGTTTTAATCCCCCACCCTTCTCTTTTTTTCTGGTATATTTTTAAAAGGTCTTTTTTGACATATTCTTAGTAAAAGTATTTCCTAATCATCCACCTGATATCCATACTTACATTTGTTATTTATTATTATTATTATTACTTTTAGTTACATGTGTTTTCTTGGATGTATTATAAAAAGTATACATCTTATTCTGCTTCCATTTGAATTTTTTAAAATTTTATTTTAAGATAAAATCATGTTGAAAAAAGATTAATAATGAGTTCATATAATTTTTTTCTCAACTTTATCTTCCATTAGCATTAAAAATAATTTTTAAATATGTCAATTTGTCATGCAATTGTCTGATGTGGTATTTTCTGATTACTAAATCAGGATTATCTACCCTGTTATACTTTTTGTTTAAAAAAATGTGTGGTTTAACTAGAACAAAAAAATTTCTTGTGTGTGATAGTTTATGACTCTCTTGGCCCTTAATATTATATGTTCATGATTAGTCCATGTTAAATTATGATTTGCTTATTTGAACATTTATAGTTATTTACAGAGTTTGAGTAAATATTTTGGTTTGTGTATGTAATTATTTTTGCATCAATAATAAGTTTTCAATGGAAAATAGAATAAGCTTCTATTTTAAATGCATTATTTAGTTTCTGTACTATTTCCTGTAAAATATTTAAAATAAGCTTTCCCTGTAGTATTTTGTTAAATACAGCAAAACATTCCAACTGTACTTGTAAATATAATTATTATAAGTATGTAGTTTTGCTATGATTTTTTTTTATTATAGGCATTCTCATAGTGGATATGTTGGTAGATTTTTGTTGTAAGGGAAAGTCTTATATTGCTCATTATTCTGGACTTTTTGTCAGTAGTTATGTGTGCAAGATGAGTGTGAGATTTTCGTAGATGTCATATGTAAATATATAAATGAAAATATTTTTCTTTGAAATAAATAAAGTATCTCTTGCTTCTGTACAAATAGCCTATTTTCAATGCTTGTTATTACATGACACCAAAATCATTGCAATTGGTAATATTAGGTTGACCAAAAATTCATTTAAACTTCATAAAAGGGGAAAAAGGATGATATATATAGAAGTGCTGTTTGCAAGAAAGGGCTCACAAGGAAGTTGGATTTTTTTAGCAGCAAAAATATTTTTAGTTGTGCCAGCATTAAATCAGCTCGGTTATCTGTAATTAGCTTTCATGCTGAATGCCGCACCTCTATCCTATGCCGATCCTGTAAAAGGATTCCTATTGACTTCCTTTAGTGAGGAGAGAATGATTGAATGAGAGGTTGCAAGATTGCATGTCCAGTTGACCTCATTCCAGTTGACTTCTGGTTGTGAAGCCATTTGAAGTCAATTGTGTACCATTTATCTCGTCAACATTGGCCAAACTTAAATATTCTATCTGTCTTGAGGTTTTTGCAATTCATTCTGATATGCTGCATTCAGCTGTAATGGGCATTGTGAGCCACCTTAGTAGTCAGACAATGTTCTGAAGTCAAGTTGATTAATTAATATTGCAAGAATAAATTAATGGAGTGAACTGTTGTCCTGTATATTGTATTTTGGATTGTCCAGTGCCATCTTACCGGTTGTTTTAACTAAAAATGCTTTTGCCACTAAAAAAATCCAACATTCATGCAAGTTCTTTCTTGCAAACTGCACTTCTTTATTGTCATTTTTTCATTTTTATGAAATTTTGAAATTTGAACAAATATTTGGTTCACCCAGTATGTTTTTTACTTAGTAATGCCAATTTATATAATTATTTTAAAATTAGAATTGATCTATGATTTTACCTAATCTTTAGTTTACTTTTGAAAAGATAGTTAATATTGTATTTAAATCTTTATTGTTGTAGATTTTTGTTTATCAGTTTTATGTATAGAGAAATATTTAAGTAATTTGCATTTTGATGACCCCTTCACATGCACATTGACTCTGGGAAGTAATGCATTTAATTTTCACACAAATTTACTCATTTTCTTATTTGGTCATCTGTTGCAAATGCCTGTTGCATTTTTAATGTAACTTAATATATTATTGAGTGTCTTAGTCATTAGCCTGCCAAAGAGAATTTAAAAAGAGATCAATGAAGATTTTGCTTTTGTAATGAGATTTTACTCTTTTAATGAAATAAAAATATTTACTAAATATTTTTATGTATTAATATTTTAATTCATCCTCTCAGTGTTCTTTTAATTTTAACATTGTCTTTCATAAAAGAAATATTTCATTTCCAATCTGCATTCAAATGTCAAGACATGTTATTCTTTTTAAAAAAAATAGTAAAAAAAGCTGAAAATTTGCAACATTCAATTGTAATTATTCACTTTTTGTTATATTTCATGCTAAGAAATGAAAAATTATTATTTTATTTTGAACTAAAATTGAAACTGATGTATAAGATGTTCTCTTTTTTTGAACTACTATAACACAAAAAGTCACCATGTGAAATGGTCAGCATAAGCACGAAATATATTGATTAAACTTATAAATTTTTCTTAATTCTTGTGCAGTACATGAAGAAAAAACATGAAAATTTAGTTTTAGTTGAAGATCTTTCAGGTAGTGTGTAATACTTTTTTTTATGGTTGCTGCATGCCATAATGAGTTATTTTTTACAACAGATCGTATTTGAAAAGCATCTTAACAATTTTAGTTAGAAGAGCATGAAAGTTTAAAATAGATCTCAATAATTTTGTTTGCATATTTTATTAATTTTCTCTCTTATGTTTTTTTTTTAAATTTATTTTGTTTTACTGAAAACAGTCTTTTATGTTTATTACCATGTGAGAAATAAGTAAAACTGGCATATTTTTTTAAAAAATCTGTTTCTTTTTTTTTATAAACACCTGTTATGCAACCAAAAATCTTTTTTTTAATTATTTATTAAAGGGGGAAGCTTTATTTCTAAAGATATTAAACTTGATAAAATATTATTTATTTTGAAATGTTTTGTATTTTCAATATTCTTATTAAATAAATGGCAATTAATGAGATCTTGTAATGACATTTCTGTTAAAAATCTAAAATGCTTTTAGAATGCCTAAAAAATGCAATAAGCTAATTGACTATAATGATTAAAATTTAAATAATGTCAATTTGTGTAATAATTTTGAAACGTTTTCCTCTAGACGAAATTAATTATTTCTTTATTTAAATCCAATATTCTGATCTTAAAAGTTTATGGTAAATATTCAAAATTTTTTTCTTACTATTTATACAAGGGATTGTATCTGAAGTGTTTTTTGTGTTGATCCTTGTTTATCAGCAACTGCACAGAATTATTAAATCTACAAACTAATTTGTAGTATTAAAAATTGTCTATATGTCCACTTTTTTATCCTATAAGCAATATATGTCAATATTTATTGCTAACCTCTAGTAATCTCACATCAGTAGATGATGATTTTTTAATAAATTTTTCAGATACCAAAAATTTATAATTCTCAGGGTTTGCACATAGTTTTTGTTTCTTAAAACTAATTTCTTTTAAAAATAAGTTTCTAATTTATTATTATTGTATTAATGTTGTACAAATTCGTTCAAATATTTTTTTTTTTTTGTTCCTATTTAACCAATACTTCTATTAAAAAGGGATTATTTTGCTCTAAAAAAAATTCAGCATGATATTTTTCTTTTTTAATTTTTATTTCAATTATTTTTTTAATGAATTTTTATATGATAATCAGTTAATTGTATAATAACTGATAATAATGCTATTGACAACTGCATGATACACCCGCATTAATAACCAAGTGTAAATGATGCCTCCTTATTCTTTACACTCTAATATAATTAATATTTATAAAACTACTAATATTGATAAAATTGCATTAATTGTAATTTGTATAATTTATTTTTTTTAGGTTCCTTTTTTTGTGATAGCTGAAGATGATTTAGCAATATTTTGTACAAAGATGATATACTATTGAAGATTTTTGTGAAATTATTATGTTACTAAAGGATATATATAAAATGTTTATTATTGTTGAAAAAAATAAATGATATTTTTCTTAGAAAATTAGTTTAGTTTACTCCTATAATTTTACTTTCCATTATTTGAATTGGGGGAGGGAGGGGTTATTTTCTCTATTTGGTGTATTTCTTTGTCTTCGAAAAATGTTATTTAAATACAACACCTTTCTTCAAAAGCACAGAATATTAAAAAGGGTTTTTTTTTTTTGCCTATGACTTTCATTTCAGTATTTAAGTTACTATGAAAAATTTTCAAGTTCTTATTATCTGTAATTTTTTTTTCGAAAATGTTTGATTGAAAAATATCAGTTGTATGACCTTTACCTATAATAAGATGATAATGATTCTTCTAAGTTGAACTTTGGTTGCACATTTTATAATTTATTGAATGGTAATATAAAGAAACACAAATAAATTAAAAATAATTTGCTTATAGTTTTTAAAAATGCAATTCCATTGAATGTTGATTATTAAGTTATTTTGTTTTACTACATAAAATAACATTAAATATAAAGCAAAAATCTATGCCATGGATTTAGCATAAATATGCAGTGGCAAATAGGGCTGGAGTGACTTCGAGCCAATCAAGAGACTGGAACATTCAACTCGGCACAGATGATTGGATGAGAAAACACGTGAGGGAGACGTGGATGTGCAGACTGCATATCACATTCAAAGTCGCATGAGATACAGTGGTGTAAGCTGATAAGTAGATCTTATAGTCAACAGTCTTAAAGTAGGGTTTATGAAAATACAGTCACATTCAATTTAATGAAATTAGAAATATTGCATTATAACTGTAATCGAAAAAGATTTTCTAACAAACTTTATTGTCTCTTTGGCATGTTCGATTGAAAAGGTTATTGTTTATACGTAGAATTAATACACCAACCTCTTTCTTTTACACGATTTTGAAATAACACGATGCATGAATTTAACAATTTTTTTTTATTTTATACAAATATTTTGTTCTTGCATGAATCTAAAAAATTTGGGGATTTATGCCTTTAAGATGAAGATGATTTGAACGAATTTATGACAGTTTATGATAATAAAGAATTTGATTATGAGGAAGGTGAAGTTCAACTATTATTAGCTGATTTAATTCGTGAGGGCTTGAAATTTGATACAAGTGCAGAATAACATTTTCTTGCTCGTAATCCTGACATAGAGCGCGCATTAAAATTTTAACGTAAGTTTTGTGTAGCAGAATATCAAGTATTATATTGCTCCATTGAGTTAAGTTATAAGCAACTTGAGAAATTAAAAAATCAACTGAGGACATTAATAATGAACGAAATTCTTCATTTGAACCAAAAACCGACAGTTGTACTAGACATATCTGACACAACTACTGATGAGAGCATTTTTAATCCAGTTCTTAATAAATGTACACCCTTGCTATCGAATAGTTGTTAGTTAGTATAGTTTTATTCAATTCCAATTTGTGTGTGTGTGAATTTTTACATGTTATACATACTTACAGACTGAATTTTCACTACACTAATTTTAATTTATTTTATAGTAAAAATGAATTATTTTTGTTTTATAGATATCTAACATGAATTTTATTAATTTTTTTGCATGGTGTTTTGGGAAAATATTTAGATATTTTTTATCTTGCACGATTTTTTAAAACTGTGGAACATATTCCCAAATGTACCATAGGTGGCATGTATTTTTTTACAATATTTTGTTTTGCTTGGTTTTCTAAGGAACCTATCCACCATGTAAAAAAGAGTTAGGTGTAGAAATTGTATCTTCTATTAATTATTTTTATGGTCGGAATTTCCTGAACGATAGATTACCAATCAAGTTAAAAGTTATCAGTTTTCCTAATTTATCAATATAACCTTCGTTCTGATAAAAGAATGAGCAGTCAACATTTTCAAAAATCAGTTTTCATACAAGTTAACAAACTGTAGCATATCAACAATATCTCTGCAATCCATATTAACAACGAGAAATTGATGACTGTAATTTATGAGGTCTAAGATTGAATATTTGTGAACAATTGCTCAAAGTGCCACATTCAAGTTTCCTAATTCATTTGCAATACTGATTCATTCCACAGTTACCGTTTTAAGAGAAAACCAGCTGATCAATAAATACGTTTAACCTATTAAGAATGTTTTGAAATTAAAATTAACTTACATATTATAAAAAAAACCATAGCACGAAAAATGAGCTCGGGCATTTTTAGTGATGAAAAAATAAACTCTTTCTAACCAAAGGTATTTTTGTTATCTGTACAGCATCAAAATACATCTAGGATTTCGAGATAAAATTTCATGCATAATCATATAAGGTAACATACAATGAATGAGTTTTAAAATCAGAGTGAAAATAAAAAGCATTATAAGTATACATGCACATCACTAAAACATAATCGTTTCTTGAAACTATATTGCAATTAAGTATTATTTGGTGCTTCCGAAAAACATTATTTTGGAATTATATAAGTTATGTATGGAAGCCAGTGGCTGAGTGGTAATGGAATGCGCTTCCATGCCACAAGTCCGGGTTTCAAATCAAGGGGTGGGCAAGGTTGACTCAGCCTTTTATCCCTTCAGTGGGTCGGTAAATGAGTACCAAGCTTGCTTGGGGACTAAACACTGGGAGTTTCGCGTCAGACTGACCACTTGACCGAAGCACATCACCCCTGCGCATAAGGTCACGTTTAATTAAATTCTCACTATAAATGCCATTTTTTTTCAGGTACTGATTTCTCATTATGAAGTTTAGTCAAAATTATTAATTTTGTAAAATCTGCAAAAGAGTTTTAGTGTTATGATGATTCAAAGATGGGATCTCTAAATGTTAGAAGAATATGTCACACATTTGGTGATGAAGCTTTTTCTACTTAGCACTATTCAAAGATATTTTCATCAATCGCTGGGTAGTTTATTTCTGATTCTTATTTATCCAATATGAAAAATATTATGATTGGATTATTATTAAATAGATGAATTTTTAAATAAAGTTGCCAAACTATAAACTCGGAAAATTTTTACAGATTTGGTCTTAAAGCATTTATTTTCATCCCATAAAATATTTTTTATTCAAAATTCCACTCTATTCCCTCAAATAGTTCTAGAAACATTTAAAAAAAAAAGTTTTGTGATCAAAATGATAATACACCTAAAAGAAACCACAAATTAATGAATAAATTTTAATTATAATAATCCCACTTATACAAACACTATTAAGGAAGTTGGAAAAATATAAATTTCTCTTGTTTAAATACAGTACATGGCTTATAAAATGCCATGACTACAAGACCCAATGACAGCGTGTCACGCTTCCACACCACAGGTCCGGGGTTCTATCCTTGGGCTGGGCTTTTATCCTATCAGTGGGTCGGTAAATGAGTATCAAGCTTGCTTGGTGATTAAACGCTGGGAGTTTCGCGCAGACTGACCACTTGACCGAAGCATCTGCACATGCACCCCTGCGCCTAAGGTTACGTTAACTGAGATAGGTACAGTTGGCCTTGGCCACTGAGTTCAGTTCAGTTATATATTACACAAAATATCAAGTTGGAGGATCAGTTTTTTCCTACCAATCACTATAATCATGGTTTTGATGAAAGCAATTTAATCAGGTTTTTCATAGATTTATCTTCATACAAGTTTGCAAACTGTTGCATTTCATCCCTATTCCCGCAATTCATATTAAGGACCAGAATTTGTCGACTGTAATTTATCAGGTCTAAGATGGAGTATTTGTGAGCAAGTTCGTAAAGTGCCATAGCATTGTCGAGGTCGATAGGGGAATAAGGCATCGAGCCTAAGTACAGATGTTCGAAGAAACGATTTAAAGTGAGGGAATCTGTGTCATCCATCTCCACGATTCCGAAATTTTTTTCTTTCATATCACTTTCAAACATAGCACTGAATACAGGAGACTTGCAACAGATGGAGACAACTTATGGACTGGGAAGTCTTTATTCTCGCAGCGTAGGATCACATCGCATCCTTTGAGGTTGGACCTGAAGAATCTTTCTAAGTCGTTTTTAAGACTGTGGCGAAATGTCTTGGAAGTTTCAGAAAGTGAACCAGAAAAATACTTCTGACTACTACCACATTCCTCATAGAATGACATTTCTGCTTCAATTTTCAGGCACACCGAAGAATTCTTTTTAAAATAACTCGGATTGTTTTCATCTAATACCTCCGAAGGAAAAATATCAGTAAGATACCAGAATTTTGAACTTGGACCATTACAATTATGGTTGAATTCCTTCTTTTTAGAGAAATATTTGAATTTTTCATTACAGAGAGAAGGCATTTTAAATGCGTGTTGTATTTCTTTTTCTTATAGCATATGCTAAGTGCACTTTCCATCAATTCCTCTTGCCCCATATATAAGTCCCGTGAGCTGTCTATGAACTCTGTTTTGAACATGAAGAAGGAAATGAGAGGAACCGAAAGTATCACTGTTTCTACGTGTTTCTTGATTTGTTTTTCAACGAATGTAACAGCGGAACAATGTCTTGGACCAAACAAAGGCCACCTCCACAAGTTACAGGTTATATTCATAGAATAGATCGCAGAATCACTATTTGAAAACATTGCGTGAGACCATGCTGTTTTTTCGATGAATAAAGTCTTTCCCAAACGTTTTCGTGCAACAGTAATTTTTGTGATTCCATTCCGCATTTTAAGTATAACTGTGCCCTGTAAACTCACGTTAAGAGGTGCTATACTTTTCTCGGAGACATTCAAATAGCATGCGACACGCATATCTTTGTTAAGAATTTACTTAAATAACGTTAAAGGGAAAAAAAACGTTCGACCGAATCCGGCAATTTGAAAAGGAGGACTTCGCAAAGATTCTGGGTGAGAAAGTAAAGGCCATAATTTTCAATGCTCCAATAAGACCTCTTTCTTTTCCTCTCAATATCCATCTCGATCCTTCGTTTAAGCTCAGTCACTTGCAGTAGATCTGAGGCGCTCTCCACTCTCACACAAATATCCCGCAATTGAATAATCCAATAATAGAACTCTTCTATTTAACAGGTCGCTTTCACATTTATTGGATTTTGTTGAGTCTTCTCAAGTCTCATTGCACACGTATCCCCACCATTCTTGTATCATGCTATTTTTGATTTTGTCGATTTTCAGGAACAAAACACAGTAAAAAATTAATTATTGAAAAAATAATTAACATTAATTAATAAAATTAATCATTAATAAATATTTAATTAAATTTTACGTATTATATACTTAGAATTATAACCAATCGGAAAAAGATCAAGGGCTTTGAGGGGGGTCTTGACTTCCAGGATCCCCCCTGTGTGCGCCACTGGAGGGGGTGCCAGCTCAAGTGTCGTCCACGTCACTTGACCATGGTTCACAATTACGTGGTCTGTCGCCGAAAGCCCTCGTGTAGCTGAACAGTGCGACGTCAATATTCACTCACTCACTCGACAGTTTGTGCACAAAAATGCAAGCAACTATACCAGTAATTAAACATAATGCATGGGTAGTTACACTTTGATCACAGATTAATATTATTAATGAGTAAATTGTATTAAGAGTAGATAAAAAATTTTAATTATAAATGCAATACTTTTTCTTGCCGATATAATGATTTATTGTTGATCTTATATTTTAAACATTATTTTAAGATATATTCTAAGTGTATTTGAAGACCTCTGATATAAGTGATATTTTAATAGCTGGAATAAAAGTATATGAAAAAGAACTGAACGAAGAATCGATACAACAATGCTTCATTTAAAAATCTATTCGATTTTTAAAGAAAGACGTGGGTGAGGAAAAATCAACCATTGAAAAAAACCACTTTTATACCTCTAACCACTTTGATATATTTGTATATTGTCCCTCGTTTCCTGTACCAGCCAAGATGACCTTGAAAACTTTCCAGGTTGACTTGCTTCGACCCTCTTTCGATAAGAACCCCTTCCATTCACAGGCATTGGGGGGAAATCTGAGGGTTCAAAGACCCCTGCTTTTCTACTACCTTTTGCAGTGGTTTCTATTTTTTTCCTCTTTTAAAAATATTCTAAATTTGTGTTCTCAGTGGCTTTATGCAATTTTCGAAATTATAAAGTTACAATTATATATTATAATAAAAAAGATTGTATATTGAAGTTAACAGTGTTTAAGAGGATAAAAAGAATTAAAGTTGTATTAGTCTACGGTGCATTTATATGCATATATATTTTTTAAATTTATGGTTCTATGTTGTAAAAATATAATTTTTACAACATAACTCCTCCTTTTCCGTTATTCGATACATTCAAAAAGGAGAGCGTCTCCAAATTTTTGAGCAATTGAGTTGTATTATATATTGCTCTAAAATTATACTAAGAGAATTAAGAAAAATTTAATTAATTACTTCAGGAGTAACTAAAGATGCATGTAAAATTGCATGAGAGTGTATAAGTATTTCTATTTTTATAATAGAATAAAAAGAAAATTTTTAAAGATCACTTACAGCAGTGATCCCTAACCACCGGTCAGTGGATCAAATGTTGCTGGGCCTCCTAAAGAACGTTAAACTATTGCCATTTTATTTAAAGTGGTGCATTCCTCTCGGATTTGCCCAAGCTTTCAGTGGAAATCATTTTATAATCACTTTATATTTAATTATTAAATTCCAAGTTAAAATCACTTTTATTCATTTTTGGTGTAACTATATTTATTCTGAAGGCATATTTATATATATAAATGTAACTATGACGTGGTGGGCGCCAAATGATAAGGGACAGACGGGGAAGGGGTTCTTTACTAAGTCCACTAGTTATTAAAACACGTTTATTAGACAAAACAAACACGTTTACATACATAACTAGAGAACTAACAGTTGACATAGAATTGAAAGGGATCGGGGCGCATGCTCATTACGTCCTTACAGTTCCGAAACTTGGCCATCACTGAAGATTGTTCTGTTCGCTAGAGGGCGCGAAAGTCTCTTTACTGTTAATATGGAAGAGTCTAAATAACGGGGGGTTACATAACTAAATTAAAATCGTTATAAATCAAAACAATCTAAAATATACCAAATCATTGTGTCTCACCCTCAGCGGGCCGCGGTAAAATTATCAAACGTTGACCGGTCCGCAGGGATAAAAAGTTGGGGAGCACTGACTGACAGAACATTTGAACAGCGGTGTTTAAATCAACCAATTGAGAGCCAAAGGTCAACCAAAGGTCAAGCGAGCTTCAAGCTTTCAAAGTATTAGAACTTGTACCGTACCTTTTTTCGCAAAAGTAGGGATGATTTTTGGATAACCAGAGTGAATTACTAATTCTTTTAAATTTGTGAAAAATTTATGCGGATGTTTTTAAGATTATTTTAGTGTTCATTTTGAAATTGAAAATGCTCAATCTATTTGGATAAATATTGGATATTCTTATTTGTCTTATATAGAAAAAAAAATATATATATGCAGCATTTATAAAACTTTTCTGAAATCACTCAGAAGTAATCAATAGGGCAATCTTTTTCACTTTTACAGTAGATTTACAAATCCGTCACAGTTAAGAATTGATTTGTTGTTAATGTTAAGAGATCGATTGTGAGAAGAAACAAGATAGCGAAAATTACATTTGATCAAAAATATTCAATTAAGGAAAAGAAAGTTGAGAAGAATCAACAAAAGGAATGTTGAAAGTGGCTTGTTAAACAGAAATTCTATGAATGAATTATCGAATTGTGGAATGTTTCTGTAAGAGGGAAAAGAATCCGAGGTCTGCTACCAGAATCTCAGAACGAAAAATCGAGATGGATATTGAAAAGAAAAGCAAACAATTTTATTGGAAGATTGAAAACTTTGACTTTTACTTTCTGACCCAGACAGAACCTTTGAAAAGCCCTCCTTTCCAGATTGCCGGAGTCGGCCCAGATGCTTATTTTCGCCTTGCTTTACACAAGGAAATTCGTGAAAAAGACGTGCGTGTCGGGTGCTTTTTGAATGTCAGCAAGTGGAGCGCAAGATCTGTGTGAAACTTTGAGGATAGATGGTGCAGTTACGCTTAAAATGCCGAATGGAATCATAAAATTCGAACTGCAGCGAGGTGTTCTACCAAAACTTGTGGGTAGTTCTTTACTCGTCGGCAGAACAACGTGGTCAGACACAATGTTTTCAAAAAGTGATTTTGCGAAGTCTTGTGCGAGTCTCATGTGTTACCTGTGGAAGAGCCCTTTGTATGTTTCAAGGCATTGTTCCGCCGTTACACTTACAGAAAAACAAAAGAAGAGATACATAAAAACGCTTGAACTTTTCCGTCCTTTTTCGACGATCCAGTTCTATAAAGATTCCACTGAGAGTTCAGAAGAATTTTCTTTGAAACAATTATATAGGGCCGAGAAATAATCAGCTTGCAATATTTTTGAAGGAAAAGAAATACGACGCGCGTGTAAATTGCATTGTCTATTTAGTAAGAAACTCAATTGTTCTCCCAAATATTGCGGAAATTCAATATGGATATAATTCTACAACGAACTGGCGTTTACCTGGTTTCTTTCCTATGGGCATATTAGATGAAAATAATCCGAGTTATTTTAAAAATAATACTTCAGTGTGCTTGGTAATTAAAGCAGAAATGTCATTTTATGAGGAATGTGGTAGTAGTCAGAAGTACTTTTCTGATGCACCTTCTGAAACTTCCAAGACATTTCGCCACAGTCTTAAAAATGACTTAGAAAGATTCTTTAGGTCGAACCTCAGAGGATGCGATGTGATCCTACGCTGCCAGAATAAAGACTTCCCAGTCCATAAGTCTCTCATCTGTTGCAAGTCTCCTGTCTTCAGTGCTATATTTGAAAGTGATATGAAAGAAAAGAATCTCGGAATCGTGGAGATGGATGACACAGATTCCCTCACTTTAAATCGTTTCATCGAACATCTGTACTTAGGCTCCGTGACTGATTCCCCTATCGACCTCGACAGTGCTATGGCACTTTACGAAATTGCACACAGATATTCCATCTTAGACCTGATAAATTACAGTCGAAAAATTCTGGTTCTCAATATGGATTGCGGAAATAGGGATGAAATGCTACAGTTTGCAAACTTGTATGAAGATAAATCTTTGGAAAACCTTATTGGGAATTACTTTCATCACAAAGAGAAAATTAAGAGAGTTGGATTTAAGAGAAATTATTTTCTTACGACTTTAAGTTTGATACTTTTTTGCTGTGTTGTGTTTAGTTTAATATATGTACGTTGTATGTAAGATCATGCCAAGAACCCAAGTAACTCGATCTAATATATAAAAAAGAAAAACATTTAGAATTTGAAAGAAAAATTGTATAACTCTTTTAAGTTTAATGAAATAAAAGAAGCATGTTGCTAACAAAAATGAGTTGATTGTGATAGTTTTTACTAAAAATTTGTTTCAGAAACAGATGATCTTCATCAATTATTTTCTGACAATGTATTCAATGAATCCAGATAAATCGTGCCTGGTTTTATTTGATGTAAAACTTTTATATCCCGCTTTAAAATGGATGTTCTTTTCTCTTGAGCTGAAACAATCTCCGTTGCCTATCTAGTGATTGTGTCAATATGTAGCAAAATATGAACTCACATTAAAGTTAGGAAAAGAGAGAAAATATAAAAAACATTTATACACTCGGCACCTGCGTAGCTAATCCAAAGGGGGCCCTTTTGTCGGCCTCCTAACATTTTAGGATTATTTTGCTTACACATGTTGGAGCCCCTTTGGCTTGGAGGCCCCGCATCATTGATATGGCGGTAGCTGCGCCCTTTACCTGGTGAAGAAATGGAAACAGTGGCGGTAAGAATGTTTTTTTTTTACTTGAATGAGAAAGATTTTTGAATTTATTTTTCTCGATTATGTTTCTTATCAAAAGCTTAAATGTATATTTTAATTATTGGTTTTTTGCTAGGGAATTCTGAAAATCATTTTCATCCAGACTGTACAACATTTTGCTTATGCCGCTGATATAGTAATCATTGCTCTGTAACGTCGTCAGTCATTAGTACACAAGAAAATTTGTCACAGCCATATTTTAATATTTAAATAGTATTTAATAGCTTCATTAAATAGGCCAAAGCCGGGCGGACAGCCTTTTTCACTCGAGGTCAATCCTTATTCCGCAAGGCACTCGACAATCCCCTGCTTTTCCGGGCTCCTCTCTAGTTTTCTCCATGGTTCTCTGTTTCCATTCCGGGCTCCGTCCGTCTCACTCCAGGGCTCTATCTCCAAGCTTCTTCCCTCTCCGTTCGTTCAAGTCTTTCTCAAGTCTCCTTCTCCGTTTTCTCCCCGTCCGTCCTTTTTTTCTCAAAATTCACCCCTTTTAAACACCAGGGGTGGGTCCACCACACGCCCCTCGTTTTCCTCATTGGCAGGTCAAAAGGTCTGCCCTCGTCTTCCTCATTGGCAGGTCAAAGAAAAGGTCTGCCCTCGTCCCCGGGCCACCTTCGTCTCCCATTTGCACGGCAAACACAAACACATTCCCCGTCTGTCTGGAATCCAAGGGCGCCATAACTCTCATCTATTCATCTCACACCTGGGCCTCACAGCCCCACTCTCTATGCACCGACGTGCATACAGGCCTCGCCTATTCAAGACTTTCATACAGGAATGCCTATTGTCACCGGCATTCTTCAGCCATTGTAAATTCCAGACCAAATGTCTGCGCTTGACCGAGGCCAGACAACAAACAATGACCCCATGGCACTTGTCATCCAACATCTGTTTGGGGATGAATAGATATAGTGACTTCAGATGAATTGACAGGGTGGGGTTCACCCCAATCGAAGACGTCACAGCTCGTACTATCAATGCCTTGTGAGAGGCATGTCTAGCCCTTAAGAAGTCGACCGAAAATTACATTTAAATTAATGAAGACACACAACTAAATACATGCTAATTGCAAAAACTCCAGTAGGTTTTAAATAGCTGCAGACTGAAGTGGTAGATAATTTTGCCCCGATTTAGGCTCAAACATTAACATTCTAAATGACATTGGTGATTAAATTAAAAAACGTATTGTTGCTGCTAATCGTTGTCTTCACGGTCTACGAGCTTTCTTAAAATCAAAATTGATTAAAAGACATTCAAAAATTGCTCTACCCAAAACAATCATCATACCTGTACTTACAGGGCGGTTCTAGGGCCGCACACACCGGACCCCTGCCCGGGGCGGCAAATTTGAAAGTCAGCATTTGGATCAAATATGAAAAAAATTTTGTGTGCTACAAAATATTTGATATATTTTCTGAAATGTTATTGGGTGTGAATTTGGTATTTCATCAAACGTATCTTATTTTTTTTATTTTGTACTCTGTATATTTAATGACAGTTTTCTTTTATATTGAAACTTGAAGGGTTCGAGGAAGGAGTATATATGTTAAAGCATGAAATTTTATATGTTTACACATCTTTCACTAGTAACTTTCTCCCCATCCCGAAGTGATGTCACAACGAACATTCCTTTCACTCTTAAGATGTCCGGTTTCAGCTACCCAAAAAGCGACAAGGGCAGTGGGGCACACACGGGGGGTGTCCTAGGGGTCCGAACCCCACCCCTCACCAAGCCCTTCATCCCCCGATTTATTATAATTCTAAGTATATAGTGTGACGGGCTCACGCGTCTTTTCTGTAACATAAACTCTGGGTTCTTTGACGGCCAAGATTAATGGCAAATCTTTTCCAACCCAAATCCAAGAAGTTAAATGCAATTAAAAATGCAAATAAGATAGCCTTTAAAAGAACAGAAATTTTAGTAAGCAGGATGGCAATTTAGAGAAAGTTATGTTTGGAAGAGATAGAAGTGTAATTTGACGGCCTACCAAAGATTAACAGATTTCTAGCCATTACTACAAGGTGCATACTATTGCACGCGTGCCTAAAAGTCTCTCTGAAAGTGATTGAACCGTAGCTTGATTCAAGGTAGGACTGATTATTTGATATTAGAACTTGTAATATTATAAGAATTGAAAGTAGGCGGATAATATAATTATTTAGATAAGTGATCCAAGTTATGCGATCAGGTTTAGCTACAGCTGCGTGTTTGGTTTATTCTCATTTAATATAAGTTTATCCAATTTATTAGAAATTTAAGTTAAACTCTTAATAAAGTCATATTAAGAATTTTAAAATGTCGATTCATTTCGAGACACGCTGACAATCAAAGATATGGTCGCCATAGAACGACCATATTACAATAGTACATAAAATTTAATTAAGTATTTGTTATTAATGATTAATTCTATCAGTGACGCACACAAGGGGGGGCCTAGGGGTCTGGACCCTCCCGAAAGCCTTTATTTTTTCCTGATTGATTATAATTTTAAGTATATAATACGTAAAATTTAATTAAATATTTGTTATTAATGATTAATTTTATTAATTAATGCTAATTATTTATTCAATAATTAGTTTTTTACTGTGTTTTGTTCCCGAAAATCAACAAAATCAAAAGGAGCATGATACAAGAATGGTGGACTTTCGACCCTGAACCCCCTCCCCCCTTGAAAAATTCCTGTGTGCATTACTGTTGATAATAGACAACAATAGAGTTGTGACTATTTTATGAGAGTGGAACTAATTTTGAACTATCTTTCATATCTTTCAAGCGAAAAATATTTGAAGAAAACAGGTTGCTTCAAGACGATTGGGAAGTTGACTATTTTGTTATGAAAAGCAAGTATGGATCAGAGTAATTGTGTTTAATATGTAACGAAAGTGTATTTAAAAATACCAATAAATATGAATCGTTTAAGGTATTCGACTAAGTTCGGAACCGTGATATTAAAACAGCGCATAAATGGATATTTTTCATGATATTTAGTGTCACTTAGATTAGAATACATGTATAAAATTGTTTTAAGGACATTTTGACAAAAAAAAAAATATTTAAATACAATATTTTGGCAAAAAATTAACTTAGAAAAATCTTTTTTCAAAATGTTTTCCGTTTGTGAAAAATGCTTCTATTATAATAATGTTTTGCCTGTCTATAGCTCAGACCTCTTTACAGAGGCTCAACTAGAATTTTTGAAAAATTCACATTATTTTCTGAGTTACCACCGATTGAAATAATTATCGGCATTTTTTTCTCAAAATTGCTCCCCTCTGTTGTCGTAAAATATGGATAAACCCACTTCTAAGTTATATATTCCGAAAATTCTAGTTAAGCCTCTGTAGAGAGGTCTGAACTATATACAGGCAAAATATTATAATAGAAGCAATTTTCACAAAAGGAGAACATTTTGAAAAAAGATTATTCTAAGTTAATTTTTTGCCAAAATATTGTATTTAAATAATTCTTTTTTGCCGAAATGTCCTTAAAACAATTTTATGCATGTATTCTCTCTCTCTCTAATCTAAGTGACACGAAATATCATAAATACTATTATCCATTTATGCGCTTTGCAAAATCACGGTTCCGAACGTAGTCGGATACCTTAATGTGACACTTTTCCTCGATCTCTTTCAAGAGGTGATAAATAGGCTTTCTTGAATAATCTTTGCAACAGCAAAAAAGTGTTTTGTCAGTGGTAACAAAGGCACCCTATGAAATTTGTTGTATTCTTGGTAATCATATGAAACCCTGTGACATAACCATCTGTCGATAGCTATGTCTTGGGGGTTCCGCGTAAGTTAGAGGTGTGGGATTATCTCGGAAGGATGAGACATTCTATAATTCTTAATATGACTTTTATTAAGAATTTAACTTAAATTACTTATATAACGAACAAACATATTAAGTGAGAATAAACCAAAGTATGCGATTTTTAAGTCCAGATCGCGCAATTAGATCACTTATCAAAATATAACTAATTATCTGCCTAATCTGCTTAAATATTATACTAGCGTTCAGAGTACAATTTTCCCTACCTTGGAGGAATAATCATCGACCCAATCAACTTCAGATATTCAAGGTAGGCGCGAGTGCAATAGTATGCACCTTGTACAACGGGCGTGATCTCCGTGATTCCTGAGTAGCCCCCCTAATCGCATTTTTCCCACCTGTTCCGAACCTAAGCTTCTAAAATTGCATTCTTGCTCACTAAACTTTCTATCCTTTTAAAGGTTATCTTATTACATTGTTGCTTCGTTTTTACCCTTGGGTTTGGTTGGAAAAGTTTTGCCATTAATTCGCAAAGAACGTAGGAGACGTTAGAAGAAGAACCGGGGAGATGTCACAACCCTTTACTGATGCGGAAATTGTGAATGAGTGATTCTTAAATGCTTTCAATTCAGTAAAATTCAGTGACAGAAGTAAAAAATAATAATGAAAAAAAGCAAAATAGGAGTTTTAATATTTGGATCAGTTTTCCACATTTTAAATTTTCTATGTTACCTTGTCTCTCCCCTCCCTTCCTCCATTAATCCTCATGTTGAGGCCCGCGTGAAAAAGCTAACATATGAATGTGGCCCGGCAGAGAAAAAGGTTGAGTTTCCTTGGACCTGGTGTGGAGGACTGTTTTAAAGTTTTTAGAGTGATTAGTTGGAGGACAGCTGCTAAGTGGAGATCACAGAATGGTTCTTGAGAAGACCTTGGGCCCACTCAGGGCTGCTGTGTAAAGAGAAGAGAATTCTAAAAATAATTTTACTAATTGTATTAGTGTGTTCAAAATAATTTCAACTGATCAAATATCAATTCACCAAAATTTGAAAATAGTGCTCTAAATAAGGAATAATAAACTTTGTATATTTGTATTCTTTATGCTCCTGAAATGTGTTTATTATAGTACTAACCGGGGCATGTTTTCTGTGAAATTTTTTTAATTCAAGAAATTCTAGCTGCTACACAAAGTTACGGAATGGTTTTTAGATAAAGGAAGCAAGCAATTGGTCAGTTTTTCATCTTCAGGCTGATTTTTTAAATATCAACATATTTGGTTCATTGTCATTTTTTCATTTATCTATTTATTTTGCCATCCTATCAAATTTCAGAACTTTAATAGGTAACTGTTTCAAAATGTCAGCTTCTTATATTGTAAATTTTTCCCCCGATTTTGAAACGGGACTAAATGTTATGTTGATTTTGAAAATGTTTTTTTATTTTTATTTTTTCGAGAATTTCAATTTATTCTACACAGATTTATTGATTAATTTATAATATCGTTTACCTAAATTTAAGGTAATTTTAAGCTGTTTTTATAGCACTTTTAGTTTTTTTTTTTAAAAAATTAATTACTGTCTGTTGTTTGGTAACCATCAGCTGCAATGTAGTTTCGTTTGAAGTTGAAGAAACCATTTGAAAAATTGTGAAAAAACTGAATTTCAAAACCTACGATAGGTTTTTACAGTCGGAACCTGTAATAACAAACCTCTATTTTGCGAAATTTATCCTATAACCAAGAACATTTTACTATTTTCTTCGTAAAATAACTTCCGAAAAACGAAGTATATTTTCTATTCAACGGACTCGTTCCCGGCGTGTTATGAGTTCGAGCCTAGGACCGCCATGTAGGGTTTTACGCCACTATTATAATCTATTAGTTACTGTGGTTATACTGATTTTTGCCTTTTTATATATTTTCTTGCTAAATTCTTTAATATGGTTTTGATAGTAATTTATATTCCTTCCATTTAGTAACTTATTACTGATTATGTAGGGATACAAATATATATTTATGTATAGTAAAAACTGAAACTCAGTTGCGCAATAGCCCATGAGGGTCAAGGACTACTGTGCCCATCCCAGTACCCGTGACCAGTGGCGCACACAAGGGGGTGTCCTAGGGATCCGGACACCCCCCATAGCCCTTTATTTTTTTCTTTGATTGGTTATAATCCTATGTATATATTAAGTAAAATTTAATTATGTATTTGTTATTTATAGTTAATTTAATCAATTAATGCTTCTTATTTATTCAATAATTAATTTTGTATTGTTTTTGTTCCCGAAAATCGACAAAATCAGAAGAATATGTTGGGCGGCGTATTGGAGCATGATACCAAAATGGTGGACTTTCAACCCTGAAAACCCCCTTGAAAAATTTTTGTGCGCGCTACTGCCCGTGACCATTGGGCGCTGAGGTGTATGAACAGATGTCCCGATCAGGTGGTCAGTCTGAAGCGAGACCCCCAGTTTAAGTCTCCTAGCAAGCTTTTTACTCATTTATCGACCCACTGTAGTAGGGATGAAAGGCTGAGTTGACCTTGCCCAGCACGGGAATACAACCCGGATCTGTGGTGTGGAACTGGATTAATGTATAATATCATCCGTACAAATAAATAAAATTGAAGTGTCTGTTTGTAATGGATATTAACAGCTTTTCACTAAATGCATTTAAAAGTATATCCAGTACTTCCATCAAAAAATCAATTTTTAAAATTTTTGGCTGTCTGTTTGTTCCGGCTAATCTCTGAAACGGCTGGACCGATTTTGACGGACTTTCACTGGCAGATAGCTAAAGTTATTATGAGTAACTTAGACTACTTTTATTTTAGAAAAAAAAATTAGAGTTCCGCAAAAACAGAATTAAAACCAATGAAATAGTGAACAATATCCGATGAAATTAGGCTTAACCGGGAAATCCGTGAGTGCGTATACATTCAGAACGTGTGGGCCTGGGGAAATGCTTCTTTCTCCTTATGCTGGTCTTGAATGGGGGAGTAATAATTAAAAATAAATGTTAAACGTCGTTAGGTTTTCTTTCAGGAAAATAGTTCGTTTTATTTACTTTGAAATTAATCAATTTAATATTGTATATAGAGAGATTTTTTCATTAAATTTAATATTGTATATAGAGAGATTGTTCAATAAATTTAATACAAAAAACCAAGGAAAAAAAATAAAGGTTCACAAAGTAGAAGAATGACATTATTCTAACAGCATAGGTATTTCTTTACGTGGAATACTTAATTATTTAGTTCGTAAATTCTGCAAATTAAGTAAACACTTTTTTGTTAAATTCCACGTGGACGAAGTCGCAGGTAAAAACTATTTAACATAAAATAAATGCATCAGAAAGTAATATTAACGTATTACACATCCAGATACAAATTATTTACACTATTTTAAGCGTTTATTGCACACAATTTGTAACAGTGTATCACTTTTGCTGAGCAGGAGAAAGGTGTTTTCAAAAATCGACCCACAAGAGAGCTATGGGGCGTTATAAATGAAAAAAAAACTTTTTTATCAGATATTATATCTACAAACTTAAAATTTAGCAAACATGGTTTTTTTGTACAGCTAAGATATGCAAAAAGATTTTTTAAAAAAAAAATTACAATTCACGTAAAATTAACTCATTAAAAACTTTTTTAACCTTCAGTCTGTATTGTTTAATTTTTCAATTCACCCGTGCGAAGAACGGGTGTACCAGCTAGTTGAGATAATAAAAAAATATATATCTTTGTTTTCTTCAAATAAGGTCTTAATGCTATAATACTAATGATGTTGGCAGAGCTTCGAACAGCGTAATTTTTTTCTTACTGGTTCAACTAAAAATATATATATATATCGGTTCATTTCCGATTTTCATTCCACCAAAAATAACGGTTTCCGTTTTTGGTACAGTTTCGAATGAATATATATATATACAGTGGCGCACATAAGGGAGGGAATATATATATATATAGTACGTAAAATTTAGTTAAGTATTTGTTATTAATGATTAATTTTATTAATTAATGTTAATTATTTGTTCAATAATAAGTTTTCACTGTGTTTTGTTCCCGAAAATCGACAAAATCAAAAGGAGCATGATACAAGATTGGTGAATTTTCGACCCCCCCCCTTTTGAAAAATTCCTGTGAGCGCTACTGTATATATATATTTGATGTATATTCTTATTTTTATGTATATTCTAAAAATAGAATTCTATCATAAACAAAAAATGTATATGTAACGATGATAATTATATGATTGACATAAAATTAGAAAATGTTGATCAATTGGTTACAGTAACAAAATGTTTGAAGACATATTGAACGGAAATAAACTGATATTTTTTTCGGTTCAGTTCGGGTCTTCGTTCCGACCAAAATAATGATTTTTTTCGGGCTTTCAGTTCAGTTCCGGTTCGAAACCCTGGGTGTTGGTATGACTTTTTCTTTTTAATTCGTTTAATTCTTAATTTTAAACTTGTACAAAATAGTATTACAAAAATATTTGATTGCTGTAAAAGGGATAAGGTCATTTAGAGAAAGAGCCGATTAGAAAAACCAGGAATTTGACGATTTCTTTTAAATATCAGGACGGAAATAGTTTTTTGCAATTTTGCTACAATTGTCCAAAGGTAAAAGAGGCCGAATTATTCTTTCATACATTCTGATCGGGGATATGTACCGTAAAATCCGACATATAACGCGCACTTTTAACACAAACAAGTAATATATATAAAAAAGTTTTTTTAACATCAGTTCCTACTTTGTTAGAAAAAACGTACTGGTGCCAGCTGTTGCAGCTAATTGTAACTACAAGGGAAATAACGCAGAATAAATTTAAAATAAAAAAAATTTTATTAGTGAATTAATATTTGAAAAACTGTATTAACATCAAGTGTCATCCACTACAAAATTTAAAAAAATGTATTTGAACTTGACTGGATGAATAGAAATTATTCTATTAACGATTGAAAATTCCAACAAGATAAATAAATATATAGAGAGTGTGAACTAATAGTAGGAATTGAAAAATAAGGTCGGGATTTACGGATGCGTGTTATATGCGGCTATAAGAATAAGAGCTTCAAAAATAATTAAAAAAAAAAAAGGAGGTGGGCATAAGAGAAATTAACTTCTATATACATCAAAATAATGTTTATTTATAAGAAATGACATTCCTTATGAACTTAAAGTGTTGTAGTTCTAGATGTATACTATTATTTTTTTTTTTCCTAAAAAGCTTAGGAATTTCTAGCCACTTTTGAATAAATTGTGACGTCTCGCGTCCTTTCTTCTAACATAACTCCTAAGTTCTTTGACGGCCACGATTAATGGCAAAACTTTTCCAACCCAATACCAAAAAAGAAGAGAAACGGATCGAATATGCAAAATGAGATATACACTTTACAGGGATAGAAGCTTTGATGAGATATAAAGGCAAACCCTAGGAGAATAACTTAGTGTGGAATTGTTTGGAATAAGGTTGGAGCAATCCACCACAACTCTGGAAGAAGGATACGCTCATCGCAATTGAATATAATAAAGATTTAGAAAGCCTGGAGTGCCTGCCTACTATCAACATAATAGGAATTGCTTCCGAAAGCCTAGGAAGGAAGGTGACTTTATAAAGGTAATATTCAGGAAGTTAGATTAGACAGTTTAAATTATTTATAATTAAGACCGGTGGTCTAGTTGCGCGATCTGACTTGAAATAAAGGTTTAATTGTTGAAATGCATTTTTTCACTTTTAAGAAAGTTGTTACATTTAAATTAAGTAATTTAAGTTATTCTCAATAAAAAGAGAGGATTTGTGTTAAGAATCCAAAATGGCTCATCACGCATTTTAGGTCATCCCTCACCTCTAGCTTACGCGAATCACTCCCGGAGCATAGTCATCACAGGATGGCTATGTCGCAAAATGACTTCAAAGCACAAGAGCATAGCATACGTACAATTCAGATTTCTTCGTAAAAAGGGGATGCGCGTCATTTTGCGAATGTACCTAAAAATTAAAAAAGAAGAGGAGAGGTCTTTAAAGCATAGGTACGCGTTATACGCCGGTACGCATTATACGCAGAATTTTAAAATAGTTAGAAACATATAATCACGAGTTAATATTATTGAAGAGAAACAGTTATTTTTAGAAATTAAGTGGTGTGAGACTTTTCCGTCGCTCATTGAGGCGCAGTAAGCTAATGGAATTCCTGTTACTAAGAATCACAAATAAATCTGTGAAAATACAAGGTCTAATCCTTTTAATGAGGCATCTCGAAATAATCTTTCAAATTATATGTTTTAATCGTATTAAAGGGAAGTCAAATAGAGTTTGCGTTTCGATGCATGGTATTCGCTAAAGATTTAGAAAAATATTCAGGATTATAGTTTTAAATTAATATTAAGTGCAGTTGGTACACACATACACTGCTGTTTGTAAAAAATGCAACACCATGAAGGAATCATCAGTATTAAATGAACTTTTTAGCAAATATCAATTATAGGATGTTACGTAAAATAGTAAAGCTTCAGAGCTACCACGCATGTGTGGCTTGCGCAGCACCCTCTGAACTGATGCTGAAAGTGAATAAATAGAGGGCTGTAGAGGGACGTTGAAAATAGTTAATGATTATTTGTTAGTGAAGAACGTTTAGTGAGACATAAGTATGCCTCCACGACGAAATAAGGAGAAATTCCAACAACTTACGAAGTTTGAACGGGGGAGGATTATCGGCCTTCGAGAAGGAGGATTTTCCTATCTCGCAATAGGAGCTTGTGTGCAGCGGAACAGTTCCACAGTGATGCAAGTTTGGAAGCAGTGAACCGAGCAGCACCGAACAACTCGGAGAAACTGGCAGTGGACTACGGAAGGTGACGTCAGCGCGCGACGATCGACACCTTCTCTACAAGGCGGTGAATGACCGTACAGCTTCTTCCAGGCAGTTGGCAGTACGTTGATTTACTTCTACAGGTGTACTAATGTCGGCTGCGTCAATTCTTCGACGTCTGCTGCACCGTGAATTGCGTGCAAGGATGCTTGGCACATACAGAATCCCCTCACCGCAAACCATCGACTGCTGCGTCTGCGTGAACCGAGCACCGAGCGTATTGGTTAACAAGTTGTCTTTCAGATGAATCACGCTTCTAATTTGTGGGACCATGATGGCCGCATTCGTTTTAGACGCTATGCCGGTGAACGCTGCCTTCCAGAGTACATTATCGAACGACATAGTGGCCTAACACCCAGAGTTATGGTTTGAGATGCGATTTCGTATCATGGAAGATCCAATTTGCTATGAATTGAGGGTTATCTCAATAGCAACAGGTAAGTCCGTGAAGTGCTGCAGCCCGAAGTCATTCCCTTCCTTCAATCATCCCTGGAGCTGTTTCAGCAGGATAATGCACGCCCACTTATTGCAAAGACTGTTCGAGACTTCTGTTCAGCTTAACACATGCAATTTCTTCCTTGGCCTGCTTATTCGCCAGATATGTCTTCTATTGAGCACGTGTGGGTTTGGGTTGGTCGGCTTCTTCTCATAATCCGCGTCCTGCAGCTTCAAAAGATGAAATTTTGCTGCGCATACAAGCAATATGGAATTCTCTTCCACAGGCAGACATTCAAAACCTGTTTGTTTCCATGCCACGTCGTATAGCAACATTTATTG
Organism: Trichonephila inaurata madagascariensis; assembly: GCA_019973955.1. Taxonomy (NCBI): domain Eukaryota; kingdom Metazoa; phylum Arthropoda; class Arachnida; order Araneae; family Nephilidae; genus Trichonephila; species Trichonephila inaurata. The sequence continues at coordinate 34,559 of BMAV01016059.1, read as the reverse complement.
CAGCGCGTGGTGGCAACACTTAATGCTGATTTCGGACACTTAATACTATTTTTCTGCTTTGAAATTTTCGTCATTTATTTGTACTAATACAAGTCGTTTGTGCATTAAATTTCATTTAATTCTGATGATTCCTTCATGGAGTTGCATTTTTTACAAACAGCAGTTTATATACGGTTTATCAGGAAACATTAAAAAAAAAAATTTCAGTTCTTTATATTTCATATATAAAAACGAAACTAAATTTTACAAAATTTGAAATAAATTGTATTAGTTTTAAGACTAAATGATATTTTAATAATTGGAATATGTACCTGAACAAGTAATATAAAAAAATAGTTTTTAAGTCAATTCCTACTTAGATCAACAACGAAAAATTTTATTTTAGCTCCTTTTTATTAAATAGTTACAATTAATATATAAATATGTATATACATTGGACAGAATCACAACATTAAGTGGAAATTGTTTTTAATTATCATTAAAAAGTATCGTCTTTTAATTTCAGTCCAACTGAATGTTTTTAACGCGTGAGAAAAAACCTTTTCAAGTTTTGACACGTCCCAAAAAAGGTCGCTAAGTCACCAGCGTGGCTGTATTTGTAATTCTTTTAAATAATTGTTTTAATCCATTAATTTTTATTAATAATAATTAAATTATTGTATTGTCATCCAAAATGATCCTGTATATAAAATTTCAGCTCAATTCAGCGCTTTAAAATGTATTTTATTAACGATTGAAATTTCCACCAAGATAAATAAATAAATAAATATACAAATATATAAATAAATAAATATATAGACAGTGCGAGCTAATAGTAGGAATTGAAAAAGATATTCGCAACGAATTAAAACAGCAGTTCGTGCTTCATTTAAAAATGTGCCTGAATTTTAAAGAAGCTTATGTATCAGGAAAAATACTTCATTGAGGGAGAAAAATAAACTTGTACATAGTCCCTCGTTTTCTGTATGGTCCAATATCAAGTCGAAAACACTCCAATTGATCTCACACTGAACCTTTCCTCTTGATGACTGCTTCCTATTGTAATGATTTCACACAGCTCTTGGGTAATTATTTATTTCAGAATGAAAATAATAAAATGGTATATTCTTTTACAATTCAAAAGCAAAAAGGGTCCATAATAATTTCGAGTCTCTTTCACATAAAATAAGGGCGTGACTTCAGCCGCTAGAGAAGAGTCCTAATCAAAACGTGAGTAAAAAGGTTCACTCTCGGTAATTCCTCACCGAGTCTGAGTGAGTTTGCTGGCTCCAACTTCGCCGTACTCTTTCGCACTCTCTCCCGTTCCCTGATCTTCCAAGCTGGGAGACTGCTGTACTTCACGGGCTCGTTATCGCTTTTTTTTTAATCGCTCAAGGGACGTCCAAACGGCTCCCTTCAAAATCCAGTCTTCCGCCCGGACTCTCGCCCTTCTTATATCCTCTTTTATTTCTCCTAGTCATCCTTCTCTGATCTCTTTGTCGGCCTCAATCCCTCTTGTTCTTCTGCCCCCTTTCCCGGTCTCGGCCCCCTTGATCTCTTACCTTTCTGCCAGCCAAATCGGTCCCCGTTTCCTGTTCACTAGCCCAAGAGGCGCCGGGCTGGGTGAAAATTTGTACGTTCTTAGCGCGCCGTCGTCCCCGAATCGCGGGAAAATGAATACACAATGTTAAGCGCCTCTTTTTGACAGTCCGGTCAACTGGTAAGGTTCGAAACTCGACCACCCAGTTACGAAATTCCTTCCCAGCAATTAGGGAAATGTCTGGAATTTTCGCAACGTCTGTCGGCAAGGGGCAAGGGATCTGTTAGAAAATAGAGGGAAGAGATCGGCTTCGTCACATCTTCAACCGAACAAACGTTGTGGGGAATTCATTCAAGCTCTGGCCTTGAAAGATCTCTGCTCTCTTGTAGTCTTTTGCTAAATTCATACCAACGGTTTCAAAATTTGTTCTCTATGCTTTTAAAACCAATCTTAATCTGATGTTTCCTCAGTGGGCTTATTCAATTTCTGAAATAAAGAAAAATTCCAATTAAAAGAAATGTTTATATCGATGTAAAGAGTGATACAGGTAAGTAAAATTCTGTTATTATAAGATGAATTTATATGAGGGATGGTCCACCCGTGGCACGTGTGCCACAGTGTGGCACGGTGGAGCTGTTAAGGTATCCGACTACGTTCGCGGAACCATGATTTTAAAAAAGCGCATAAATGTATAATTTTCATGATATTCAGTGTCACTTAGATTAGAATACATGTATAAAATTGTTTTAAGGATATTATGACAAAAAAATTATTTAAATACAATATTTTGGCAAAAAATTAACTTAGAATAACTTTTTTTCCAAATGTTCTCCTTTTGTAAAAAATGCTTCTATTGTATTAATATTTTGCCTGTATGTAGCTCAGACCTTTGTACAGAGGCTCAACTATGATTTTTGAAAAATTCACATTATTTTCAGAGTTACAACCATATGAAATATATAATGATCGGCATTTTTTTCTTAAAATTTCTCCCTTCTGTTTTCGTAAAACATGGATAAACCCACTTCCCAGTTATGCGTTTCAAAATTCTAGTTGAGCCTCTGTACGAGTCTGGTATATACAGGCAAAATATTAATCAACAAAACATTTTTTCAAAAGGAAAAACGAAAAAGGGATTCAAATATTTTTTTCAAAAAATTTTTTAAAAAATTTTTTTTTTTTTTAAAAAAATTTTTTGTCTAATCTAAGTAATGCAAAATAAAAAATTATCCATTTTCATGCTTTCAAAATCACGATTCTGAACGTAGTCCCGGATACCTTAAAAAGTTACGTAAAATTAATTAAAAATTTGAATCAAAAAAAAAAAACCAATTTTTTTTCCTTTCCAATTTTCCTTAAATCCGGTATTTTTGAGACATAGCCATCCTGTGATGACTATGTCGGGGGTTTCGCGTAAGCTGGGTGGGGGGATTATCAAAATTTTGAGACATTATGAAATTCTTAACACAACTTTTATTAAAAAAACAAATCAATTCTAAATAACAAAATTTTTTAAAAATGAGAATAAGAACAATTAAACCTTATATTCAAGTCAAAATACAACTAGAACACTTATCTTAATTATATTTATTTAACTGTCAATCTAACTTCCTATACAAAATATTCCCTTTTTTAATCACCTTCCTTCCTAGATTGAAGAAATTCCTATTATGTTAATTTTAGATGGGGAAAACTCATCTTTCTTAAACATTATAAATTTAAAGGGAATGGCGCATCCTTCTTCCAGAGCTGTGGGGCGTCTAACCTTTATTCCAAACAATTCCCACTAATTTATCTCTAGGCTTGCCGTTCTATCTCCAAAAAACCCTTCTATCCTTTTAAGTATATCTCATTTGCATATTCGATCCGTTTCTCTTCTTGGTATTGGGTTGGAAAAGTTTTGCCATTAATCTTGGCCGTCAAAGAACTTAGGAGTTATGTTAGAAGAAGAACGCGGGAGATGTCACAGTTTTAGACAGGAAAAAAAAAAACATCTTCACAATTTATTTGCAATACACTTAATTGAATTACAATCGAAAATTATTATATAAAGCCAAGGTAGGCAATATGTCGATCGCGATCGACCGATGGACCGCTAAGGCATTATGGGGTGACCGAAAGAAGATTTTAGAGAGAGCAGTTAGTAATTATATACGGAAACATTCACAAGATTGGCTGCAGCATGCAGACTGTCTTCTACTAACTATAACAAAGAAAACTAACTTCAGATAAAAACGTTTTATTCAATTCCTACTATTAGCTCGCACTGTCTATATATTTATTTATTTATATATTTGTATATTTTTTTTTTATTTATTTTGGGTTTAAATTTTTTTTCAATCGTTAATAAATACTTTTTTAAAACCTGAATTGAGCTGTTTTTAATATACAGGATCATTTTGGATGACAATACAATAATTTAATTATAATTAATAAAATTTTAATTAAAACAAAAAAAAGGGTTCCAAATCCCACGTTGGCGACTTAGCGCCCCTTTTGGCGATTTGGGTTGGCAAAAACGGAAATTTTTTTTTTAAAGTGTTTAAAAGCATTCAGTTGGACAAATTTAAAAAGGCCCAAAAACCCAAAACCAAAGAAAATTTTAAAAAACCCCAATTTTACCCCAAGGGTTGTGATTCTGTCCTATGTTTATACATATTTATTTTAAAATTGTAACTATTTAAAAAAAAGTAGCTAAAAAAAAAATTTTTTTCGTTGTTGATCTAAAGAAAGGAATTGATTTAAAAAAACTTTTTTTTATATTATTTTTTTTTTTACGTTTTTTGGGTTGTTTGATAATAAATGCATCATTTGATATTATTATATTTGTGGCTATTATTATTTTTTGTTTTTTTGCGTTTTGTTTTTAAACGGGGTTTTTAAAAAGGGGTGTTATTTTTTTTTTTTATTTTAGTTCTGAAAAGTACATGTTCCATATTTATTTTTAAATTTTTATTATAAATATGGTAGCCCTTTTTCAACCTCACCACCCCCCAACGACACTGGGCTTTGGGCGCACCAAAAAATTTTTTTAAAAGGGGGGGAGGTGGGGTCAAAGGGGGTAAAAGGTCTACCGTTCTCGTTTTCATACCCCAATACGCAGTCATGCATGTTTTTTTAATTTTGTAGATTGTCGGGGAACAAAAACAGGTAAAAAATAAATTACTGAATGAGTAATTAGCATTAAATAATAATAATAAATATTAATAACAAATAGTTAATTAAATTTTACTTACTGTACGCATGGGGATATTATCAATCGGAAAAAAAACAAAGGGCATGGGGGGGAGGGGTTTCGTGGTAGTTCGGAATGGTATTTGCGGACCATAAATTCCGTGGTTTGGAAACGGAAAATTTTCCCCCCCCCCCTTAGAAAAGATAAAGGGGGCAGATAAATAAGGGGAAAAAAAACCCTTTTTAAAAAACACAAAATTTTAATTGAAACCCTCGAACCCAATTTTTGAAAAATGTCTAAAAAACCCGGTGAGACTAAATCCAATGGTAAATGACATTAAAAAACCTTTTATAATAAAGGTTAGTTATTTTTTATTTACTTCCCAAATTTTTTTTCTTTTTTCTTATTACATCTGTTTTTTTACTTTTTCTTCTAGTATTTATCTTTACTTACATTAATGGGAAAATAATTAATTTTTTTTAGTAATTCCTGTTTTTAATAATTTATTTGACTCTAAAATACAAATTCCCCGAAATTTGTCCATACCCTTCTTTTTTACTGTTATTTTCTATTAATTTTTAAAAAAATTTCTCTGGGTTTTTAAAAATTTTTACATTTCGCTATGTTTAAAATGAAATTTCCCCTATAATTCTTTCAATTCAATATAAAAATTAAATTTGATTGGAAAAAAGTATTTATCCTTGTAATTCGATAAACTTCGGTAAAAAAATTAAAAAAAAAGTTATCTTACGGGAAAAAGATTTCCACTTAAAATACTGTTTTAAATTATATTTTTTGATTTTTAAAATAATTTATTTCCTTTTTATCTGCACCCTTTATCTGTGCTAAGATGGGGGGAAAGTGTCCCTCAAACCCACGAAATGTTGTGTGTCCGCAAAAACCACGTCCCCCAAATACCACACCACCATGGGAAAAGGGGGCCGGTAGGGGGCCCCTCCTTTTGCACCACTGACATTGTGTGGACCTCAACAGTTTGAAACACTTAGAAGCAGTCAGCACCCTGGAAAAGTCTGCCCATCCCTGAAATAGAGAGTGCTCCTTCATTGTTGTGTGAGCTGGCGTTCCCCAAAAATTTTCACTCCCAATTTTTTTGGGGGTTTGGGGCACTGGCGCAGCCCAGTTCCCAAGGGGCGTAGATAGTTATGCATCAAAAATTTCCCTTTGGGACCCTTTTTTTTTAAAGTTTTGGGGTCCGGGGAGTGGGAAATGTAGTTGCACATGTTGGGGCACCGAGCTTGGGGGCCCCCTATGGGGTATGGGTGATCGGCGGTACGCCCTGAATTTGAGGGCTTTTTTTTAAAAAAATCTTGTAGAAATCAATAAACCCGCCCCGTGGTTCTTTTTACTCAAAAATGAAAACTTTGGGAAGGGGATTTGGTTTTTCTTAAATGATATTGCCCAGATATTCGAATATTTTAAATTTAAGATTACAGGGGGGGGAAAAATTTTTTTTTTCCCTACCCTAGTTGGTTTTATATCTTCTTTTGAGAACAATCTTTTGCTTTTTTTTAGCTCGATTTTGGAGAAAAAAGATTAACACATTTCTCATTAATGCAAGGATTATTTTCCAAGATTAATAATGCTCCGAACTATGATAGATTTAAAAATTTAATATTCATTTTTTCGGGTCTCATTCTGTAACGTCGTGAGTAGTTAGCAAACAAGAAAATTTGTCACAGCCTCATTTTAAAATTAAAGCAGTATTTATTTGCTTCATGGGTTACTAAAAAGTCTAATCATATGCCAAGCCGGGCGGACAGTCTTTTCGACGGGAGTTCAATCCCTTTTCTTTTCAGCGCTCTTATCCAGTTTGTCTCCTTCCAGGGCTCTACATCAAGTTTTCCATCCAGGGCTCTCCTCTCTGTCTCACTCCAGGGCTCTATCTCTCTGTTTCCAACCAGGGCTCCATCTCTCTGTTTCCATCCAGGGCTCCGTCCAAGTTTTTCCCTCTCCCTCTTTCTCTTCAAAATTAACCCCTTTTAAACACCAGGGGCGGGTCCACAACACGCCCCTCGTCTTCCTCATTGGCAGGCCAAAAAAAAAGGTCTGCCCTCGTCCCCGGGCCACATTCGTCTCCTATTTGTGCGGCAAACACAAACACATTCCTGGTCTGCCTGAATCTAAGGGTGCCATAATTCTCATCTAACTTCTGAAACTCTTATTCATCACGCCACCTGGGTTTTATAATCCCATTCTCTCGGCGCCGGCTTTCATATAGGCTTCGCCTATACGTCAACCTATTGTCACCGGCTCTCCTTGGATATTGTAACTTCCAGAATGGATGTCGGCTTTTGTCCGAGGTCAGACAATACACAATGACCCTATAGCCACGTGCTCTTGTCACCTAACGTCTGTTTGGGGCCATAAAACTTCACATGAATAGATGGGTGAGGTTCACCCCAATCGAAGACGTCACAATTCAGTTCAAGGTTTCCTGATTTTATGATTAAGATACAAAAAATTGCTCTTCTTCACAAATCATCTTGCAATTTTTCTGCAAGACGCGCTAATTGTTATCCACTTGAAATCCAAATCGAAATTAGTGACCTACAGTACCCTGGTAAGAAACCTATAATATAAGCCTATAAATAAAATTTTTTCCTCTTTTCATACTTTTAATGCCGGTTTATCCATTGGGCGCTCGGCGCGGGCGCCAGGGTCCGCAGATAGGCTAGAATTAACCTGGTTTTTTGGTAATAAATTTCGATCCGCCAGTGCAAAGGGGGCCCGTAGATCTTCTGCACCCAGGGCCTGAAATGAGCTTAAATCGGCACTGAATCAGAAGTAGCACACAAAATTATTTTTTTTTATCAGAAAGTGACACTCTTTCCAAAAGAGATTGGCCACCCTTGATTTATATGCATTTTTTTACTTCAAAATTTTATTTCTCGAGAATTACATTTTTGTTAAACGTTTCATTCCTCCTTATCTGTTATTTAATGCCTCCCAAAAGAGTATACTCCCAATTTAGAAACGATTAACGAAGAATATTTCTCAGAAATTACAAAAAAAAAGTTAATGTGAAAAAAAAATTTTTAGTCCATTCCTGGCTTGAATGGATGAATAGAAAGTATTTTATTAACGATTGAAAATTTGAAAGATACATATAAATAAATAAATAAATATAGGGAGAGAGTGAACTAATAGTAGTAATTGAAAAAAAGAGCATGATTTGTCTGCATTGCTGTAACAATGCAAACCCGGTTTTGGCTGAAAAACAGGTTTTCGACGCCAACTTTTGTCTTAGTTTTAACAGTTACATTGTTACAACAATAGAGACGAATCTAAGTTGGCGTCAAAAACGAGTAAATTAATTAAATTAATTAATTAATTTTTGGAAAAAAAAAACTGTTTTAACATCAAGTATCACCACAACAAGTTTAAAAAATTTCTATGAACTTGATTGGATGAATAAAAATTATTTTATTAACGATTGAAAATTTGAACAAGATAAATAAATATATAAATATATATAGAGAGAGTGAGCTAAAGTAGGAATTAAAAGAAAGAGAGAGAGATAATTTAATAAAATACTTCAAAAGTAATTAAAGTTACATGAAACATTATATAAAAATATATGTGTTTCTATTTTCAATAGGAGCAAGTTAAAAGCAGCCAGCTTAACCTTTGAGCAGACGGTGTTTCCCTCAACGAATCAGAGATGGCGATGGCGTTAAGGATACAGACGGTATTGAACGATACGTGTATACTGAAACTTGAGAAAAGTCAACAAAATCCAATGAAACCAACTTATTAAGTAGAAATTCTATGAACGGGTTAATCAATTCTAGGATGTTTGTGTGAGAGTCAATAGCGTCTCGGGTGTGCTGCTGGAACTTGAGCTTGAACGAACAATCAAGATGAATATCGAAAAGAAAAGCAAAAGATTATATTGGAAAATTGAAAATTTTGGCCTATACTTTCTCACCCAGACGGATCCTCTGGAAAGTCCTCCTTTTCAAATTACCTGTGAATTCGCTGTGAAAAGAAAGACTTCCCACAGTCCACAAATCTCTCATCAGTTGCAAATCTCCAGTTTTTAGCACCATGTTCGAAAGTGATATGAAAGAAAAGAAATTCGGAATCGTGGAGATGGAAGACACAGATTCTCTCACTTTGAAAAGTTTCATGGAACACCTGTACTTAGGCACCGTGACTGATTCCCCTATCGACCTCGAAATCCAATGAAACCAACTTATTAAGTAGAAATTCTGTGAACGGGTTTATCAATTCTAGGATGTTTGTGTGAGAGTCAATAGCGTCTCGGGTGTGCTGCTGGAACTTGAGCTTGAACGAACAATCAAGATGAATATCGAAAAGAAAAGCAAAAGATTATATTGGAAAATTGAAAATTTTGGCCTATACTTTCTCACCCAGACGGATCCTCTGGAAAGTCCTCCTTTTCAAATTACCTGTGAATTCGCTGTGAAAAGAAAGACTTCCCACAGTCCACAAATCTCTCATCAGTTGCAAATCTCCTGTTTTTAGCACCATGTTCGAAAGTGATATGAAAGAAAAAAAATTCGGAATCGTGGAGATGGAAGACACAGATTCTCTCACTTTGAATCGTTTCATCGAACACCTGTACGTAGGCACCGTGACTGATTCCCCTATCGACCTCGAAATCCAATGAAACCAACTTATTAAGTACAAATTCTATGAACGGGTTAATCAATTGTAGGATGTTTGTGTGAGAGTCAATAACGTCTCGGGTGTGCTGCTGGAACTTGAGGTTGAACGAACAATCAAGATGAATATCGAAAACAAAAGCAAAAGATTTTATTGGAAAATTGAAAATTTTTGCATATACTTTCTCACCCATATGGATCCTCTGGAAAGTCCTCCTTTTCAAATTACCTGTGAAATTTACCTGTGAATTTGCTGTGAAAAGAAAGACTTCCCAGTCCACAAATCTCTCATCAGTTGAATATCTCCTGTTTTTAGCACCATGTTCGAAAGTGATATGAAAGAAAAGAAATTCGGAATCGTGGAGATGGAAGACACAGATTCTCTCACTTTGAAAAGTTTCATCGAACACCTGTACTTAGGCACCTCGAAATCCAATGAAACCAACTTATTAAGTAGAAATTCTATGAACGAGTTAATCAATTGTAGGATGTTTGTGTGAGAGTCAATAGCGTTTTGGGTGTGCTGCTGGAACTTGAGCTTGAACGAGCAATCAAGATGAATATCGAAAAGAAAAGCAAAAGATATTATTGGAAAATTGAAAATTTTGGCCTATACTTTCTCACCCAGACGGATCCTCTGGAAAGTTCTCCATTTCAAATTACCGGAATCGGCCCAGATGTTTCTTTTCGTCTAGCTTTACACAAGGAAACTCGTGAAAAAGATGAGCGTGTGGCGTGCTTTTTGACTGCCTCCGAGAGAAGTAGAGCCCCAGCAACTGTTAAGATAGATGGCACAATTATACTCAAAATGGCGAATGAAAAAAAAAAGTTCCTGTTACAGCGAACTGTAGTACCAAAACTTGCGGAAGCACTTTACTCATAGGAACAGCATGGCCTGACACAATATTTTCAAAAAGTGAATTTGCGAACTATTCTATCAGTACCTTGCTAAACATGTGGAGGAGTTCTTTTTTCGGTTCAAGGCGTTCTTCCGCCATTACACATGTTGAAAAACAAATCAAGAAACACGTAGAGACATTGGAAACTCCATTTCCTTTTTCGGCGATCCAGTTCTATAAAATTTACGAAGGTAGTTCAAAAGAATTTATTTGGAAACAAGTAAGGTCGAGAAGTAAAATTGTAATATTTTTGAAGAAAAAGAAATTCGGTGCCCATCTAAAATGCATTCTATCTTTAGAGAACAAGTCAGACATCCCCCGAATACGCAAGGAAATGCAACTTGCATTTGTGTGATGATCGCAGAGAAAAAATATGGTGTTTTGATTACTTTACTTCTGACCTATTAGATAAAAAGACCGGGTCTTTTTAAAGGTGATTCTATGGTGTGCTCTAAAATTGAAGCAAATGTAACATTTTACGAGGAACTTGGTAGTACTGGATAGCATTTTTCTGATTCCCATTTCGAAACTTCCAAGAAACTTCGCCATCGACTGAAAAATGACTTAGAAAGATTCTTTAGGTCGAACCGTAAAGGATGTGATTTGATTTTTCGCTGTGAAAAGAAAGACTTCCTAGTCCACAAATCTCTCATCTGCTGCAAATTTCCTGTCTTCAGCACCATGTTCGAAAGTGATATGAAGGAAAAGAAATTCGGAATCGTGGAGATGGAAGACACAGATTCCCTCACTTTGAATCGTTTCATTGAACATCTGTACTTTGGCACCGTGACTGATTCCCCTATCGACCTCGACAGTGCCGTGGCACTTTACAAAATTGCTCACAGATACTCCATCTTAGACCTGATAAAGTACAGTCGACAAATTCTGGTCCACAATATGATTGCGGGAATCGTGATGAAATGCTACAGTTTGCAGACTTTTGTATGGAGATAAATCTATGAAAAATCTGATTGAAAATTGCTTTCATCACAAAAACCATTTTTATACTGATTATTAGGAAAAAACTGATAGCTTCCAACTTGATATTTTGTATACTTCCAAAATAAGGGTTTTCGGAAGCAGCAAATAATACCTAATTGCAATGTGTTTCAAGAAAATATTATGATTTAGTGACAACCTCAGGGGCGTAGCTACCGCCGTATCAGCCGTATTAATGATACGGGGCCCCCAAACTACAAGGGTCCCAATATGTGTAAGCAAAAAATTGTAAAATAATAAGGGGGACCTGAAAAGGGCCCTAAAGAATTTTGATACAGGGCCCACTCAGGACTAACTACGCCAGTGGACAACATCCTTAACACGAAAAAATATTTAAGTTCCTTCAGTTTCGTGTTAAGCGATTTTCACTGTATATTGTTAAGCATTATTTAAGTGCTCAGTGGCGTAATGAAAAATTCTAGCTCCCCCTGCAAAACCAGGTTTTGACCTCCATGTCCAAATATGTACATGATATCAGCCAAGTTTTGGGCCCCCTAGAACACCTGCCCCTTCCCCACAATGCGGGGTTGTACGTTACGCCACTGTAAGTGCTTATATATTTTTCATAAAAGTGCTTAATTTTGTGATATTGATTATGTGTGTATAACAGTTTCGCACACTTCTTGGGGTCCGGACCCCCCAAAGCACTTCATTTTTTCCGATTGATAATAATTCTAAGTATATAATACGCGCGCGTAAAATTTAATTAAATACTTGTTATTAACAGTGGCGCACACAAGGGAGGGGTCCTGGGGGTCCAGACCCCCCCAAAGCCCTTGACTTTTTTTCCGATTGATTATAATTCTAAGTATATAGTACGTAAAATTTAACTAAGTATTTGTTATTAATGATTAATTTTATTAATTAATGCTAATTATTTATTCAATAATTAGTTTTTTTCTGTGTTTTGTTCCCGAAAATCGACAAAATCAAAAAGGGGCATGATACAAGATTGGTGAACTTTCGACCCCCCCAAAAAATTCCTGTGCGCGCTACTGGTTATTAATGATTAATTTTATTAATTAATGCTAATTATTTATTCAATAATTAGTTTTTTACTGTGTTTTGTTCCTGAAAATCGACAAAATCAAAAATAGCATGATGCAAGAATGGTGAATTTTTCAACCCCGGATCCCCCCTTGAAAAAATTCCTGTGTGTGTGCTACTGGTGTATAATATTTCTCCTTCCAAGCAATTCATTAAAAGCTCACCAAAACTAGTACTTCAAAAATATTTTATTGAAGTAAATAATCTACACGGATATTTTACGTTTCGATTGAAAAGTAAATGTGATTCATTATACTATAACCGTTGAACTGATGAGAAAAATAGCATTCGGAAAATCAATAAATTTGGATTTGGCGTTACATGCAATCGCCAAGAAAGCGATAAACGCCGTTTCTCTGACACTGGATCCAAAATCCCTGCGCCTTCCTGATCAGAAAAAGGCTCTCCGAGGAAACAGTTTCTGCAAAATATCAATAGGGCAAGCAATAGTTGGCGAGGGAAGGCCATCCATCGACTCTTACTTGGTAAACATATTTAATTTTCTACGTAGAAACTCATTGCTCGTTCTTTGTAATTGTTATTTTACTTGGCTTTTCTTTGTCATAATCCGGAATGGTTATTAATTATATTAGTATAGTGGTACATTATATTTGGGATAGTCAATTACTTTATTATTATTTACTTTTTTAAAATTGTATTGAATGAAAAAATTAGACCTTGTTTGTTTTTAAAAAAAGAAAAAATTTTTGCGGGCAGGAGCTCAAAGACTTAAACAGCGTATTTTCAAGATTGTTTTAATTATTGAGCGATGAATAAAAACTGTAATTGTATTATTTATTTTTTTTCACTTTTTCAAATTTTAAATATGTGAACATATGTTTGTGATTTTAAGCATTTTTATTAAGCCGATTTCATCGTTTACATATGCACAAGTGATATTCAAACTTCTATAAATTTTCAAATATGCATTCAATGATACATATATAATGATTTTTTAAAAAATACTTTCAAAACTTAAAACTACACAGTACCCCACAAAATTCATATTTGCCGATTTTTTTCTTTCTTTTTTTTCGCATTTTCTTGTGGCTTACATCATTCAGAAGCTTGCCACCCAATTTCAGTTCTGTTAACGAATTACTTTTTAAGATATTTGAAGTTTTCAGCGAGCAATGGTTTTGGTTTCCTTTTAAAAGCATTTTTCCACTCTTAAACTGAACTAATTTAAAATATTTTTGAGCCACAACTCTTTTAGTAAGAAATGTTTATTAATTCCAATTTTCATTACTAAAATCATTACTGTTTGGTTTTACTTAAGAGTTATTTGAATTCTCATAATTAATTAATTAAAATTGATTTCGATGCCAATTTTTGATTTAAAAAATAGTTTATATAACTTAGTAGTTTTATCCTTAATTTTTTCTTGTTGAGAAAATGCCATGGCCGAAACATTCTCAGGTTGCTGTGAGAAACAATATTTCAGAGATGGAATAGTACTGAAAATGATGTATCTAAAAATCAGTCCTCAACTGTTACTGTAATTAGACTTCCGAATACAAGTTTATAAATTCAAGTATTGCAGATAAAACTGAATATTTTCTTTATGTACCAAACTAAATTATACTAAACAAATGGTAGTACTATATTTTAGTATTTTAAAGTTATACACAACAAAAGCTAAAACTTCCTGCATTGCCCGATTTAAAAGTGAAAAAAATTAAATTTTATGAACAAACCTGCCTGTTTTTAGCTCAAGTTAGTATTATTATTATTTTGTACATAAATGTTTTGTGTTTCAAAACTTTTGTGAAAATATTAAGTAAGATTAAGCTGAACAAACTGTCATCGTAGCAAATGCTATCAATATTATACAAAATATATTTTGAATTAAAATAATTATTTTCACTCATATTTAATAAAAACAGTGTTTTTAATCTAGATTATACATTGGAAAATAACGTATTAAAAATTAGACCTTTTCAGACATTATAAGTTTTTGTTTTATGCCTATACAAACTTTAAATGCGTTTTTCTGAGACTTTCAATTTTAAAGGGATAGATTATTTTTCAAATCCCTAAGGCTTTACTACTGTTCATTATAGAGGCTTAAAATTGTTTGTTTGTTTACACTCCCAAACGTATGTTCTATAAAAGTTAGCATGGTTTTAAGGCTGAGATCTCTAGTTATTTTTTTAAAAATATGCTACAGTTAATATTTTAAAAACTTTCGTGTTTTTTCCAGGTTTTTTTTTAGAAAAATAACAATTTAAACTCAACAAGGAAATAGATTTTCAAATCCTTACTAACTTTTGTTCGCAATGATCTAAGAAACGTAAAAAACTTAAAATGACTAAAATTTTTTAAAAAAAGTTAGTATTTTATAAAAGGTTGAAAAAAACCTAAAAAATTCTTAATTTTTTAAAATTGTAACAATAGCAGGTCAAACTGACTTTTCGCTTTCAGAGAATCAGCTTAATAATATAATCTGAAAATAAAACAAATTATTTTTACTATTACTGTCTCGAAAAAAATATTTTGAAGAAGGGTACTGTGTAGCCTTAAGTACTATTGTTTTAAATTTTACACTGTACCAGACAGAACCTGTTGCTGGAAGATTATGCTTTGCTAGTTACGGATGGTAACTAGAAAAGTAGTAGCTTTGTAAAATCAAAGTTATTCATTTCTAGGTAAGAAAAAGAATGCCCGGTTGAATTTTAATATTTTCCAGGCTAAAATGTTATTTTCTTTTGTTTGATACGCCATTTCGTGGCTTAAATATCGTTCCCCTCACATATTAAGCATATATTTTTAACAGAGAAGCAGGATTTCAATGTTGGAGAACGTGAAAAGATATTATTTAAGCATCTTTAAATTTAATTAAGAAATTTAAAAGATAAATGATTATTAACAGTTTTTGGTTTGCTGATTGTGTTATAAAATACAGTGAAAATCGCTTAACACGAAACTGAGGGAGACTGAAAATTTTTTTTCGTGTTAAAGGATGTTAAAAAAAAAAAAAATTCAACAATATTTAGTTCATTAAAGTACATTTTTACTTAGATATTTGTATGTATTTAATTAAAACTGTTCAAACATTTACGTAATTTACTCTCTCTTTTTAATTATGGTTGATAAAGTAAAGTAGAGTTTGAAATACCAAAATCTTTTCAGATTTTTCCGTTTTCTGCTTTTGATCAACAGCCTTAAGTAGCTTAGTCTTCATTTTGCGAAATAGCAGTTTGCTTACCCCGGAGCTTTTGGGATTGTGTTTGCAGAAAAAATTCTTCTAAAATACAAAAAGTAATGCGAACCAAACTCACTGTGAGCTGTTTTTTGTATGGCGTTTGTAGGGATGGAGGGTGAAACAAAAGTGGCTCGTGTCACAGGCTATTCCGAGGGTACTTTAAAGCCAAGTTAGCCTTCTTTTTACGAAACATGTGGAACCATCGCTCTTTCAGTTTATACTCCTTTTAAACCTAGCTTGTGCGGCTGGTATTTTTCGAATTCAGTTTATTCCCAGAAGGGAAATCTTTTCTTGTTAAGCGATTTTCATTTCGTGTTAAGAGAAAATTGCGCCGTAGTTTGGCGGGACCGTTGTATTATTTCGATTTAACCGACATTTCGTCTCAAGCGTTTTCGAGTTATACGAATTTCACTGTACTAAGTTTTTTCTTTTATTTTATTTTACTGAATAAGTTGTCAATTTTCAAAATTCTGGCAGAAAAAAAGATTATGTTGCCCGTTTCGTGACTAATTTTCCTTTTAATGTAATAAATTGTTCAAACTGTGATAAGCTTTTTTGTTGTTCCTTATGTTATAAAAAAGATTACAGTTGCTTTAACTATATAATTTTTTAATATAATTTTTTCGTGTCTTTAAACTATTGTACCACCACTTCAGCTATAGCAGCGTTTCTCAAACTGTGGGGCGCCCCACCCTATCTGGGCTTGATAGCCTTATAAGGGGAGCGCGAGCATATCGAAAAGTCGAAAATAAAAGATTTTAAAAAAATTACAAATTTACTGAAAAGAAGAAAAACAAAAATATTCTGACATAATAAATTAAAATACACATTGCCACAGATATAATATGCTTAGAAATGCATCAGTACTGCAAAATGTATTTGATAATTAATTTATCAATACAAAGTTAAGAACAAAATTAATTATTACTAGTGACTCCCATGGGCTTGTCATATACAAAATTATATAAAAAATTTAATACAAAATTATATAAAAAAAATGTAATACTTATCTTGATAATGTGAACGGTTTGCAATTAAAATCGTATTGTAGCTTTACGTCAAATACGTTATAATTGAATTCAATACATTGTTGTTATGTGGAGGGGGCGCGATGAAGTTTATGATTGAAAATAGGGTCGCAAGTATTGAAAGTTTGAGAAGCACTGCTATAAAGTTTAAAGCTATTAAGAGAAACTTTTAAGACATCGTCTGACTAGCCCAGGAGTACTCGACCTTTTTTCTGCCGGGCCGCATACATATGCTTCTATATCACGCGGGCAGCAACATGATTAATGAAGTGGTGGGGAGAAATGCCTTAAAACACCAAGATAACATAGAATCTTCAAAATGGAGAAAATTGATCAAAATATTAAAACTCCTATTTTGCTTTATTTTTTTAATTATTATTTTTTATTTTTGTCACTAAAATTTCTAAATAAGAAGCATTTAAAAATCACTCCTTCATTAGTAAACGGTTTCCATAGAGTTAGCAATAATATAAATTTCATAGGGTGCCTTTGTTACCGCTGTGACATTAACCAATGACAAAACACTTTTTGCTGTTGTAAAGATTATTCAGAAAAGCCTATTCATCATCTCTTGAACAAGATCTTCGAGGAAAAGTGTCATTGAACAATTCATGTTTATTGTGGTATTTTTAAATACGACACTTTTGTGACAAATCAAACAATTACTGACCCACACTTGTTTTTAAGTACAAAATAGTCAACTTCCCAATCATCTTGAAACATCCTATTTTCTTCGAATATTTTTCTTTTGCAAGGTATGAAGTTATTAGTTAAACTCATAAAATGGTAGCTACTTTACTATTTTCTATTAACACTTTTCAGAAAAAAAAATATCAGTTCGCACCCTTACGACATCGACAGCAAAAAGCAAAATTGATATATTGGATTTCTTAACAAAGAATCTCCCGCCCAATTTTAAAAAATAAATGAATTTCTCAGAACAATGAGCCATGACCGGGCCACTTAAAAAGGCCCGGTGGGCCGCAGGCTGAGTATCGCTAGACTAGCCTGTATTGTAGATTCCGATATTTTTCCTATGTCGCATATTACCTAGAACAGTGATTCCCAAAATGGTCCATATGGAAGGGGGCTATGACGACCCAAGGGGGCCCACGTCAGCGAAAAAAAAAATTTGGGGGCCCATGAGTTGTAAATAGGGGTCTATTATGATGGTGGCTCTCATTAAACCAAATCATGATTTTAATTTTAAAAGAAAATTTAGTCAAGTTGAAACCAGATTTTATCTATTTAATAGATTTATTTACTAATTTTAATAAGGTTAATTTGCAATTACAAGATGACAGCATAAAATTTATTAAAACAAGGGCCATGTCCACAATTTCGGCTTTAAAAAGACATACATGTTATTTATCACGAATTATGGAATACGTGAGAATATATATATTTTAATTATTTTTCCCCTAGTGGAAGGAGTTTCAGCATTTTTGCCAATTCCAAAAAAAAAAAAGGGGGTTGGGGGGGGAAATAAGGTCGGGACACTACTAACCGAGGAGATTGGGCTTTAAAACCACACGATTGATTCCAAATGTTGAAAAAATTTTATTGGCCCAATTTATTCCCCCCTTTTTTTTCTCAGTTATTTTTTGTTTTTTAAAATTTTTAAATTTAATTTAAAATGTTTTTTTTCAGTTTTAAACATCATACTTCCTTCAGTTAGAAATTTAAATCGCTTAAACTAAATAAACTAGCTGTCAAAAAAACATTTAAATTCGTAAAAATTTCAAAAAAACCCATATTAGATAAACGGGTCACCCCCCAAAAAGTAAAAAAAATGGCAAGGAGTCTAAAAAAAAAAGGTTTTGGGGCCCCAGAATATAAACCAAACTTTTCTGAGACACATGTTACATAATTTTCGTCTAAAACTGTAGTTTGTCTTATTTGATGTCCCTATTTTAAAATTGAAAACAATATCTTTCACTGAATTTATAGAGCTAATCATCATCTTTGTCTGCGACGGCCCCCCGTGGCCAGGCCCCCCCTTTAAAAAATTTCTCCATGATCTTTTGTTTATTTTTTGTTCCCAAAAAAATCCCACTGAGTCTGCCCATCTCAGCCTTGGTCTCCCATTCTTCCGAATCCCATTGACTTTGAACTGCAGTACCTTGTTGTCAACATTATCATCTGACATTCGAATTATATGGGCCATCCAATTAATTCTATTTATTTTTATATATTTAACTAGCTGCAAGGCCCGGCGTTTTGCACGGGTTTTCTACGTTAAAAATTTTCCTTCAAAAAATCAGACTTCCTTTATTCTTTTCGAAATTGATTTTTTTATTTTTTTCCTCAGCGCCCGGCATTGCAGGGGCTTTAGATGTGTAACTTAATTTCTTCTTCTTCGACGCCAGCACTTTTTGGGCGTGTAGGGTACGATGGGATTGTTATAATGATGTCAAAAATTCCCTTTTTTTGGGAATTTTTCACTTTTTTTCACCGTGTGCGGTTTTTTTCCCCCCTTCATTTACCCCCGTTGCAAAGAACATTTTGTATGCATAACATATTGTCAGGAAAATTTCCCCCCTTCTTCTGTAGGTCCCCCTTTTTCTGGTGCTTTATGATTTCTATATTAACGTCATTAAAATTTCCCCCCCTTTTTCAAATTTTTCCACATCTTTCATTTTGACACGTTTTTATTCTATTGCCCGGGCTTAATTCATATTTATTAAAATTTTTTTTTTTTTTCCTGATTGTTTGATTAAAACATATGTACGTGTAAAAAAAAACAACACTATATATATATATATATATGTATGGGGAAATGTCTATATATATATGTTTAAAATAACTAAAAAAACATTAAAGACAAAAGAATACTGTCTGATAAAAATATTTTAGTATTTTATTATAATTTTATAGTTTTTCATTCCTCTGTATTTAGTAAATCATTTAACCATGTATCTGACGAAAAAAAGTATGTTATACAAAACCAACGTATTCATTATTTTAACAATAATTATTTTCTTAGAGCTTAAAATATTAAAAGAAGTTTGGTATTTTCAATTACTCAATCTATCGATACATAACAATTTCCTTCTTAGGTTTTGAAATAAAAAAAATCCGATTAAAAATGTTTATTGAGCAATTAGTTGTGACATACCGTTTCTAAAAAAAAAAGGGTTTAAAAAGAAAAAATCTTGTTTATTGAAAAAAATTTTTAAATTTTTTAAAAAAAAATTGTAAAATAATTAAATCCATATTAAAAATTATATTTTCTTATTATATTAATTATAATTTTTTTTTATAAATAAGTATAATAATATAAAAAACCAAATTAGGTCCCCCTTGAAATAATTTAAAATCAAAAGTAGAATGAGACACAAACAAAAAAAATGTTGCTAAAAATTAATTATTCAAACAATATTTTTTTTCAATATTTTTATTAGCAATTGTAATTCTTTTTAAAAAAATACAAAAAAAATGAGTACATACAATCATAAATAACTATAGTGATAATTGAAATATATATCATATATGGGGCAAGGGTAATATATAAAAAATGTATATGATTCCAAAAAAATACATGAGGAACAGATTATCAGGGAAAAAACTATCAGATATAAAATCCATCAACACTGAATTTTAAAAAATTCAAAAAGGGGATATGAGAAAATCTTTTTAAGGTGCATATAATTTGCAAACACTTTTTTGATCCCAAATTATAGATTTATATATTGCAAGATTCTCAGAAGGTTTAAATCATGATAAAAAATCAGGTCAACATTAATTTAAAGGAATCCAAAAAAAAAAAAAGAGAATATTGTTTTAAAGTCCACCTCATCATAGCTATTTGCTGAACATTTAAAAAAAAGATGAATCTTTGGGCATAAAATAAGGCCATAAACAGTGACATACAAAAAAAACATGATTCACAATATTACCAATAAGTTTGAATTTAGTGCCATTTTCTTTCTGTTATACTTAAAGCAATATTTTCCTACAATGAAGAACATTGAATTTGCCGATGAAGGAAGAATAGCAAAAATCTTTATTTTCAACGACAGAAAATATTATAGCAATGTTTTTATATGTAAAAAAGGTATACACAATGCAAATGTATGTGTACAATTAGCTAAAAACTACATGACGAACAGATTGTCAGAAGGAATGTTAAACAATAAAACCACAAACAGTTTTGGGAAAAAAAAAATTTACATACCATAAAATACGGCGTTAGTTGGAACATGTATTGCCAAGACGTTCCAAGAATAAAAGTGATTCAATTTATAATTAAATATCTTGTATACCTTGCTTTTGCTCCAATACTTATTTTTAGGTGCATTTCCTAACCTGGGTTGTTGAGACTTGTTAATAAATTATATTGTTTTGATTATAACTCATCTTCATTCTAACTCTCGAACACTAAAGGATGTGAGGGGACATCCACTTAGAATTTTTAAATCCCAAACTAAAAAATTTTAAATCTCCAAAATCACGCCTCCAGTTTTGGCCTCGTTAAGCCAATTGAATTTAAAGATGCTTTAGTTTAAAATATTCAGTTAAATTTTTTAAACTTAACTCTTGGGCAAATAGGCATTAGTGATCCATGAGCTAGTATTAAAAAAAATATGAACAGAATTTGATCTAATGTCTAAATAACGCCATCCTTGTTCTATAGAAGTATACTATTTTTTTCTATACCTTGAAATAATAATTCGAATAAATGATTCTTGTTATTAGAGCGCTACGTGACCGTGCTATTTCCGACCAAAATCGTATATCTTTTTTTCATATAAAACACGTAAAACATTTTTTGTCTTGATATCAAGGAGAGACGGTGTTAAATTTGGCTGTGGTGACACTAATAGGTATCTAAAATTCTAATCCAGGCCTGACTAACGTTCAGTTTTGGTAAGCACTGTAAACCTGCGTCCTTACAACTGTTGAGTACAAAAAATTTTAAAATAAAGATTTTTTTTTCAAAAGTCAATTTTAAAAAGTAAACATAAAGTTAGTAACCAAAATGGAAGCAAAAATTTTTCAGATACAGCTTAAAGGTTTAAAAGAGAGAGTGCCCTCAGGCCTTCTTTTATGCTAATGGCAAAGCTATGACAAATCATGAATATCAAATGGAAAAGGATATCAGATGGTATTAAGTTAGGCCTTGCAAGAAGGGTAGTTGTTCTATTACACAATCAACATGTAGTACTATAAATCACAATAATATATCAGAAATAATCTTGCACAAAAATAAAAGATACATAAATTAAATGAGCATTAAAATAAAAAAAAACATCCCTTGCAGAAAACAGATTCTATTATCTAAAATCACAGCTATTTTTAAAAACAAAATATACTGATTGAATATGAAACTGTATCCCGAACACACACATACAAAACATTGAGCAAACTTTGGTATCGCCCATAGTGTGTGTGTGGCAAAAACTTATAATATTTTCATTTCTGAAAGTCAATTAGCATTAATGAATTTAACAAAGTTTCATTACTTTTGTTTGAAATTCCGGAAAAGGATAAAATATGCTTAATTAAGAAAACACGATTCACATCGGTCGACATCGTTAAATCAACTGTAATTAAAAGTGTGTAACGAAAATAAAAATAAAGAAAAAGCACTTTTTATAAGACAATTTTTTAGAAAAACAATTGCAATTCTGCCACAAAGAATTAAAAAACGACTAAATACAACCTTAAAGAGTATATTTATAATAAAATATGCAAATAATCACTCCAAAACAGTTTGAAACACATCAAACTTATACAGGAGTGATATCAGCAGTTTCATCTCTTATGTTTGAAATTCCGGAAAAGGATAAAATATGCTCAATTAAGAAAACACGATTCACTTCGGTTGATATCGCTAATTCAACTGTAAACAAAAGCGTAGGAAAATTGCTAAAAAATTGAATTTAAAAAAAAATCTACTGCGAATTTCAAAAATAACTTTTCGTAGTGCATAGCATTATGGCCTTTTGTATTTATGTGACAAGTTTTATACTTGGGCTTTTGCCTACGGAATATAGGTGAAACAGATAATTTGTTTAAAATTCTGCACAATATGCCGCAACGTAATTTTTCAAATGTGCACATCGAAATATTTTTAAGAAAGTTCGCTTCATTAGCGATAGTACCGCAAGAGATAAATTTTTCAATGAGTTTCAGAATTCTATTTTGTGCTTTATTATATCTTAAGATAACACCACAAAAACGATATTTAAATGTATTGCAAATAATTTATATTTTAAGCTTACTTATATATATAAAATAATGCCAATGAGCAAGTATAATTAAATTTTTTCATGTTATTAAGCAGCCGTTTTCTTAACGGATGTAATAAATGAAATTATAGAATTAAAGAGAGAGATATGTACCTATAATGAAACAAAAATAAATTTTTCACACGCATTTTTTTTACTCAGCCAATTTGGTGATTTTTATTCGTTATAGTCAACCTGTTCTTCAAAGGTGGAAAGGAGTATAAGTCATTACTCGAAAAAGTTGTTTGGCTCGAAAATGTGTTTTTGATGCTAAGCACTTAGAAAAAACTTGCGTTTGCATTCAAGTTCTAATTATTTTTTTTGACGATTTTTACAGTACCCAAATTTCGCCCATTGAAAACAACGGCAATTTCTTTTTACTGCATAATACCTCGTAGCAAGCTATTTTATTTAGCAATAATCTGTTATGGCACCGTTTCGTTACAGTTTTGATTTACATATTTTTTCGGTAGGAAGATGCTTAGATTGCACCTAAGCGTATTTTATATTTTTTCAATAACTGAATTAAATTAGTTAAATATACATTTCTGTTTTCGCTTATATTTTATTTTGATTATTCCCGAACCATTTTCTTGGTTTAAATTCAATTCTCTGTGGTTTCTTTCAGCTTAAAAATATGGTTTAAGGCCAAAATGTCGTTTATTATTCTTTTTTTCATTTTAAACCTTATACGTGTACATTTGATAACTCTCCGGTACTGTTTCGAGTTTTGATTTAGTTGCCCCATTTCTTCCAGGTTAAGAATTTCTGATAACTTTAATGTTGCTTTCAAAAATTTCACATTCTTTATTTTAAAAATGATGACCTTATTAAATCTAAAACCAGAAACAATACACAAAAATCAACTGTAAACATGAAAAAAGAATAAAAGTTACGCTGCCTTAAACCAAAATAGAAATTACAATTTGTGAATACCATTGTGACTACACAAAAAATAAGTAAGAAATTTTTAAGCTGAAAAAGAAATGACAAAATTAGATCAATACGTGAAACAAAAATGTATAACAAACTAATCTGATTTATTTATTGCAAAAATAAAAAAGTAGGCTTAGCTTGAAAAGCGATGCATCTTCCAACTGTAATACTGTTTTAAAATAAACTCTGTTACAAATACTTAAAATACATAAATCAAAAAAAAAAAATTTTTTTTAACACAAAAAGAAAATGATGTAGCAAATTATAATGCTGGGGGAAAAAAATGTTACAACTAAAAGCTGGTAATTGAAATTTTCGAGCGCAAAGAATTCTCAAGCAAATACACTGTGTTGCCAAACGAACAAACCTAAAAATCCAGTTGTTAAAAAAAAAAGGAAAATTGCTTAAAAATTTAATTTTAAAAAATCTAAAGTTAAATTTTGAAAAACTTTTTCGTATATGGCACATCATTAGGGACCTAGAATAATTATAAAAGCAAGTTTTATACTTCTGCTGCTTTAGTTTGGGCGGTAGAGGTGAAACACGCTTATCTCCCCTTTTATTAGTATATACATCAGAGGTTCCTAAACTTTGTCTCATGACCCCTTGCCATGTTTTTTCAGTTTGGGGTTGACCTCTACTTACGTAATACTGAATTTTGCAAAACTTGTTAGCTAAAAATGTTTATGGCAGCTATTACGTGAGCAACTTACTTTTCAAAGTATTTAAATTTCTAACTGTAGTGAAGAGTGAGTTTAAAACTTAAGAAAAAACATGTTAATTAATTTAAATTTAAGGCATCCGACTACGTTCGAACCGATTATGCAAAAGCGTATAAATGGATAAAATGACAGATATTTAGTGTCACTTAGATTAAAAATGTTTATAGCCTGTTTGAGAATAATAAAAATTATTTTAAGCACAATATTTTGACAAAAATGCAAATATGAATGGCCCATTTCACTATTCTTTTTAGAAAAAATGCTTCTATTGAGTATTACCATTTTGCCTGGGAGAGAGGCCTCACAGACCCTGTACAGAGGCTCAACTAGAATTTCTTGAAATATATAACTTAGAAGTGGGTTTATCCATGTTTTAATACAACAACAGAGCGGAGAAATTTTTGAAAAAAAAAACACCCATAATTATTTCAATGGTTGTAACTCTGAAAATAATGTGAATTTTTCTAAAATTGAGGTTGAGCCTCTGTACAGAGGTCTGAGCTATACAGGCAAAATGTTACTATATATATATAATAGAAGCATTTTCACAAAAGGAGAACATTTTGAAAAGAGGTTATTCTCGTTAATTTTAGCTTCTGAAATACGGTATTTAAATAATTTTTTGTCAAAATGTCATTAAAAACAATTTTGGCATGCATTCTAATCTAAGTGACCCTAAATATCACGAAAATTATCCATTTATGCGCTTTTTTAAAATCACGGTTCCAAACGCAGTCGAATACCTTAAGTGATACATAAAATAACTGATTATAAAAAACAAATGTTTATAATTATAGAGATTAATCTGGTGCTTCAATAACAAATTTTCAACATTTGTCATTAATCTTGTCAGGTTTAACCCTAAATTTCCTTGGTTAGTAGTGTCCAGCCGACAACCACGCTGAAATTCCTTCTCAGTAGAAAAATCAATTAAAAACTTTCTCCAATACTCCGTAATTCGATATAAATAACAGGTGTGTCCAAAATTGCAGACATCCGATTTCTAAACTTTACTTTAAGAGAGATCTCCGTTACTTCGTATTCTTATAATTTCCTCTTGTAATATGACATTTTTTTTTTCAATTTGACCATAGGAATTCATTGCCTTCTGTGGTAATTACCAAGTAAATGCATTCTCAAACCTAGTTTCAAAATCTAAATAAAGGGAGTTTACATGTTGAATGTAGGTGAATACGTTATTTTCCTTGAAGATTGTCTGTGACCATGTGGGAAACGGAAAATTCGCTATGTCCAATATTATACTCTTTTAGCTTAATTATGACATGAAATGTTGGCCTTTGTTTTAATAAAATTTATGCAGTCACATAACAACAAATTAGCCTTTAAATTTAGTAAATATATATATAAATGTGTTAAATAGGTAAAATCTGGTTTCCATTTGACTAGATTTTCTTTTGAAACTAAAATCATGATCTGGTTTAATGAGAACAACTGTCGTAGACCGTTTTAAACACTTCGTGGACCCCCAATTCTTTTCTTGCTGTCGTAGACCCCTTGCAGGTCGTCATAGACCCCTGGGGGTCTATATAGACCACTTTGGGAATCACTGGTATAGATGATATTAAGTTGCATTACATCCAAGGGTGTAAATATATGTAGCATTTAACTGTAAATACGAGGAGAAATTTAGTTTCTTTATTATGTGATACAATTAATGGAACTAATTTGATAAAAGGGGTAATAGCGCCAAGTGCTGCTTGTTGCTGGAATGAAATCCAATATGGCGGTCTAGCGATAATTTAATGATATACAATAATTTGAAAGAATTGTTTTGAAATACATTAAAATGTATTTCGAATAAAAAATATAGGAAGAGATTGAGAATAACCTAGATCAATCAATAAATAATAAATAATAATATTATGTAATAAAAAGTAACATGAACTAATAATAGTATTATAAAAGCAGCTTATAATATTATTTTATCGTAATTATATATAATATTCATATAGTACGATTTTATAACGGTTATTGGAAATAATAATCATATAATATAATTAAGTAGTAATTATTAAAAAGAATAATCGTCGAATTGTAAAAAAATAAAAATAATGCATAAGAGAACTCGTAATACATAACTATAAATAAACATAAAAATAGCTATAAATAAAAAAAGAAAAAATTATAATAAATAAGATAATAATTATAATTAAATAATAACTACTATAAATAAATAAATATTAATTATAAATAAATAACAAAATATGAATAATAGTTATAAAAAATGCTAAAGAAACAATTATAAATAACGAATATTATATGATGATTACCTTTTTTCCATTATGAATAAAATAATTACATAATGTATGTTAAAATTAATTTAGAATATCAATTACAAAAAGTGAAAGTTTAATATGAAACTTGCACTGCAATTCCTTCAACGAGTATCATCGAACAAAGAACGTAAAAAACATTTTAAAACGAAAATAAACTATTTATAGGATAATTAAAAGCACATCACTTATTCTTCTAAGAAAAAATATTCCAGTACTCACCATTTTAGAAATATCCATATTCGAAAGTAGCCCATAATTTAACAAAGAATTCCAAATAGAAAAATTAAACTGAAAATGGTTAAATTTAAAGATATCGTCTGAAATTATAGCGGGAAAAACGAATAAAAGTTATTTCTAATATACGTTATCCCCATGGAAAACCACATCGACAGACGATAAAAATATTAAGCTAACCATATTGTAATATTATCGCCCATCTTGGCGAACATAAACAACAGCTTGGCGCTACTACCCCCTATATCAAATTAGCACGCACAATTAATATTATTTTTGACTACTATAATTTTTTTTTTTCTTTTTCGAAATTTTAGACGCAGTTCCGTTCGTCTTAGGACTCTCCCTCTACTAATGCTCTGCTAGTTTAAAACAGTGTACATTTTTCTCATTTTCACTATTAACATTACACGAACTGTGATATTTCACCTGTAAACTTTCTAGCTTACCCTGTTTTAATAATAGTACAATCCACTTTTTGCTCTTGGACTTGTCTTCAAGATTTCAGTGAAGGAGTTAGGAATCAAAAGAGTGACTCACTCCCTATTTCTAGTGTGATCATGATGGAGTGTAACGAAAACGAACACGTGATTGACTGGAAGGTAGAGAGATTTAGCTTTTGCCCTCAGACGACCGGCGAAAAATTTAGCACTGGCCAGTTTACTTCGCAAAAGTTGGGTAATACTGCTTGGCAAGTTCATTTGTATCCAAGGGGCACAGAAGATGCAAATTACATTTCGTGTTTCCTCGAGAGAAAAGACGATGGCAATGTTGGTCCCAGAGATATAAGTGTGAAGGTCGAGTTTTCTTTGGTTACTTCTGAGGGCCTGCTGTGTAAGGAGACCGTTAAGAGCGAAGAATATTGCTTCTCAAAGGGAACCACTTTTGGATTCAAACACTTCATGAAACGGGACGATGTTTTTGGAAACCAGGCGATCTACTTGCTGAAAGACATGTTGACGTTGAGATGCAGAATGCGAAAATGTGCTCCCCAGATCAGACAAAGTTATGTTAAAGTCAGGACAATAGTGGATGCACACATTCCGGTCATACTAATACCCCTTAAAATGTTTGATAAGGGACCCCGGAAGGTCATTTTCCCTGTTAGCACTAAGGCAGAAAAGGATATCTTATTACTCACGGTATGGGTGGAGAAGGATAAAGTTTTAGAAGATCCCAAGCAAAGCAAGGGGAAAAAAGCTGACAACACTTCTGATTCTACAGTACATATCGACTTTACGAAAAAGAGACCTATTTCTCCCCTCTATGTATCCTGTCATGTAAAAGTAGTAAACAATGAAAATGATCTTCCGTTAGAACATAGTGCCATGCACATGTATGGAGAATCACCGAAAGAAACCTGGAACTTTCCACGTTTCCTCAAAACCAGTAATCTACCCGAAGACATGGTTCAATCGAATTCTCTAATTTTACAGTTTAATATTAACGTTTGTGATGAGAACTTTCAGACGTATCTTGAAGATTTGACACCGGCCACGTTCACAAACATTTGGAACCATCGCACACTGAAGTATGATTTCATTAAGTTGCTTAAAAGTGGATTGTATTCGGATGCGAAACTCAAAATCAGAGACGAATTCTTTCCCGTGCACA
Organism: Trichonephila inaurata madagascariensis; assembly: GCA_019973955.1. NCBI lineage: Eukaryota > Metazoa > Arthropoda > Arachnida > Araneae > Nephilidae > Trichonephila > Trichonephila inaurata. Next base: position 6,002 of record BMAV01016059.1, on the reverse strand, counting down.
GGTCCATTTTAGGCATCAGATCTCCCGTCTTCAAAAAGCTCTTCGAAGAACATGCGAGTGTCGAGGGCACATCTGATGGAAAACATCAAGAATTCGTTTTGGAACTAACTGACGTCGATGGGGACACTCTAAAACGCATGCTGGACTACTTCTATTCTGATGAGTTGGATGTTGAAGACTGTGCAAGCTGTTTGTCTTTGTATGCGAGTGCGCATAGGTATGATTTTCCTCCTCTGAAACTAGAATGCTTCGATTTTCTGAGTGTTCACATGTCCGTAAAAGAAGCTTTCACAGCTCTGCCTCTAGCTAAAGAACTGGACGATAGAGATTTGAAACTGTTGGCTTCCAATGTCATAGCGGATAACCACGAATATGCTTTACTCACGGATGAGTGGATGCAGTTCGCTGAGACAGAACATGAATTGATGATTCATATTCTCCAGCATATTCGCCTCAACAAAAAGGAGAATCCCATTTGAATTCTGGGAGGTAAGTAGTAGTTTATATATTTTCATACTTCCTCTTATGTAACATACTGTTAACTCAGCGCTTCTCAAACTCTGGGGCGTGCACCCCTAGAGGGTCGTGATAACCCTAGGAGGGGGAACATATTGAAAAGTCGAAAACAAAAGATTATTAATTTATTAAAAGTACATTCTTACGTAATAAAAAAAAAATTACACTTATCTTATACACTTGAAGGAAGAAGGTTCGTTCTGGGTACCTTCCGTTTCGAACGCAAGTACGTAACCAATCACGCCAAAACGATCGTCAACGCGTGATGTTGGTACTAGTTCATATAGATATCACCACCAATACCCCGGTTTTCCAATAGGGAACAACATACCATATTCGTTTGGGGAGTATGTAGATTGCAGTTAATCTTTGGTTGCGTCATTCGTGCGAACGTTTTTGGTGCGCAATATGTGACGGTTTGATTGCGTCTTTGTGAAGACGACTTTTGAGAATTGCGTCAAATGTTTGACGGCTTAGTGTTGTGCGGGGATAGATGGCGCCCACGCGGCGCTGAATGCCCCTTCCTGCAACGCCAGGTCACAATGAAGGGAAAATTCGTTCTGGGACCTTGTTTCGAACGCAAGTACGTAAAACCCAAACACGCCAAAGATCTCAACGTGATGTTGTACTAGTTCATATAGATATCCACCATCACACACTAATAAATGTTTCAGTACCACACTATGCATTTTATAATTAATTTAACAATACTAAGCTAAGAACAAGTTTAACCCTTTATCTACCGCATTATGATTTACTGCAGTTTTTTTTCATGCAATATTTTTTTTCTTTTTTTGAATCCCTACATTAAAAATTAAGGGATATACATAAACAAAATACTCAACTTTGGGATATTTAATCCGTTAGAGCTAATTAATTAATTAAAGATTTTCCACTGTAAAATTAATTATATGCACTGTTTACTTAAAATAAATAGTCAAATCGTTTCCTTAGGTTTTCAAAAACATACAAAAAAAAAAAAAATAAGACACTTAATTTTTGTCATTAACTATTTTTTGGGACAAAAACGATTATCTTTACAACCCGCTGAAAACGCAATTTCTGCTATAAAACTATTCGCCTTCCCCACTAATGTACTCATCATAGAACCCGTGCTGCCATATATCTTGGAAGAGTGGATTTCAAAGAATATACCTGCTTAAGTATCGTCAGAGTATTCACATAAAATGGTTATTCTATGTAATTTTAAAGTGATTGTATTTAAAAGTACCGTCGGTAGATATAAAAGGTTAAAAATTACCTGTGACCCCGCTGGCTTATCATATACATACGTAAAATTATATGCAAAAATTAACACTTATCTAGATAAATTGCACGGTTTATAATTAATCCATTTACTGCCGATTAAAAGTTACGCTATTCGCTCCCCAATACCACCGTTTTCCACGTATGCAAGCGTATTTGGTGTATGGGAAGGGGAAGAAAGAGAATAAAAAAGAAAATCCTTCGCAAACCCTGTCAAGATCATTTTATTGTATTCCTAAGCCTTCGAAATACCTTTATGGACAACAGTGAATAGAAAAAAATCGTATTTCGGAAAGACGTATATATACGTTCGGGGCAATTTACCCATTGCCTATTATAGTCGTATAGTTGCTTTATCGTCAAATTATCGTATTATCGAATTTAATTCATTGGTATTGTATGGAAGGGGGTGCAAGGAAAATTATGATTGAATATTACGTCGCAAGTATTGAAAGTTTGAGAAGCACTGCGTTAACGAATAACATTAAAAAATGTTGTTAAGTAGCAGTATGCAGTGGTGCCTCTATTTAACGAAGTCACTAAAATTCCAAAAAAAAAAAAAAAAATTCGTTTTGAGGAATATTCATTTAATAGAGATTCATCTCATAATGTACATTATAGAAACCACATAAAATATATTTTAAATTCTTAACACTATATATTATTAAAAAAAGTAATTATTTACACCTTTTTTGTAAATTAATAGCTATTTATTTTATATATCTTATGCATCAAAAAGAAATCTATAAGAAAAACAAGGAGGGGGAACCTTGTCCAGGAATGCATTGTATTTTCAATTTAAAAAGTAATTTTATATTAAAATTAATGAATTTTAATAACGTTTTTTAATTTTAAGCCTACGAGTTAATTTTAAACATGCATCATTTTATAACCAGTATAACTTTGAGCGTACTCGCGAGTCCTTAAATTTAATTACTGATAAAATCTGTTAATTTTGAGTTTTTTATTTGAAAAATTACGGCAGTGTTATTTGCTCTAGAGGTGATTTAGTGAATATTAACGTTGCTGTATTCAGATACTCGAGAGCTTTTGGTGACGTATCTCGTCATTTTGAGCTATGGTGAAGTGACGAAGACGACACCAGAACTGGCACCCTCTTCTCCTAACTCCCACACCACACCAATGGGAGGACGTTTCAGCTCTCGACAGATTTAACGTGCATCGTAGCGCACATACGTAGCAGAATATAAACAACTCAACAAACAGCCTATGAGGACAAAGATCTACTGTGCCTATCTCAGTTTACGTGACATTAGGCACTGGGTGCATGTACTGATGATTCGATCAAGTGGTCAGTCTGACGTGAAACCCTTAGTGTTTTGTTCCCAAGCAAGCTTGGTACTCATTTATCAACCCACTGAAGGGATGAAAAGGCTGAGCCGATCCTGCCCAGCCCGAGGATAGAACCCCGGCCCTGTGGTGTGGAAGCGTGATATGCTACCACTCGGCCTCCATGTACATATATATATATATATAGTAATATAAAATAAAAGTGAAGAAGTACTATACATGTATATATATAATTTGCAGTAGCGCACACAGAAATTTTCCAAGGGAGGGTCCACAGGGTCGAAAGTCCACCATTCTTGTATCATGCTCTTTTGATTTTGTCGATTTTTTGGGGGGAAAACAGTAAAAAACTAATTATTGAATAAATAATTACTATTAATTAATGAAATTAATCATTAAAAAAACAAATATTTAATTAAATTTTACGTATTATATACTTAAAATTATAATCAATCGGAAAAAAAACCAAGGGCTTTGGGGATGGACCCCTAGGACACCCCCTTGTGTGCGCCACTGATAATTTGCTATTGAGTGGCTACAATAGCCAATTGAACAAGATCGTGGCCAGCATTATTGTAGTTGTGTCGTGGGTTCTAATGATGCTACTGAGCACCCACCATATAGTATTTACGAGTCAAATCCTTCTTACTCAAACCCAGCTTATATATAACTCCCCATTCACACAAATTACGTTACAGAATGCTTAACTAACCATGGCTCATTCGCTTTTTTTTTTTTGCATCGCTTCAAATTAAAAGCTACTCTCAACTGTCTTTGTGGTACTGTTGGGGACGCTAATCACATTATGTGTTCTCATGTCCTCTGACTGATTATTTTCATTTGGTCTCCCATCTCAAAAAGGTTAAAAAACTTGGTTTCAATTTATCATTAAAAAACCCATTCACTCTAAACTAAAATCATGCATTAGAATTGCCTGTACAACCCGGAACCAAATTCTTTAAATGGGATTGAATTGCTACTCTCATGTGGTCACAAGTGGTTCTTCTGTGGTGGAATGGATTCACGGGATATATATATATATATTGTTCAAATTTTCAATCGTTAATAAAATACTCTCTGTTCTTCCATTCAAGTTCATATACATTTTTTTTCAACTTGTAGTGGATAACACTTGATGTTATTACAGTTTTTTTCAAATATTAATTCATTAATTAAATTTAAAAAATGAATAAATAGTGAGAAACAAAAATAATAGTCCAACAGCATATATAGAAAGGAAAATGGTTCTATGTGTCCCTGTAGCGCAATGGATAGCGCGTTGGACTTCTAATCTAAAAGTCGTAGGTTCGAATCCCACCTGGGATGGCCTAGTTCATGAGAATGGGATTTTTCTTTCATTATACTATTTTTTTAGAATAATTAAATTTAATTTGTAAATGAATAAATAGTCCAACAAACAAACAAACAAAAATAGTAGTCCAAACAAAAAATAGTCCAACACCCTATATCAAAAGGAAAATGGAAAATTGCTTTCTGTTTTGTCACTAAATAGTGTGATTCTGTCATATGTGTATACATATTTTTATATTACTTGCATTATTTAATAAAAAGTAACTAAAACAAAATTTTTCTTTGTTGACCTAAGTAGAAATGGACTTAATTTTTTTATATTGTTTTATATATTAACCCGACCAAATTTAACTTTATAAATCATTTTTCTCATTAGTGAATTCAGTTTTTTTTTTTTTTCATTACTGAATTCCATAAGACTTAAAATCCTGTTCAATTCTGCAGCAGTCAAACTTATACGTTACTTGCGTCAAGGCACATTTAGGACGAAACAAATTAATAATTAATTAGAAAATGGTTCTGTATATTCATTTCCATATTTGTCTACGAAAAATAATAAATGGAATCTGCATTCGTATTTTCAATTCAAAAGAAATCAATAAGAAAAATAACTTTTGAAACAATCCGTATGTTTAATTCTGGAGCACCTGGAATTTGGCGATACGTTTGATAGCCAACTCGGCGATAAAGGTCGCTTCTTGTTCAAAAGTATCTCTCTCTCTCGACCTTATTCATTCCTTTCTCTCTGCGGCATTACTTGCGGGAGTGCGTTTTTGAAGCTCCGTGCTTGGCAGGAAAAGTGCATTGCTGTATTTGATAAAAATTCGTATTTCCTCTAAATTAAGCCTAGCATGTTTGCTACAATTGGCGATATTCTTTAAATATCTAAAATAGAGTAGTGCACCATATTGAACACCACTTTTCAAATGTACGATATGAGAATTTATTTCAAATTTTATTTTATGAGTAAGTATTACATGAATATTTTTCTTCTTTTTAACGTTTTTGGTGTTTGATTAGAATTATCATTCTTAAATTTCTTACATAATAAATACTTGTACTCTTAGTTTAGTTATCGAATGAATTCCTGACATATGCCATTTCTTAAAATTATTAGATCAGTGCTAACGCTGTTAAGTTTTTAATTTAGCCTTATTTTAAAAAAAAAAAATTGAACTTACAAGTTTATCTAGAAGGAAATTATTATATAATAGAAGCATTTTTCACAAAAGAGAACATTTTGAAAAGAGGTTATTCTAAGTTAATTTTTTGCCGAAATATTGTATTTAATTTTTTTTTTTTGTCAAAATGGCCTTAAAACAATTTTATACATGTTTTCTAATTTAAGTGACACTAAATATCATGAAAATTATCCATTTATGCGCCTTTAAAAACACGTTCCCAACGTAGTCGGATGGATATTTTAAGCAGACTACACAAAATTTGACTAATGATAATATGTTGAGTTTCTTCCCAAAAAATTCTGAGAAACTAAGCCCATTTTTTTAAAACTAAAAATAAATTATGAAACTTTGAACAAAATGTTTTTTAAAGGTAATTTTTTATTTTGCGTGTTACTATATTTATTTTTTTTATTT